>JAPQWV010000035.1:8200000-8642000 GCA_027422505.1 Craterostigma plantagineum
CTAACCGTAACATACTCGGGCAGTTGATCCCTAAGATCGACCACAGAGCTAAGCTCACCATAAGTTTGAGCAGCGGTCGAATCTTCGCCATCCCAACCAGTAATTGGCGCTGAGCGTCGTGGTAGTCGAATCGTACGCAACCATGCTCGAGTCCATTGTGGATTCATCATACTAATATTATTTGACCATCCTATGGCGTCGCTAGAATTCACGGAGTTTACGTCTATCCCGACGTGTGGTCTGGCGAGCGATGTTTCCCATTCGTCCGTATACGTATCGAACTCCACGGCAACAAACCTCGAAAGCTCGTCGTTGGGGTCAGAATTGATTTCCGACGAGTCGACGAGGCCAAGACCGCCGCCCGAGGAACCATTGGGAATCACAGAGTTGACGGGGGCTAAGAAGTGTTGGCTAATCTCAAAGTAAAAAATAAACACAAGGAGACACAACACAAACATAACTTAAAAGTAGGGAGACAAGAAAAAACATTCAAAAGAATAAAAGAAAAAGATGTCCTCCACAACCGAGAAGGAAGAAAAGCTCACATGGAAGAAAATTTAGAATTGTATGCTACTTTTTATTATTCACGTGTTTCATTTGTAGTGTAGTATAGACTATAAATAGTCATATGAGATGTGTGGGAATAATGAGAGAAAAAAGGAGAAGCATTGTTAAAAAAAAAGTATTGCTCCCCTCCCATACGCGTTCAACCATTGTCAATAAAATAAGTAAATAACAAGAAGAAAGTGAGCCGCGTAGCTACTATTGTTTTCTAAATATATACTGAAAGTGAAGGAAGTCTGAAAATCTGCGATTTTTCCAGATTTCTTGTCCCAGTCAAATGTTCCAATTAGATATTGGGGTGAGTGTGTAAAAACAGCTGTGTATTTAATTAATAGAACACCGACACCTTTGCTTGAATTCCTTTTGTGATGCTGATTGGGCAACCTGCCCAGTTTCTCGAAGATCTTTGACAGGTTATGCCGTGTTTTTGGGCGATTCACTGATATCTTGGAAGAAGAAATACTGTGGATCAGAAATTTACTGGGAGAATTGAAAGTTTCTGTTGAGCAGACACCTGTCATCTTCTGTGACAATCAATCAGCTGTGAAGCTTGCTTTGAATCCAAAATTCCATGAACGATCCAAGCATATTGAGATCGATTGCCATTTCATTCGGCATCATGTGGCAGATGGAATCATCAAGCTTTTACCAATTCGATCTGAGCTTCAACTGGCTGATGTCTTCACCAAACCGTTACCAGCCCCAATGTTGAAGGAATTATTGCTCAAGATGTCTGTACTTAATCTGTACCATCCATCTTGCGGGGGCATATCAAAACCAGCAAGTCAAGATCATCAAAGCATGAGCATCAGATATGTGAAGGATGGAGAAGATGTCAAGCACGTCACGGCCTGTGACTTTAGATGTCACGGCCGTGACGATGGTGCGAAATAGATGGCTGAGCACACTGCCTGAGGTCACGGCTGGGCGAACATGGGTTCACGGCCGTGACGCCTACACGAAGACGAATCTGAAGCACACTGCCCGAGGTCACGGCTGAGTGAACATGGGTTCACGGCCGTGACGCCTACACGAAGACGAATCTGAAGCACACTGCCTGAGGTCACGACTGAGTGAACATGGGTTCACGGCCGTGACGCCTACACGAAGACGAATCTGAGAACACTGCCTGAGGTCACGGCTGAGTGAACATGGGTTCACGGCCGTGACACATCCGTGTCTGTGTCAAACCACTCAAAAGTTGCCATCAACAACGACGTCTTCAGCTGAAAAAGATCAAAAAAGAAGAACTTGGCGGGAATAAATAGCGAATCTTGTGGGTTCTTTGTAATTCGATTCAATTTACACAAGTTCGATCTCTCTGTAGCTGCTCTATTGCTCTGAGCTCTTCTTTTTCTTTTCTTCAGAAGATTCATCTTGGGTCTTCTTGATCTGTAATCCGACTATTGTTGATTAGTGATTACGCCCTTTCACCGTGGGTGTAGGATTTGTTCAAAATCCGAACCACGTTAATTCGAGTGTTCATACAAACAAATTGTTGTTTTCGTTTTAAATTGGTTTCTTCTGCTGATATTTTCATTTGTAACATGCAGCAGCATCTAAGCGACAAATTTTCATTCTTTTTGGGCCTCAAAATTCAATATTGAATGAGGTTTTTGTTGGGGTTGAGCGGTAAATATTTAATTCTGGGCCAGCGGTAATTGTATTTGGACCCCGCGACAATTTATCGGGATATTAATTAAAGTTGAAATGACACTGAAAGAACACCGAGATATTTACGTGGTTCGGCCAATACCGCCTACATCCACAGAGAGACAATAGTTTTACTATATTTTAGAATATTACACCGTACAAAATAACGCTCGTGTTTAAACCCAAAACCCCGAGACTCCTTACCCACCCGGGTAATGTTTTTGTACATACTCTCAACTACCCAGTAAAACTACACCCACTCACCCTTATCTGCCGGGACAAGATTTCTTTTTTTCTTTTTTTCCTTTCATTTTCCCTCACCTCTCTCTCTAACTCTCGTACTTGTTTTGGGGTGAGTTTTCACTCCATCACCACATGCCTTTATATAGGCAATTCCTTGAAAAAAAAAACAAACTTAATAATGTCATTGCAAACGTCATAGGAGGTAGCTTCCTATTTTTCTTCTTTCTCTATGTTGAAAAATCAACAGTTTTATTAGAATCTTTTCGATGTTCTAGCTGGGCCAGCTCTTGCTGAGGTTCGATGGGAACACTTTGAAAAGAATCAACAGTAGAACCACATGAACCCTACCTAGGAGTTAGGACGTATTGTTTTGCATTGTTCGCTTCTAACTTTAGATCCATCTAGTTCTAATTTATATACAATCATAAAATATTTGGATTATAGGGAAAAATCCCAACACCACTTCAAAAAAAAAAGCAAGAGGGCTTGTACTATTTTTATGTTATTTGCAGTCTTCTTCTAGATTAATTTCGAGTTATTCGATTTTGGACATCCACATATTATTGATCAAGAACACTAAATTATGTTACATGAAATTAAATACGAGCAACATATAACATTATTCAGTGAAAACCACTCAGAGAAGCAACATTGATCATTAGACAGACAACAACAACAACATAGGTCATAGATGCATTAAAAGAAAACATAGCCCTTCTCACTCCTTAAGACAACAATTCATGGAAACCAATTACCTCGTACATGCTAAGCCTCTTCCACAACATCAAAAAGCAAAACCATTCTTCTAATTCCAACTTCTATCATAGTTGGAACAAAAAATAAAATAAAAGAAAGGTTTTACTTTACATACACAGTGATGCTATGAGGTATAAATCTCTTCACAGTCGGAAGGGTGATCATAATTTCATGGTCGTAAGCCATGAAAACAAAAAAAGAAAGAAAAAAACCCTTCCTTAAAAATGAACCCTCATACAAAATTATAGCTCTCGAAAATGGTGATAGCTTGCATGATAGCTTGGTAATTGGAAAAACATATACTAATTGATAATAAAGATTGACAAGAGCTCCGTGTAAGCTCTTCAGTAATTGGCTCATATTCATATTGAACTCTTCATCCATCTGCAGTAAATAAAAGGAAATTTCACCATCTCATAGTCATACGTATTATATACATGTACATATGTAACTATGGATGGTTTATTCGTATATTGCATTAATTACCTGAGCAACGATGCTTATACTGAGACCAGAATCTCCAAAGCTCATAGAAGATTAAGCTGTTGGAGGCAAAAGAGAGAAGTAGACAACAATGAGATTAAGCTGTTGGAGGCAAAAGAGAGAAGTAGATAAAATGAGTGCTACGGCACTTCTTAGTTGAATTGATTTGCTTAACTGAAATATGGATACAATGATGCATTTATATAGAGAGCTCAAGTAGACAATATAGCTGAAATATTTGACAAACATGCATGTAGTTTCTTTTTTTTTTTTGGTTTTCTTGGCTTCTTGTCTAGATAATGTTTTGTCTTGATAATGTCTTGTTGGCTTGTCGAATGTGGTCTTGTTCACATGCATTAAGTGTTGCAAATTAGGACTTTAACACTCCCTCTTAATTTGCAATCTTCAGCTCATCTTTGATGATCTGAAATTTCTCCGTAGAAATAGCTTTTGTAAGAAAATCTGCAGCTTGATCGTTTGTGCCGATGAACTCCAAACTGATCTCTCCTTTGCTCACCATATCTCTTATGAAATGATGTCGCATCTCAATATGTTTTGCCCTTGAATGGAACACCGGATTTTTAGTCATAGCAATGGTCGACATATTGTCGCAATAGATTATTGTAGGTTGTTCTTGAACTTGCTGTAAATCTGCTAGAAGTCTACGCAACCATATCGCCTCGCAAGTAGCGTCCGTGGCAGCGATATATTCAGCCCCGCTGTAGAGAGTGCGACAGTCTTTTGCTTTTTCGAACTCCACGTAATTATATTAGTGCCCATGCGAAATAAGTATCCCGAAGTACTCTTTCGATCATCTAAAGAACCTGCCCAATCACTGTCAGTATATCCGATCAGATTATTTTTGTTCTCTTTTACATACCTGATGCCCTGATTTTTGCTTCCTTGAAGATAACGAAGAACTCTTTTAGCCGCTGAAAATGAATTTGACTTGGCTCGTTCATGAATCTAGAGATCAAACTAACGGCATACACAATGTCTGGCCTTGTGTTTGTAACATAGATAAGAGAGCCAACGAGACTTCGAAAAATTTTACCATCAACCTTCGCAGCTCCATCAGATTTCAAAAATTTATCGTTGACAGACATAGGAGTAGAAACAGGCTTGCAGTTTTCCATACGGAATTTTTTCAAAAGATCTTCTATATATTTCTCTTGAGAGATAAAGATTTCACCTTTAGATTGTTTGACCTGAATTCCGAGGAAGTACTTCATCGCTCCTAAATCTGTCATCTCGAACTCGTTCATCATATATGCTTTGAAAGCTTCAACCTCCGATTCATTGGTTCCTAAATAGATAAGGTCATCAACATATATGCATACGATCATAAAATTCTCACCATTTTTCTTCACATATAGAAAATGCGTTTGGACTTTGAGAAAATCCATTTCTTTGAAAATATCCGTCAATTTTCTTGTTCCATGCTTGCGGAGCTTGCTTCAATCCGTATAGCGCTTTTTTGAGTTGATATACTTTATCTTCTTTTCCTTGTACTTCAAACCCTTGAGGTTGTTGCACATAGATTTCCTCGTCGAGTTCGCCATTTAGAAAGGCTGATTTGACGTCAAGTTGAAATACTTGTAGTTCTAGTTGTGCCGCAAGAGCAAGTACTAGTCGAATAGTCTCCATTCGTACAACAGGCGCAAAAGTCTCATTGAAGTTCACTCCTGGTTGTTGAGCGAATCCCGTTGCAACGAGTCGAGCCTTATGTGTATGCTACCATCTTCGAGCACTTTCGTTTTGAAAATCCATTTGAGACCAATTATCTCCTTATGCTCCGGTAGGTCCGCCAATTTCCAAGTTTTGTTCTTTTCAATCATTGCGATTTCTTCTTCCATAGCCTTTATCCACACGTCTTGTTTTGCCGCAACTTCAAGCTACTGGGCTCAACCGTGGAGAAAGCAATTCCGCAAGTTTCATAAATATTGCTTAAAGAGCGAGTTTTTTCTTACCGGCGAATCTGAGTTTTCTCCTTCGGAATTTGATAAAGAAGGTCCGGGACATTGAGCTGGAGTTGCTACTATATTTTCTTCTTTGCCATTGGTTGGTTTAAAAATTCATTTGGAGAAAATTGTTGTGAGGAATTTTCTCCCCAACTCCATTGAGACATTTCATCAAATATTACGTCTCTCGAAATAACGAGCTTGCAATTTAGAGGATTATAAAGACGATAGCCTTTGGACTCATCGCTGTAGCCAATAAATATGAGTTTTTCACGTTTTGTGTCGAGCTTGTCTCGATTTGGAGCTGAGATATGTGAATACGCAATGCTACCAAAAATCTTCAAATGATCAACCACAGGTTTTCTTTTGTGCCAAGCTTCGAATGGCGTTTTGTTCCGCACAGCTTTCGTCGGACACCTGTTCAAATATAAATAGAAGTATGAACAGCCTCAAGAAATTTTTAGGTAATCCTTTACTGATCATCATGCTCCTCGACATTCCCGCGATTGTGCGATTTTTCTTTCGGCGACTCCATTCTGTTGAGGATTTCTTCGAACCGTGAGTTGCCTTTGAATACCATTTTCTTTACAATTTTCCATGACTGGATGATATATAAATTCCCCCCTCGATCCGTTCTGAGGGTCTGAAGTTTATAATGACTCTGTTTCTCGACAAGAGCCTTAAACTTCAGAAAAGTAGAAAACGCTTCGGATTTTCATTTAGAAAATAAACCCACATCATCCTTGTAAAATCATCAACAAACAGAGAAGTATTTTTTGTTACCGAGAGATGGAGTTCTCATCGGGCCACAGATATCCGCATGAACAAGTTCCAGCGGTTCCTTTGCTCGCCAAGTTGTTTTTTGAAACGGAAGTCAATGCATTTTGCCATATACGCATCCTTCACAAATTTATGTTTGTTGATCAATATTTGGTAGGCCTATCACCATGTTCTTTTGCTTGAGTAGCTTCAGCCCCTTGCCGTTGAGATGTCCGTATCTCAAATGCCAAAGTTTAGATTGTTCTAGATTTTCTCCCTTGAACGCCACTTTCTCTTGAAGAGGGATGATCATTGGAAACACCTTGTTTGGACTCATAGGAACATAAGCAATAATATTATTGTTTTTCTTATCAAAAATTCTGCATTTTCCATCGCCAAAAAATACCGAGTATCGTTTCTCCAATAGTGGTCCAACACTAAGAAGATTACTCGTAAGATTTGACACATAAAGAACTCCATGAATGAGTTTTTTGTTACCTTCTTTAGTTTGGACTGCAATAGTTCCCTTTCCTTCAGCCTTGTGTAGCTTACCATCGCCGAGTTTCACCTCCGACGAATAGTTTTGTTCAAGCTCAACGAACAACGTCCTTTCTCCGGTCATATGGCTACTACACCCGCTGTCCAAATACCACATACATGATGGTTGATGTTGATCCGTCATGCAAGAAAATAATTGCTCTCCGGCGTCTTTGATGAAATTTGCTTCATTTTTCTCCGACTTTTGTTGATACCAACAGTCTTTTTGAGAATGGTTGGCGTTTTGACACTTCTTGCACTTGAGTCGACAAACTTTTGTATCGTGATTTGTTTTCTTGCAAATTCGGCATCCGGCTTGTTGGTTTGAGTTTCCACCATTAGACCTAAAATGACTTGGATGGCCTCGTCCTCTTCCTCTCGTATGATTTGAACCGTCTCTTCCCTATAATGCCATGCAGTATTTTTGGTTCCTTGCATGCTCATCTTGGAATCAAACGCTTGCTCCAGTGATTGATTTGAGGATTTGTTGAGGCGCCCTTCATGGACCTGTAGTGAGCTTGTTAATTCACGAAAAGTGAACTTGGTCAGGTCCTTCGACTCTTCGATCGCGGCGACGATATAGTCGTATTTAGAGGAAAGACTTCTTAGAACTTTTTGAACAATCTTCTTCTCTTCAATAGTATCTCCAAGGCTTCTGATTTGATTAACGATCTCAGCAACTTGAGTGAGATAGACTTGCATGGCTTCGTTGTCTTTTTTCGCCAAGTTATCGAATTGTCTCCAAAGATATTGGAGTTTGATTGACGTAACTTTTTCATTTTCTTGAAAACCTTCTTTGAGAATATCCCATGCTTCTTTTGATTTTTTAATGCCATGAATTCTAGGATAGATAGTTTTGCTTAGATCTTGTTGGATGAACCTTAGAGCACTAGCATCCTTCTTCCGATTTTTGTTGTACTCTTTTTGATGTGCGTCTGTCCATTCTTCTTCATCGGAGGACTCGCCTTCATTTCCTTGAGGTGGTGGCACTGCATATGTTTCTTCGACAACCTCCCATAGATCTTGCGAGATAAACAACGTTTCCATTTGACTACACCAATAGTCGAAATGTTCTCCGTCAAAGATTGGAACTTGATTCGGAGTGTATGAAAACATAGTCGTCACTTGACTTGCCATCTCATGTATGCGTGCTTTATGTTTGGTTATTCACCAATAACTTGATGCGTGACTTCGAGAGGTGATAAGAGGTGTTGCTTGAGAAGAGCACGTGTATGAAAAAGAGAGATTATGTGTAGTTGTAGTGTAAGATGCTTGCTTGGAAATAAATTTCACGTGTATGGAGAGGTGGTTGCTTGGTGTATGAATATATGAGGTGAGGGATCAAGTCGATGCTATCAGTTTTTTTTTATTATTTTTCCTATGCTCTGATACCAAAATTTGTTGGTGGCAAAAGAGAGAAGTAGATAAAATGAGTGCTACGGCACTTCTTAGTTGTATTGATTTGCTTAATTGAAATATGGATACAATGATGCATTTAAATAGAGAGCTCAAGTAGACAATATAGCTGAAACATTTGACAAACATGCATGTAGTTTCTTTTTTTTTTAGTTTTCTTGTCTTCTTGTCTAGATAATGTTTTGTCTTGATAATGTCTTGTTGGCTTGTCTAATGTGGTCTTGTTCACATGCATTAAGTGTTGCAAATTAGGACTTTAACATAAGCTTCTCAATCTCAGCAACGACTCTCTCAATAGCTCCCTTCTTTTTCTGGCAATGAATGCTAACAAGCACATCCTTATTGCAAACCGTAGCTTCGATTTCTGGGAGATATGACTGATCAATACTAATCACAGAACCATCGCTTGACGTCTCATCTAACGAATTATGGTTATTACAAGCGTTGTCGTCATATCTCTTCACATGGATTAATCGAGGTTCCATGGTTTTGATCCTTTTCGTTTTATCCTCGAGCGACTTCACTTTTTCTTCGAGTTGTTTTATGTACTCGACAGCACTTGCAAGAATCGTAACACACACACACACACACACATATATATATATATATATATATATATATATATATGCACAGACAATATTACACAAACTCTAGATAAAGTACACGACTGTAAATGTAAGAATGTGTAGCTACTTGTAATTACCTTTGAAAGTCCTGGGACTAGTCCAGACAAAGAGATCAACTCTCGTTAATCTTCTCCCTCCTATTCCTCTCGGCTAAAATATGTTCTTTTGACTGAAAACTTGGCCTATTATTCCCTTCACTATCAACCCTAATATTGCTGCTGATGATTCTCGGCTTCTTCAGCGTACTGTGGTTCTTATTTTGGAGAGAAGAACTATCGAAAACCAACAAAGTAGGAGAAGATGATGATGACCGTGATATCTCGTCTTTAGGCCTGACTATTCCTCTTGGTTCTTCCTTGGACTTGCGAAAAAGGTTGTGGTTTGCTTCTTTGTTTGCGGCCTACCACTCGTTTTACATATGGATCGAATTATTCTGCCGAGCATTAGAAACCTGGGAATTTTGCTGCTGTTGATGATGTTAATGAGAGTTGATGAAATCTTGATTCTGAGCATCGATGATCGAAGTTGTCCAAAAGCTCGGCTCTTCGAAGGTGCTTAGGTTACTAAGCCATTGCTTGAACAGCAAAGATTCATCCATTTCCTACACATATGTAAGATCTCAGATTTAGTCGGTAATGTTGGTCGAAAAGAAAAAAATATATATATTCGAAGATTGTGTCGCACACAATTTCCTTAAAATAGATTCGCTCCCTCACGTATGTGCTAGAGATTTTATCGAGCGTCTATTTCCCAGGATACTTCGAAAACTCGGTGTTTGTTTAGCACAAAAATGACACCGACGACGAACTGAACAAGATCGCTAGCAGAAACAATTTTTGATGAAATAGGGTTTTTTTTTTCTTTTCTTGTGTTTTTTTTCTTAGCCGTAATGACCTATTTATAGCCAAAATTAAATAAATTTTTTTTTAATGACATAAACACGTTTGAGGATGGTTTAAACCATTCCATCAAACCACTCCAAAAACCAACTCCCCATTCACATACCACTCCATCAAACCACTCCAAAAAACCAACTCCTCATTCACATAAAAATCAATAGAATTTAAATTATCTAACAATCACCCACATGAATGAGAATTGTTTGGTTAATGTTCTGTTAATCTAATGATACTCTGCATAGAGGACATTATGTTTTACCATTTGAACTTCCTCCTTGTATGTATGCTTGGTTTACTGCAGTCCAGTAGAACGCGATGTCTTTGAACTGCCCCGCTTATCATGTAAACGAACCCACGTACAATACACAGGGACCATTTTTCTCTTGTTCTGTTCTCATGGTTTGTCCATTACGGCCATGGACACGTTCTGATTCTGCGAGGGTTTCTAAAGAACTAAGCCTTTCAGTTCTCCTTTGAAGCGGCCTCACTTATCCCTAACATAGGTGACTTCTCACGTCACGAGTATTTTCTATCAATAATCTATGATAGTCATTAAAGCATCATAATGCTAGCCTTTTTCCGACATCACGGTTTCTTGACAGGAATGAGCGGGGTTATCCCCCACAGTGATACCAAATCCTAAGATTAGGTTGTCCATTTGAACCTAGATTTTGGGATCTCCAGTCACATAGGTAGGGTTTTCCTTCATAGTACTTTTATACTTTAAGGCTTTAAGCCCATCCCTTTCGTCAACCTTTCAACTGCATCTCTATTTAACCCTTTAGTTAGCGGATCCGCAATGTTATCCGAAGATTTCACATAATCAATCGAGATAACCCCAGTTGAGAGCACGGTATTATGTCGACGACATATGTGTCTCGACTTACCATTATACGTAGTACTCTGTGCTCGTTCAATCACCGATTGACTATCGCAGTGTATGCATATAGGCGGCACAGGCTTTTCCCATTTCGGGATATCTTCTAAGAAATGGCGTAGCCATTCAGCTTCTTTTCTACATTTATCCAAGGCAAAGAACTCGGATTCCATAGTGGATCTTGCTATAACTGTTTGTTTCGAGGATTTCCATGACACACCAGCTCCAGCGAGTGTAAACACATAGCCGCTTGTGCTCTTAGAATCCTTCATGTCGGATATCCAGTTCGCATCTATGTAGCCTTCTAACACAGCAGGATATCGACCATAGTGTAATCCATAGTCTCGACCGTAAGTATCTCAAAACCCGTATTATAGTTGTCCAATGATCCGCACTTGGATTGCTCGTGTACGAACTCAGTTTGCTTATAGCATAAGCCTAGTGCAACTCATTAGATACATCAAGCTTCCGATAATCCGAGAGCATTCTAATTAAGCAATAGCCTCGCCGCGATTTTTCGACAAATGAACGCTTCGATCTAATGGCGTTCTAGCAACACCAGAATCACCCTTGCAGAATTTGTCGAGAATTTTGTCTACGTAATGAGCTTGGCTCAAAACAAGACTGTTACTCGTTCTTATGATTTTAATTCCTAAAATCACGTCCGCAAGTCCCACATCTTTCGTGTCAAATTTCGAATTTAACATATCCTTCGTAGACTTGACTATTTTGTTGTTACTACAAACAATGAGTATGGCGTCTACATACAGACATAAAGTGACATAGTCATCGCCTGTTTCCTTTGAGTAAACGCATTTATCGCTCTCGTTGATTTTAAAGTCGTAGTTGATCATCGCGTGATCAAACTTTTCGTGCCACTTCTTTGGGGCTTGTTTCAAACCATACAAAGTTTTGATCAATCTACAAACTTTCTTTTCGGTTCCAGGAGCACGAAAACCCTCGGGTTGCTCCATACAAATTTGTTTGTCTAATTCACCGTTTAAGAAAGCGGTTTTGACATCATGTACTTCCAAATTTCTCAAGGACGCGATAGCAAGTATCATCCTTACCGAATTTATTCTCGTCACGAGAGAATATGTGTCAAAGTAATCTAAGCCTTTCCGTTGGCTGTATCCTTTGATAACAAGTCTGGCTTTGTACTTTTCCATAGATCCGTTTGGTCTCATTTTCCTTTTAAAAATCCATTTTGATCCTAAAAGTTTACATCCCTTTGGGAGATCAACTAACTCCCATGTATGATTCTGCAAATAGAATCAATCTCGCTCTTTATGGCTTCTTTCCATAAAGGCCCGTCCACGGAGCTCACTGCCTCGTCATACGTTAGTGGTTCATTTTCGATCAAATATGTAACAAAGTCGTCACCAAAAGATTTCTTTATTCGGGCACGCTTGCTTCGTCTCGGTTCAATCTCACGAACCGTCCTATGAATCTTGGTTTCTATATCATTTCGGTTAGATGAACTGGATCCATCACCGGATTTACAGGGAAATACATTTTCAAAGAAATATGCATTCCTCGATTCCATGACCGTGTTCTTGTGAATATCGGAAATTTTCGAATCATATACAAGAAACCAATATGCCGTACTATTGAGTGCATATCCTATGAAAATACAGTTCGCCGTTTTAGGACCAATTTTCACCGCTTTAGGCGTAGGTACAACTACCTTCGCCAAACACCCCACATTCGCAAATGTTGATACGAAGGCGTCTTTCCTTTCCGTAACTCATATGGAGTTTTATTCATTTTCTTCCGAGGTATCCTATTTAATAGGCAATTACTCGACAAGATAGCTTCGCTCCACATATTAGGCGGTAGACTTGAACTCAGTAACATCGCATTCATCATTTATTTTAATGTGCGATTCTTTCGTTCGGCCACTCCGTTTGATTGAGGTGAATACGGGGCGGTTACTTCATGAACGATATCATGTTCCACACAAAAGCTCCCAATTGGCGCTTCGTATTCCCTACCCCGATCACTTCTCAATCTTTTAATTTTCTTGCCGAGTTGCGTTTCAACTTCGATTTTGTAGAGAACGAATTTCTCTAATGCTTCGTCTTTGCTCTTAAGCAAATAAACATAGCAATATTTGGTGCAATCGTCAATAAATGTTATAAAATATTTATTGCCACCACGTGTTTGAACGTATTTCAAATCACATAAATCGCTATGAATCAATTCAAGCGGTTTGGTACTTCTTGCTACCGAGGGAAAAGACAATCTCGTCATTTTTGCTTCAACACAAATTTCACATTTATGTTCGAATTAATTTCGAATGTTGGAATATGGTCTATGTTAATTAATCTACGTATCGATTCAAAATTAACGTGACCTAATCTACCGTGCCACAAATTGGAAGATTCAAGCAAGTAAACAGAAGAATGTTTTTCATTCTCATTTACAATAGTCATTACATTCAGCTTGAACAAAGCATCACAGGCATAGCCTTTACCAACAAACACACCCGACTTAGACAATATCATTTTGTCAGATTCAATAATAATACGAAACCCGTGCTTGTTCAACAAGAATTCCAAAATTAGATTTTTCTGTATATCCGGAACGTACAACACATCTTTCAGCGTCAATATCTCCTGGAAGTCATTTTGAGCAGCACGTTCCCTTTTCCCTCGACGGTAGCAGCAGCCGAGTTGCCCATGTAGATCTTTTCTCCTTCAACCGGCTCACAGGTAGAGAAAAGTCTACGGTTCGTGCACAAATGACGTGTAGAACCGGTATCGATCCACCACTCCCTTGGATTCGACCTAACCATGGTCACCTCCGAGACCACTGCGACAAGGCTCATCTCTTCAATATCTTTGGTGATGTCTTTTACCATGTTCGCCTCGTTGTTCCTTTTTGGGAAACGGTAGTCCGACGACTTATGGCCAAATTTCCCACAGTTGAAGCATTTTCCCTTGAACTTATAGTTTGTCTTTGACACGCCTTCGGTCGCTCCAAGTTTCACCTTGGGTTTAACCGGGCCTTTGCCCTTTTTAGAGCCATGCTCCACCACGTTTACCTTTGGTTCGGATGAGTTCTTTACTCTCTTCTCCGACCGCTTGTTGTCTTCTTCGATTCGAAGTCTAACAATCAATTTCTCCAAAGACATCTCCTTGCGCTTATACTTGAGATAGTTTTTGAAGTCTTTTTAGCTTGGGGGCAGCTTCTCAATGATAGCCGCAACTTGGAAAGATTCGCTCAGGACCATTCGTTCTGCATGGATCTCGTGCAAAATTAATTGGATCTCTTGCACTTCACTCACTACAAAAAATATCGTCCCTACAGACTACAAATTGTAGTCGGCAAATGGCATATTGTAGTCGGTAGGACGTCTTCAGACTACAACAAATTACAGTACCGACTACAATTTGTAGTCGGTAAATGCCTTGTCGGTAGGAGCCTCGTAGTCGGTATGTAGTCGGAAACACCGACTAATTGTGACTAACAAACCGTAGTCGGAAATTTCTGACTAGAGCCGACTAAACTTGTAGTCGGTAGGTTTATAAACACATTTTCGTTTTTTTTTCAGTTTCCTTGTTCTTAATTAGTAAAATTTGAAGAAAGAACAAGACATGTAGTGATTTGAAATACGTTCATACAGATGCACATATATATAGATATATTATGGATGACTGCTGAACCATTTTTTATGCATATCGTGTTTTTCATTTTCGGGAGAATCTTTGAGCAGCCAATTTTCTGCTGCTATGAAATCGTCGAGCATAGTGCTGAAGATGCCTCCTGTTACTAGTATCACAGCTTCGTGTTCCCTCGAGCTACCATCTCCTAAGGCCTTTTGCAGAAAGAACAAGACATGTATAAAAGATTTGAAACTATGTATGAGACGAAGTATACAGATAGTACCTTGGTTGTTAGAGGCGAGGCAAGCCATTAAAGTAGCAGAATCCTACCAATACTATCCTCTTCGACGAAGCTGATCGGTGAGTTGATGGGCAGTAAAGCAGCTATACAAACTACTTCGCTGCCCATTGGTCATAGCAAAATGGACGAACTACTTCGCTAAGGTGAAAGCATCTAAAAACTTGAGAGAGTTTGGGGTGATTACCTTCCCATTGGCTATAACAATGGCCAATTGGCCATAAAAGCATCGAACTTCATTTTGGAATCCTTATCGTAGACGACCATCTCTTCTACTTCCTTAGTTTCGTCATCTAGCTTCACCTGCTCTTTAGTGATGAAGACCAACTTCATGTTATCGTATTCTTTCAACTGCACGACTGTATATTCATCGATCGCATCAACCACATGCAAAACTTCGTAGCACTTCTTCATCGGGCATTCGAAGTGTAGAGAGCTATCTTTAGCCTTTTTGCTTTCATCGGTGCTGTAATAAATACAGGCATGTTTTTTCCTCCATCTTCGTGACATAGTCCTTCAGGATCGTCGGCTCGTCGCCAGGATCTGGCTTGTCGAATCCTTCATACTCTTTCTCTTAATCTCCTCCATGGTGGTGACCATATACTGCTCCGTCTGGTTGTTCACGAGCGCATCGCTAGTGACCTCTTCTGCGATTTTTCTGCAGTTCTCATCGTTCTCTTTTTCTTTCAGATTTTTGTTATCGCCCATCAGCTTGGGGACCTCCTTGGTCGTCGTCGCGATCTCGTCTTTCTGTCGAGGTCACACAAGTGCCCAGAGTTTATTGTGACAACCCCTCTGCCCTTAAGTTAGCCTCTAATCCCAAATTTCATGAGCGGTCGAAGCACATAGAAATGGACTGCCACTTTGTTAGACACCATGTAACCAATGGATCCATCAAACTCCTTCCCCTCAGATCTGAATTCCAACTTGCAGATGTGTTTTAAGCCCCTTAGTGGCCCCATGCTCCAGCAGCTCTTAGTCAAGATGTCAGTACTAAACCTGTACATTCCATCTTGGGGGGGTATCAAAACAGTAGATATCAAGATCAAGAGCATCAATGAAACAGTTCGAAGAGTGTGGTGCTGAGAGGCTTATATGGCTGGAGAACCTATCTTCAAGAATCAAGCTTTACAAGTGAAGTAGTATAAAAGTCGCACGTCACTTATAGAAGCGGGTTTTCACTTAAGTAAGGATAAGCTTAAAGGAGAAACGCAGATATCAACGACGTTTCTTTTAGCTTAGTCGTTTGAGTCGTTATATAACGACCTCTTGACCATTTTTCATATTCTGTACTCTTTAATGCTTTCCCGCGAACACCTTCAGTGTGTATCTGTGAAAATCTCGTGATCAATAAAAGGAATCACATTAGCACCGTGGATGTAGGATTCACCTAGAATCTGAACCACGTTAAATCGGTGTTCTTCTTCGTTTCTTTATGGTATCAGAGCATTCTTTTGAATCGCTGTGCAAGATCTTGATTTGTGCGTTTACTGTCTTTGTCTGATTTGGCTGGGTCTCTTTCTGATTTGATATGGCTGAGGACGCGCCGCCGAACAATGTCGTAGGAACCGCGAATTCAAATGCCACAGCCGTGCTCAGTGACCCCTGTTTCCTCAATAATAATGACAATTCCGGGCAGGTGTTTGTTCATGACCCGCTGAATGGGGAAAACTACTCTACTTGGAACAGGGCGATGATGATAGCCTTGATTGGGAGAAACAAGGATGGCTTTGTTAATGGGGAGCTTGTACCACCTTTACTACGGACCAAAACCAGTTGAAGGCATGGAAAAGGAACAACAATATCGTGATCTCTTGGATAATCAATTCGGTGTCACGAGAGATCTCAGCGAGCATTCCCTATGGATCTTCTGCGAGAGAAGTCTGGTTGGATTTGCAGGAAAGATTTGGCCAGACGAACAAACCTCGGATTTTCCAGCTCAAGAAGGATCTCATAAATCTGTCACAAGGAAATGACAATGTGGCTGTGTACTACACCAAGCTAAAGACACTTTGGGATGAACTATCCTGCTACAGGCCGACTAGTTTCTGTACATGTGAAGCCAAGAAGGAAATGAAGACTCTGGGTGAAGAATACGTACTCACCTTCTTGATGGGATTAAACGAGTCTTTCTCACAGATTAGGGGACAAATCTTGCTCATGGATCCCACCCCTTCTATCAACAAAGTTTTCTCTCTATTAGTGCAAGAGGAAAAGCAAAGATCCATGCAACCAGCTGTCAGACTTGGTGAGGATCATACTGGTAATATGGCCTTGATGATTGGCAAGACTGAACAGGGGTATGGAAAGAAGACTGCACTGAACCTGAGAAGGGACCTTGGCAAACCTGTGTGTGTTCACTGCCACAAGAAGGGCCATACCATTGATACTTGCTACCAAGTTCATGGTTTTCCACCAGGTTTCAGGCAAAATCAGAGGTTCAAGGGGGCTAAAGTCAATCAAACCTATGTAGAACAGAGTACTCAGACTGGGCTGCACCTTCAACAGAACTATCTAGGACCCTACAACACAGGTGATGGTTTAGTCCACCTCCAGCTCACCCCTTTCCAACTCCAAAGCTTAAGGACCCTGGTTAACAACCAGCCCATGGTGGGTGGACAAGGGGACAATGGAGATACCTCACAGCCCACTGAGAAGAGCATAGGTATGTGCCTCTCTTTTAATCTACCTAACTGTGTAGCTGCAGGACTGTGGCTGGTTGACACTGGAGCTACCCGACATGTGTGTGGTAGAAAGAACCTGTTAACCAATCTGCATAGGATTCATGAGTCGAGTATCATCTTACCAGACAACACACTCATCACAGTTAACCAAGCTGGATCCGTTATAGTTAATGAATTTATTACATTAACTGAATTCTTATATGTTCCCACTTTCCAATTCAATTTTATTTCTGCTAGTCACTTGGCTAAAAAGGGGAATTGCAGCTTTTACTTTGGAGCTAACAAGTTTGTGGTGCAGGACCATTTGGGCCAAGTGATTGGCAAGGGTAACCAAGTGGCTGGATTATACATCCTCGAGGCAGAATCTGGGAACAGAACAGTGTATGAGGCACGGGATATTGCAGATAGAATTTCTGTTGTTTTTCTTAATAAAGTGTCAACGGATGTTTGGCATGCCAGGCTAGGACACCCTTCTAGCAGAATATTAGATGTACTTAAACCCTGTTTGAAGCATGATAATCATTCTAGTAGTTCATATTGCAAAATCTGCCCCATAGCTAAGCATAAAAGAACTTCATTCCCTGATAATAGTAAAGTGACTTGTGCTGTGTTTGATTTGATCCATTGTGATGTGTGGGGACCCTTTCATGTTCCCTCTCACTTAGGACATCAATATTTTCTCACCATAGTTGATGATCACTCGAGGTATACATGGCTTTTCATGCTAAACACAAGTCAGAGGTTAGGAATGCAATAACTTGCTTTCTAACTTTGGTTGAAACACAGTTTACATGTAGAGTAAAAACAGTAACAACTGATAATGGAAAAGAATTCCACATGCCTGATTTATTCAAGGAAAAAGGAATACTCCACCATTTATCTTGTGTTCAAACACCACAACAGAATTCTGTGGTTGAACGTAAGCATCAACATCTTTTGAATGTAGCACGTTCACTTTATTTTCAGTCTAGCATTTCTGTTCAGTACTGGTCTGAATGTATCCTCACTGTTGTTTTCCTTGTGAATAGAACACCATCCTTCTTGCTTGGGAACAAAGCCCCTTATGAACTGTTATACCAGAAGCCAAATGATTATAGTGCATTGCGTGTATTTGGATCCCTTTGTTTCTGTTCCACACTCTCAGCAGGTAGGAAAAAGTTCGACCCACGAGCAAGAGCGTGTGTGTTTCTTGGCTACCCCAATGGAATGAAGGGCTACAAGGTCATGGACTTGCAAACAAGGGACATCTTCATATCAAGGGACATCAAGTTTAAGGAGGATGAGTTTCCTTTCAGGAAGTTTCCCCCTCAGTCATCTTCAGCAGACCTTTTCAGTTCCCAGGTTCTGCCAATAACTTGTGGAGACCACTCATCCCCAGAGGGCAGTCATACCACATGGGATCACAGTGTCCTCCCTTTTGCGCAAGAAATTTGAGTACCAACTCACATACCCTGAGTGAAGATGTCCATACATCAGAACAGGATGTTTCACAGGCTCTAGGCCAATCATTACAGACTCTGAGTCTAGCTGCTTCCCCATCATAACAGCATAATTATCAGACTCTAGGCCACCCACCCATACCATCAGAGCAGGAAAATGCTCAAGCTGGCAACCAAGCAACCACAGCTGCTAACAATCCAGAGAGCAGCTCTCAAGCTCACCTTAGGACTAGGAGATCAGGTAGAGAGTCAAGAAGGCCCACCAATTCGGAGGATTTTCATTGCAATAAGGTCACAGCTTGGAAGCCTTTGTATCCTGTTTCCCAGGTCCAATCGTATGGGAGGTTCACAGACCACTACAGGGGATTCATCAGCAACCTGACCACAACAGCTGAACCAAAGACTTACTGTCAAGCCTCAGCCTCTACAGATTGGATGGCTGCCATGAAAGATGAAATCAAAGCTTAGAGGACAATGATACTTGGACCATAATGAGACTCCCAGAAGGGAAGAAGTCCATTGGTTGCCGTTGGGTGTATAAGCTAAAGCACAATTCAGATGGGCATGTGGAAAAACATAAAGCTCGGTTGGTGGCTAAAGGATATGATCAGAGGGAGGGGGTGGATTACATTGATACGTTTGCCCCCGTAGCCAAGCCTAATACAATCAAATCATCCTAGCTCTTGCAGCCAAACTAAACTGGGATCTAGTGCAACTCGATGTTAATAATGCCTTTTAAATGGTGATCTAGTCGAAGAGGTGTACATGGATCTACCTCAGGGCTTCTTCAGTGATTACCACAGAGCTGGACAGGGAAGATGGTCTGCAAACTCAAGAAATCCTTGTATGGTTTGAAGCAAGCATCGAGGCAGTGGAATCAAAAGTTCACCAACGTAGTTCAGGCCTTTGGCTTCTTGCAGACTCAATCTGATCACACCCTCTTTGTGAGGGGCAAGGGCAACAACCTGGTCATCCTCTTGGTGTACGTTGATGATATTATCCTAGCCAGTCCATCCACTGAATCCTTGCAGCAGCATGTTAAATCTTTCCTTCAGCACTCTTTCAAGATCAAGGACCTTGGCAACCTTAGGTACTTCCTTGGAATAGAGGTTGCCCGTAGTGAGGCTGGGATCTACATCAACCAACGGCAATACACCCTCCAACTGTTGGAAGATACCGGTTACTTAGGAGCAAAACCGCTTGCCACACCCATGAATCCTAGTGTTTAGCTCACAGTAGAAACAGGAGAATTAATGCCAGACCCCTTCAAGTATCGAAGGCTTGTTGGCAGGCTACTATATCTCACTTTTACAAGACCGGACATTGCCTTTGCAGTCCACAAATTAAGTCAGTACATATCTGCCCCTCGAGTAGGTCACATGGTAGCAGCCCATCATTTACTTCGATACCTGAAATCTTCACCAGGGCAGGGTGTTCTCTTCCGATCCACAGCCGAATTGGCGCTGACAGGGTTCTCTGATGCAGACTGGGGGACGTGTAAAGACACCCGGCGATCAGTTACAGGCTTTTGCACCTTCATGGGAGAGTCCTTAATCACCTGGAAAGCTAAAAAGCAGGCTACGGTTTCCAGATCTTCTACAGAGGCAGAGTATCGTGCCTTGGGTTCACTAGTTGCTGAGATGCTTTGGATAAAACAACTGCTGAAGGAGCTTTCTGTCGAGGTCACACAAGTGCCCAGAGTTTATTGTGACAACCCCTCTGCCCTTAAGTTAGCCTCTAATCCCAAATTTCATGAGCGGTCGAAGCACATAGAAATCGACTGCCACTTTGTTAGACACCATGTAACCAATGGATCCATCAAACTCCTTCCCATCAGATCTGAATTCCAACTTGCAGATGTGTTTACTAAGCCCCTTAGTGGCCCCATGCTCCAGCAGCTCTTAGTCAAGATGTCAGTACTAAACCTGTACATTCCATCTTGGGGGGTATCAAAACAGTAGATATCAAGATCAAGAGCAGCAATGAAACAGTTCGAAGAGTGTGCTGTGAGAGGCTTATATGGCTGGAGAAACTATCTTCAAGAATCAAGCTTTACAAGTGAAGTAGTATAAAAGTCGCACGTCACTTATAGAAGCGGGTTTTCACTTAAGTAAGGATAAGCTTAAAGGAGAAACGCAGATATCAACGACGTTTCTTTTAGCTTAGTCGTTTGAGTCGTTATATAACGACCTCTTGGCCATTTTTCATATTCTGTAATCTTTAATGCTTTCCCGCGAACACCTTCAGTGTGTATCTGTGAAAATCTCGTGATCAATCAAAGGAATCACATTAGCACCGTGGATGTAGGATTCACCTAGTATCTGAACCACGTTAAATCGGTGTTCTTCTTCGTTTATGAATAATTTCATTAATTTGAAATTTTCTGCTCCACAGGTGCGTGGTTGGTCTGCACAATTTCTGTATTTGTTCTACTCAACTAATTTAGTTTCCAATAGATAGAATAAACCATACCTGCTTTCAGATAAAACTCCTTGTGGATTCGTCACTGGAGTTTATTCCGTTGTACCATAATCCACTTTCGAGTTTCCCTAGTAACATTCTTGTCCTTTTTACGAAGTAAGTAAATAAAAAAAAACAACTATGATTCTGTTTTAGCTCCTACGAGCTGATTCTTTGAAATTAAATTTTCTATTTCTATTAATTGCGTTGTATTTTCCCAGCAAGAAAATTTATTCGACTGTGGTCTTTTCTTGCTTCATTATGTTGAGCTTTTCCTGGAGAAGGCAATGGAATCTACTTTCTCAGAACTTCTTGAAATGGTAAAGCATGTTTCATTACCCCCTTTTAAGTTCAAACCTTGCTTCTAAAATCTTGTATAACTCAGCCACTTAGAATCTTATAATCTCAACAGCTGTACAAGGATTGGTTCCAATGTTGAGGTTTCTCTCAAAAAGCGAGATCAAATCCGAAAATTAATATGCAGAATTTCCAAGGAAACCACCCGAAGGAAATTAACGCCTGTTTCTAGTCCAAGTAAGGGAGTCAGTGATGACAGCGATGATGATGCTGAAATTATTGATCAGCAGTTTTCTCCTTGTAAGCAGAAAATGGTTCCAATCGATCAGTTCGACGTTATGCATTTACCAGCGAAGGTACTGCTCGACATTTGTTTTCTGTTTATAGATATTATTCGTTACTCGAAATTTGATTTCGTATTTATGGATTAAACTAATGCATTTTGGAATCTTATAGCAGGAAGAAGCACTTGAATGGGAGCAACTTCTCCTCCTATAAACATCCAAAGCTGTTGTAACTGCACAGAAGATATTGAACTCTTATTGGGATGTCCTAAAAAGTCTCCAGTGATAATCGACGTGCCTAAATGATGAAGAGATGCTTTCCGGCGATTCTCCAACGTCAGATGAGAATCTAGATCAATGTGTGGTTGAAGATGGAGGAAAATGAGGTACAATGTATTGAAATATAGTTAGGGACCCATTTGTAATGATGTGAATTAATATAGGGTCAATTCGATAGTTTTTATTTGTTCAGGGACTAGTATGTAATTATGGTAGACATAAGTAGGTCATCCTCCTCATCTGTAAATGTAATCGTGAATGTATCAATTTTTTACAGAGAATGAATGATAAGAGCAGGGATAAACTCCCATTTCAATACTTCTTTATATTTCAGTAATCTACTTTACATGGTATCAGAGAGCAACAATTGAAGGTCTCAAGAAGCTTATTGTTTCAAACAATGGCAGAATCTACTGATGATGAAGAGCTCAAAACAGACGAGGATAATGATCCAAAGAGATCGGATAATTCTCCAAAGATGTCAAAAAAGGATGGGGACGATTATCAAAAGGCGAGAAGAATCGAAATCGACTTTCAAGATCCTTTATACCTACATCCATCAGATACGCCCAATCTTGATCTTGTGACAGAGGTACTGCGAGGATCTGAGAATTACAAAATTTGGAGTCGCGAAATGATCTTAGCGTTAGAGGCAAAGAACAATATAGGTTTTATTAATGGAACTTGTGTGCCTCTCGATACTGATCATCCGCACTATCACCAGTGGCGAAGATGCAATGCCTTGGTAAGATCATGGATAAACAGGTCAATTTCTAGGGATCTCGTACATGGTGTAGTATACTGCGATTCGGCTAGTATGGTTTGGAGAGATCTGAAGGAGAGATTTGACAAAATTAACGGAGCAAGGATGTTTGCACTTTACAAAGAGATCAATACTATTAGTCAAGGATCGAGTAGCGTGACTGTTTATTATTCGAAGTTGAAACAATTATGGGATGAATATGACAGCTTGACTCCATCTCCTGCCATGAATCTTAGCAAGGAGTATACCGATCATTGTTCGCAACTAAAAATGATGCAATTCCTGATGGGATTAAATGAGCACTTTGGAGCAGTTAGATCACAAGTGTTGATGATGGTCCCATTGCCTTCGCATGGTCAGGTTTTTGCGATGGTCTTAAATGAAGAAGCACAGAGATCAATAGGAATGCAACCAGTTGTTGCAGATGGCTCAATGGCTTTCTTGGGCAATGTTCAACCAAACAAAGGACATGTCAATGCACGAGTTGATAAGTCAGTTCTATTCTGTGACCACTGTAACTTCAGTGGTCATACTAAAGAAACTTGCTGGAAGATAAATGGATATCCACCCAATTATGTGAGAGGTGGAAGAAGAGGTGCAAGTGGAGGGGAGGCAATGCTCGAGGATTTCAAAGTTTTGGGAGAGGGAATAGCCAGAACTCTAGTAGGCTATTTAAGGCAAATGCCTCCACTGCTGACTCACTTAGCCAGATTCAACAAAGCAACTCTCAGGAACAAGGAAATGCACAAGAGACTACAGCAGTGCCACAAATCACCTCCCAACAATATTATCAGCTGATGACATTACTAGGTGCAGGGACAAGTCAACCTGATCCAAATCAAGTAATGGCAGCCACAAGTCATATAGGTAAAGGGTCAGGTATGGAAAATTCTGTCATATATTTCAAATCCAATGACTGGATTATAGATTCAGGTGCCAATCAGCACATGATTTATGACTGTAGCCTATATGATCAATGTGAAATACAACCTGAGATGAGCATTACAGTTAGATTACCTAATGGGAATATTAGCAAGGCTTCAAGAATAGGAACAGTAACTTTAGGAAAAAATTTTAGCTTATCTTCAGTATTGTTTATGCCAGATTTTAATCATAATTTGCTTTCAGTCTCTAGGTTGGCTAGGGATGCTAATGTTCATGTTGCTTTCTATCCCCTTTTCTGTCTAATTCAGGAGATCTTGACTGGCAGGATAATGGGGATTGGTAAACTGAAAAAAAATTATACTATCTTCATTCCATTAGCAATGTTTCTAGTTCTTTTCCATGTACTAAGATCCAATCTTGTATATCTGTCAGTTCAGTTAAGGCAGATAAGATAGCATTGTGGCATAGAAGGTTTGGCCACATGTCCTTTAGCAGATTTAAGTTTTTACCTGATTTGTCATTGAATGTAGTAGATGATCATCAATATTGTCATGTATGTCCTTTGGCAAAACATAGCAGGACGAAATTTCCAAATAAAGATACTATTTCTACTCATGTGTTTGAATTAGTTCATGTTGATGTTTTGGGCCCTTACAAAGAAAGCACACACAATAATGAGAAGTATTTTTTGACGATAGTAGATGATTATTCAAGGGCCACTTGGATTTTCCTCATGAAGCAGAAATCAGAAGTCTCAGGTATGTTAGACAGCTTTCTGAAATATGCAAATAATCAGTTTGATCTTAAGATCAAAACCATAAGAACCGATAATGCAATGGAGTTTTTTAGCCACGAGTGCAAACATCTGTTTGACTCATTAGGAATTGTTCATCAGAGTTCTTGCCCCTACACACCCCAGCAAAATGGGGTGGTTGAGAGAAAGCATAGACACATCTTAAATGTGGCTAGGGCACTTAAGTTTCAGTCAAATGTTCCAATTAGATATTGGGGTGAGTGTGTAAAAACAGCTGTGTATTTAATTAATAGAACACCGACACCTTTGCTTGGGGGAAAACACCATTTTATGTTCTGTTTGGAAAGGATCCAAAGTACCACCACTTGAGAATTTTTGGTTGTTTATGTTATGCAAAAATTATGCATGTGAATGATAAATTTCATGTCAGATCTAGACCATGTGTCTTTATGGGATACTAGTAACTCAAAAGGGATACAGATTATTGGATTTTGAAGACAAAACATTTCTTATCTCAAGAGATGTAATTTTCCATGAAAATTTATTTCCTTTCTCATCTCCTTATTGTAAGTCTGATAAAGGGAATAAGGCTACCTTTTTAGATGATAACATGTATTTTGATGAGTTTGTGTATCCCTATAGAAATGTACATAAGCAGGGAGATCAAGATCAGATTTTTTGAATCTATGCCAATGGAGCAGAATTCTGATAAAGAAGTTGTTAGAGGAAATTCACCAACAGAGGATGATAGCATGGACCCTGTGCTGGAACCTGAGTCTGCACATCAAATGGACCATTCTGAACCTGCACAACAACATGATTCTACACAACAACAGGTAAATGTTAGAAGGTCAGATAGGGCTGTTAAGCCTCCACTTTGGATGAGAGACTATATCTCACCATTTTCTGGAGGTTCCAATGTAAGTTCTCATGTTAAGTATCCAATATTTGATCATGTTAACTATGATAATATTAAACCTCATTATAAGTCCTATCTAGCTGCACTCAATAATGAGGTTATACCGAGAACCTACAAAGAGGCAGCCAGTTCAAAGAACTGGACAGAGGCAATGAACCATGAAATCAGTGCCTTAAGACTCATGGAGAATAGTTGACTTGCCTAAAGGTAAGATTCCAATTGGTTGTAGATGGGTATATACCATCAAAGATAAATCAGATGGTACAATTGATAGATATAAAGCTAGATTGGTCGCAAAAGGTTATACTCAAAGGGAAGGTATAGATTATACGGATACTTTTTCTCCTGTTGT
The DNA here is from genome assembly GCA_027422505.1 of Craterostigma plantagineum. Taxonomy (NCBI): domain Eukaryota; kingdom Viridiplantae; phylum Streptophyta; class Magnoliopsida; order Lamiales; family Linderniaceae; genus Craterostigma; species Craterostigma plantagineum. The sequence continues at coordinate 8,225,797 of JAPQWV010000035.1, forward strand.
GAAACATGTGACTATTAGGATTATAATCTCCTTGGCTTCCATTAACCATTGGCCAATTTGGCAAATGGATGTTACTAACGCTTTCTTGCAAGGGAATCTCGATGAGGATGTGTATATGCTCATTCCACCCGGTTTTGAAAAGGAAGAACAAAACAGAGAAGTGCCTGATAATGCAAAGAGCAGCAGAAACAGTAACATTCCTACAGATCCAGGTATAGTTCAAAAGGTATGCAAGTCAGAAAAACCATTGTATGGCTTGAAACAAGCATCAAGACAATGGAACAATAAATTTACAAGTACTATAAGCAAGTTTGGCTTTATTCAATCAAAAAATGATTGCTCCCTTGTTCGTAAAATCAAGGGGGGATGACATTGTGATATTACTAGTTTATGTGGACGATATACTCATCACTGGTAATAACACAACAATGATGGAGGAAGCCAAACATTATCTGAATAGTACTTTTTACATGAGGGATTTAGGAGATTTGAAATTCTTCCTTGGGATTGAGATAGCTCGGTCTAAAGAGGGAATAATTTTAAATCAGAGAAAGTATGCATTAGAATTATTGGCTGAAGTAGGCATGTTAAGTTGCAAGCCACTCGATTTGCCTATGGAATCTTAGATTAGCAGAAGTAGATGATGAGCATGATCCATTACATGAAAATATTACTGAATTTCAAAAAATTGTGGGGAAGCTGATTTATCTTTGTTTGACAAGGCCAGATATTAGTTATCCTGTTCAGATTTTATCTCAGTTTATGCATAAACCGAGGAAGTCTCATGTTAATGCTATGATTAGAATATTGAGATACATCAAGGGAAAACCAGGGCTTGGAATTTTAATGAAGGCAGACAATACATTATGCTTGAATTCCTTTTGTGATGCTGATTGGGCAACCTGCCCAGTTTCTCGAAGATCTTTGACAGGTTATGCCGTGTTTTTGGGCGATTCACTGATATCTTGGAAGACAAAAAAGCAGAATACAGTTTCAAGAAGCTCGGCTGAAGCCGAGTATAGAGCAATGGCCATGTTGACATCAGAGATATTATGGCTATTGAGCCTGCTAAAAGACCTGAAGATCACAGGTTTAGAACCTGTTAAATTGTATTCGGACAGCAAGTCAGCACTCCAAATCGCAGCCAATCCAGTGTTGCATGAAAAGACGAAGCACATTGAGGTCGACTGCCACTTTATACGCGACAAGATTCAAGCGAAAGTGATTCAAACATGCCATATTCCTTCTGTTGATCAACCAGCTGATATTCTAACAAAAGCTTTGGGAAAAAAACAGTTCGAATACCTATTGTCCAAGTTTGGGGTCATTGATTTATATGGACCACAAACTTGAGGGGGAATATTGAAATATAGTTAGGGACCCATTTGTAATGATGTGAATTAAGATAGGGTCAATTCGATAGTTTTTATTTGTTCAGGGACTAGTATGTAATTATGGTAGACATAAGTAGGTCATCCTCCTCATCTGTAAATGTAATCGTGAATGTATCAATTTTTTACAGAGAATGAATGATAAGAGCAGGGACAAACTCCCATTTCAATACTTCTTTATATTTCAGTAATCTACTTTACACAATGCATTTCAAGAAAGGATTGTGTGCCCTCTTCATCTTCTCCTATTACTCATTCACACTTTTTTAGAGGTGTGAACGTTCATATTGTAAATGATGACTAGCTTAGATTGAAAGATTGGTGTTACATAATTTTGTAGATGATAATTGGGAGGACCTTTTACGGTTTCTTTTTTTGTTATTAAAACTGAAAGGTGTTAGTCGGCAAAAATCCACTAAATCTTTTGAAGGCCGTGAATGCTACATACACAACAAGCTAGATGCTATTTGATAATACCTTTTAAAAAACAGTAACCATGTCCATATCCTCCCAACATATATATAGATAGATATGCATGCATAATTTACTTTACTACAACCTTAAGCGAGGGATTGAGACGCTACAAACATCCCCTTTCTGACAGACTTAGATCGTGAGTTATTTGCTGTGGGATTATTAAAGATAAAATGGTATTGAGTCACACACGCACCCAAACAATACAAGTCTGATTATTGTTACAAACAGACCAAACCCTGAATCTTACAAATTCATGCGAAACCAGCATTAAGACAACGTAGGAACCACCAAATAAACGATGTTGCAATAACACAGATGATTGATAAAAAAACAACTAGCGCGGATATAGATGAGAAGAGGACGAAAACGGAGTTGGAATAACCGTAGAACTATGATGCTGAGTAGCACCAGGTGTATAGTACATTACCTTAGGCATCGTTCGAGGTATCGTATTAGGCAACAAGGGTGCTTCGAAGTTAAGGACGTGTTTGGCTTCCCTTATTTTGGGCCTACAATTGCTGTCGGGGTGAATACACCATAGCCCTACCATCAGTAGTATCTCCATTTCTAATGCATCGAAATCTCCGCAGAGCTTGGGATCCGCCGCATCGAGCAGCGTACCCTCACCGTAGAGATTCCACACGAATTCGACCAATTTAGTCACTTCTTCTTTACTAACCTCAATAGGTCTTTTTCCGCATGCTATCTCCAACAGCACCACTCCGAAGCTATAGACGTCGGATTCCTTGGTCGCCCTTTCTGTAGTGAAGCTCTCTGGAGCCATGTATCCCCTCGTCCCTGTTGGAAAAATAAATTATATAAAATTAAAACATAATAGCATTCCTTCAAGTTTAATAGGTGAAGTGGCCATTCAACATACTGTCAGAACTCAGGTTAAGAAAATGAATCAGCCTAGATGTGACGAGACTATATTGGAAACAAAGTATATAAAAATTAAAATATGATGCACTCCATTCATTCAAGGTTAAACATTTAGGTGGAGTGAATTGATGATCATTAAAACATGCCTGCAATATGGGTAGTGTGGGACCCCTTCTCGTGGTCGACCGACCTCGCCAGACCGAAGTCTCCGAGCTTTGCGTTGAAGGTTGAGTCGAGCATTATGTTGCTCGACTTTATGTCCCTGTGGAGTACGCAATGCTCGCACTCCTCGTGGAGGTAAAAAAGGGCAGAGGCTAACCCTAGCGCGACTTTGTACCTAACCTCCCAAGAAAGGGGGATCAAATCTCTCTTGAAGAGGTGATAGTCTAAGCTTTTGTTGGACATGTATTCGTACACTAAGAGTAGGTCTCCCCTACGATGGCACCACCCTACGAACTGCACCAAGTTCTTGTGCCTCAATTTGCTGATGATCTTCACCTCCGAGGCGTACTCCTTTAGCCCTTGTTTGGATCGACGCGAGAGCCTCTTCACTGCCACGTACGACTCGGTTTCTTTTAAGAAGCCTGTGTAGACCTGCCCGAACCCTCCTTCCCCGAGCTTATGCTTCTCCGAGAAGTTGTTCGTCGAGAGCGCCAGCTCGTCGTAGGTGAACTTCTTCGGCCCGCTTCCCTTTTCGAATTCGTCGTCCATGTGAGAATCTTCGAAGAGATCAGCCTCTTCGTCTTTGATATTCTTCTTCTTGTTTACGTAACAACAACAAGTTATTACGACGACAACGACGATTAGTGTTCCCACGCCTGAACTCAACCCCAGATATAATCCTCCTTTTTTCTTGCTTCGTTTGCCACCAACGGCCTCAATACTACTATTACTATTACTACTACTTAGTGGCGCAGGAATATCAACAACAACTGTTGTGAGATCGCTGGAACTGAAGTTCCAGTCAGCAACCTCGTGTTTCTCGTACCCATTTCGAACGGACGCAGAGAAGCCAACTTTAACATACTCGGGCAGTTGATCTCTAAGATCGACCACGTAGCTGAGGTTACCATAAGTTTGGGCAGCGGTCCAAGTTTCGACAAACCACCCAGTAAAATTGACGCTGAGCGTCATGGTAGTCGAGTCATATGCAATCCATGCTTTAGTAAAGTTTGAAAAGATGGTAATACTATTTGACCATCCTATGGTGTCGCTAGAATTCACGGAGTTTACGTCTATCCCGACGTGTGGTATGGGGAGCGATGTTTCCCATTCGTCCGCATACGTATCGAACTCCACAGCAACAAACCTCGAAAGCTCGTCGTCGGGGTTAGAACTGATTTTCGAAGAATTAACAAGGCCAAGGCCGCCGCCGGAGGAACCTTGGGGAATTTCGGAGCCAACGGGGGCTAAGAAGAAAGAGAGTCCATCTGCGTAACTTTTGTTTTCTGCATATATGGCGAAAGTGAAGCTTGTTTGGAAATCTGCGATTTTTCCAGATTTCTTGTCCCATAAATGCAACGGGTCTGCATATGTGGCTCTGCCTACCTTCTTCGTGGACTTCATTCTGTCGGCAATCTCATCGGCTGTGACCTCAATGGCGAGAGCTGTATGATAAGCGTCTCCTGAGTATGTTACCTTATTAAAATTGTTGAGGAAGCTGTTGACGCTGAAGTTTAGACCAGCAAGTGTTGGAAAAGGGAACAAGAAGAAGAAGATGAAGAAGAAGAAAGAATGAAGGATTGAAGTCGAAGAACTAATAAAAGCAGCAGGAGTCTGCATGTCGATTATATGCTGTGAATGTTATACCGAACTTTTATCTATATATTTCCATCTCTCTTTCTATATTTACAATTTGAAACTACTTTCGGATAGACAATATTTATAATATGAGGAAGGGAAATAGTAGTTAGTACACTTTTCGATACTGCCGTGTTGGTAATAAGCAGCAACTTGCTGCAAAGAGAAGAAGACTCGTTGACCCACCAACCCAATGGCAAGGGAGAGGTTTAAAGCAAAGACGATTAATTAGAGGTCCACAAGTGTCATCATATGTTATTATTACTTTACATTGAATTGGTCGTCCACATGAACTTGAAAACTCCTCCTCACTCGGCATTAATGAGCTTCTCCCTAGCAGGCACATCATAAGAGGCCTAAAGCAAAATTTTCGATGGGCCTTTTTTATTGAAAAATTAAATATTATATATTAACAAAATTTTTTAGGTAACCCTCCTCCTTCATTTATACAATTTTGCTCAATATTTTCTTAGTTGTTACTCTCAATATTTTCTTGGTTGTTACTTTTATTTTTATTAACAGTAACATATTTTAATAATGACCCTTTTTGCGATTCAACTAAAGCTTCTAGTTTCTGTTTTTTTAATCGCTTTTAGTGACCAATATTTCTTGTTGACATCCTTACTAACAGAATAATGCAACAAGGTTTGATAAAATTTTCACAGATGCAATAAAAATAGCTTTACCAATAATAATAAATAAATTATAAAAAAAATGCAAAGTAAAACCTGAATTATTGTTGAGCTTCACTTGTTTGACTTCAAGATTCTATTGAGCTAAGATAGATAATGAGCCGTTGGATATTCAATGAGGGATAGAATGATTTATAAATAGGCACAAAAAGCTACTAAAGTAAGGAAGTTGAAAAGAAAAAAAGGGATAGAGTGATTTATTAATGGGCACAAAAAGGTACTAAAGTAAGGATGTTGAAAAGGAAAAAAAAGATCGAAAAGAGGTCGAAATAAGAATGGAATTTATTCGTCTTCATCTGCTTCGCCAGACAACCAATCAATGGGAGACGACCCCACGTACTCATTTGAGCTAGTCAATAATTGGTTTCTTCTGCTCATATTTTCATTTGTAACATGCAGCAACATCTAAGCGACAAATTTTCATTCTTTTGGGCCTCAAAATTCAATATTGAATGAGGTTTTATTAGAATCTTTTCGATGTTCTAGCTAAGCCAGCTCTTGCTGAGGTTCAATGGGAACACTTTGAAAAGAATCAACAGTAGAACCACATGAACCCTACCTAGGAGTTAGGACGTATTGTTTTGCATTGTTCGCTTCTAACTTTAGATCCATCTAGTTCTAATTTATATACAATCATAAAATATTTGGATTACAGGGAAAATCCCAACACCACTTCAAAAAAAAAAAGCAAGAGGGCTTGTACTATTTTTATGTTATTTGCAGTCTTCTTCTAGATTAATTTCGAGTTATTCGATTTTGGACATCCACATATTATTGATCAAGAACACTAAATTATGTTACATGAAATTAAATACGAGCAACATATAACATTATTCAGTGAAAACCACTCAGACATTGATCATTAGACAGACAACAACAACAACATAGGTCATAGATGCATTAAAAGAAAACATAGCCCTTCTCACTCCTCTAAGACAACAATTCATGGAAACCAATTACCTCGTACATGCTAAGCCTCTTCCACAACATCAAAAAGCAAAACCATTCTTCTAATTCCAACTTCTATCATAGTTGGAACAAAAAATAAAATAAAAGAAAGGTTTTACTTTACATAAACAGTGAAGCTATGAGGTATAAATCTCTTCACAGTCGGAAGGGTGATCATAATTTCATGGTCGTAAGCCATGAAAACAAAAAAAGAAAGAAAAAAAACCCTTCCTTAAAAACGAACCCTCATAGAAAATTATAGCTCTCGAAAATGGTGATAGCTTGCATGATAGCTTGGTAATTGGAAAAACATATACTAATTGATAATAAAGATTTACAAGAGCTCCGTGTAAGCTCTTCAGTAATTGGCTCATATTCATATGGAACTCTTCATCCATCTGCAGTAAATAAAAGGAAATTTCACCATCTCATAGTCATACGTATTATATACATGTATATATGTAACTATGGATGGTTTATTCGTATATTGCATTAATTACCTGAGCAACGATGCTTATACTGAGACCAGAATCTCCAAAGCTCATAGAATATTAAGCTGTTGGAGGCAAAAGAGAGAAGTAGATAAAATGAGTGCTACGACACTTCTTAGTTGAATTGATTTGCTTAACTGAAATATGGATACAATGATGCATTTATATAGAGAGCTCAAGTAGACAATATAGCTGAAATATTTGACAAACATGCATGTAGTTTCTTTTTTTTTGGTTTTCTTGGCTTCTTGTCTAGATAATGTTTTGTCTTGATAATGTCTTGTTGGCTTCTTGTCTAGATAATGTTTTTAGTCATAGCAATGGTCGACATATTGTCGCAATAGATTATTGTAGGTTGTTCTTGAACTTGTTGTAAATCTGCTAGAAGTCTATGCAACCATATCGCCTCGCAAGTAGCGTCCGTGGCAGCGATATATTCAGCTTCCGCTGTAGAGAGTGCGACAGTCTTTTGCTTTTTCGAACTCCACGTAATTATATTAGTGCCCATGCAAAATAAGTATCCCGAAGTACTCTTTCGATCATCTAAAGAACCTGCCCAATCACTGTCAGTATATCCGATCAGATTATTTTTGTTCTCTTTTACATACATGCCCTGATATTTGCTTCCTTGAAGATAACGAAGAACTCTTTTAGCCGCTGAAAAATGAATTTGACTTGGCTCGTTCATGAATCTGGAGATCAAACTAACGGCATACACAGTGTCTGGCCTTGTGTTTGTAACATAGATAAGAGAGCCAACGAGACTTCGAAAAATTTTACCATCAACCTTCGCAGCTCCATCAGATTTCAAAAATTTATCGTTGACAGACATAGGGGTAGAAACAGGCTTGCAGTTTTCCATACGGAATTTTTTCAAAAGATCTTCTATATATTTCTCTTGAGAGATAAAGATTTCACCTTTAGATTGTTTGACCTGAATTCCGAGGAAGTACTTCATCGCTCCTAAATCTGTCATCTCGAACTCGTTCATCATATATGCTTTGAAAGCTTCAACCTCCGATTCTTTGGTTCCTAAATAGATAAGGTCATCAACATATATGCATACGATCATAAAATTCTCACCATTTTTCTTCACATAGAGAAAATGATCGTTTGGACTTTGAGAAAATCCATTTCTTTGAAAATATCCGTCAATTTTCTTGTTCCATGCTTGCGGAGCTTGCTTCAATCCGTATAGCGCTTTTTTGAGTCGATATAATTTATCTTCTTTTCCTTGTACTTCAAACCCTTGAGGTTGTTGCACATAGATTTCCTCGTCGAGTTCGCCATTTAGAAAGGCTGATTTGACGTCAAGTTGAAATACTTGTAGTTCTAGTTGTGCCGCAAGAGCAAGTACTAGTCGAATAGTCTCCATTCGTACAACAGGCGCAAAAGTCTCATTGAAGTCCACTCCTGGTGGTTGAGTGAATCCCTTTGCAACGAGTCGAGCCTTATGTTTCTGTATGCTTCCATCTTCGAGCAGTTTCGTTTTGAAAATCCATTTGAGACCAATTACCTCCTTATGCTCCGGTAGGTCCGCCAAATCCCAAGTTTTGTTCTTTTCAATCATTGCGATTTCTTCTTCCATAGCCTTTATCCACACGTCTTGTTTTGCCGCAACTTCAAAGCTACTGGGCTCAACTGTGAAGAAAGCAATTTCGCAAGTTTCATAAATATTGCTTAAAGAGCGAGTTTTTCTTACCGGCGAATCTGAGTTTTCTCCTTCGGAATTTGATAAAGAAGGTCCGGGACTTTGAGGTGGAGTTTCTACTATATTTTCTTCTTCGCCATTGGTTGGTTTAAAAAATTCATTTGGAGAAAAGTGTTGTGAGGAATTTTCTCCCAACTCCATTGAGACATTTCATCAAATATTACGTCTCTCGAAATAACGAGCTTGCAATTTAGAGGATTATAAAGACGATAGCCTTTGGACTCATCGCTGTAGCCAATAAATATGAGTTTTTCACCTTTTGTGTCGAGCTTGTCTCGATTTGGAGCTGAGATATGTGAATACGCAATGCTACCAAAAATCTTCAAATGATCAACCACAGGTTTTCTTTTGTGCCAAGCTTCGAATGGCAATTTGTTCCGCACAGCTTTCGTCGGACACCTGTTCAAAATATAAATAGAAGTATGAACAGCCTCAGCCCAGAAATTTTTAGGTAATCCTTTACCGATCATCATGCTCCTCGACATTTCTGCGATTGTGCGATTTTTTCTTTCGGCGACTCCGTTCTGTTGAGGACTTCTTCGAACCATGAGTTGCCTTTGAATACCATCTTCTTTACAATATTCCATGAACGGATGATATATAAATTCTCCCCCTTGTTTCTGAGGGTCTGAAGTTTATAATGACTCTGTTTCTCGACAAGAGCCTTAAACTTCAGAAAGGTAGCAAACTCTACGGATTTTTCATTTAGAAAATAAACCCACATCATCCTTGTAAAATCATCAACAAACAGAATGAAGTATTTTTTGTTACCGAGAGATGGAGTTCTCGTCGGGCCCCAGATATCCGCATGAACAAGTTCCAGCGGTTCCTTCCTCGCCAAGTTGTTTTTGGAAATGGAAGTCGATGCATTTTGCCATATACGCATCCTTCACAAATTTCTATTTGTTGATCAATATTTGGTAGGCCTATCACCATGTTCTTTTGCTTGAGCAGCTTCAGCCTCTTGCCGTTGAGATGTCCGTATCTCAAATGCCAAAGTTGAGATTGTTCTAGATTTTCTCCCTTGAACGCCACTTTCTCTTGAAGAGGGATGATCATTGGAAACACCTTGTTTGGACTCATAGGAACGTAAGCAATAGTATTATTGATTTTCTTATCAAATATTCTGCATTTTCCATCATCAAAAAATACCGAATATCCTTTCTCCAATAGTTGTCCAACACTAAGAAGATTACTCGTAAGATTTGGCACATAAAGAACTTCTTTGAATGAGTTTTTTGTTAACTTTTTAGTTTGGACTGCAATAGTTCCCCCAACCGGGGCCGGATAATCATAATATGATACATAAAGCAAAATTTCGATGGGCCAGCTCATCATAATATGAGGCCTAAAGCAAAATTTTCGATGAGGTCTTTTTTATTGAAAAAAATAAATATTATATATTAACAAAATTTTTTAGGTAACCCTCCTCCTTCATTTATGCAATTCTGCTCAATATTTTCTTGGTTGTTACTCTCAATATTTTCTTGGTTGTTACTGTTATTTTTATTAACAGTAACATAATGACCCTTTTTGGGATTCAACTAAAGCTTCTAGTTTCTGTAGTTTTATTCGCTTTGAGTGACCAGATTCATATTTCTTGTTGACATCCTTACTAACAACAGAATAATGCAACAAGGTTTGATAAAATTTTCACAGATGCAATAAAAATAGCTTTACCAATAATAATAAATAAAATATAAAAAATGCAAAGTAGAACCTGTATTATTGTTGACCTTCACTTGTTTTACTTCAAGATTCAATTGAGCTATTAGATAGATAATGAGCCCTTGGATATTCAAAATGAGGGATAGAGTGATTTATTAATAGGCACAAAAAGCTACTAAAGTAAGGAAGTTGAAAAGAAAAAAAGGGATAGAGAGATTTATTAATAGGCACAAAAAGCTACTAAAGTAAGGAAGTTGAAAAGACAACCCAAAGAGGTGGAAATAAGAGTGGAATTTATTCGTCTTCATATGCTTCACCAGACAACCAGTCAATGGGAGAGGACCCCATCGTACTCATTTGAGTGAGTCAATATTTGGTTTCTTCTGCTGATATTTTCATTTGTAACATGCAGCAGCATCTAAGCAACAAATGTTCATTCTTTTTGGGCCTCAAAATTCAATATTGAATGAGGTTTTATTAGAATCTTTTCGATGTTCTAGCTGGGCCAGCTCTTGGTGAGGTTCAAAGGGAACACTTTGAAAAGAATCAACATTAGAACCATATGAAGTCTACCTAGGAGTTAGGACGTATTGTTTTGCATTGTTCGCTTCTAAATTTAGATCCATCTAGTTCTAATTTATATACAATCATAAAATATTTGGATTACAGGGAAAAATCCCAACACCACTTCAAAAAAAACAAAGCAAGAGGGCTTGTACTATTTTTATGTTATTTGCAGTCCTCATCTAGATTAATTTCGAGTTATTCCATTTTGGACATCCACATATTATTGATCAAGAACACTAAATTATGTTACATGAAATCAAATACGAGCAACATATAACATTATTCATGAAAACCACTCAAACAAGCAACATTGATCATTAGACAGACAACAACAACAAACAACATAGGTCATAGATGCACTAAAAGAAAACATAGCCCTTCGCACTCCTCTAAGACAACAATTCATGGAAACCAATTACCTCACGCATGCTAAGCCTCTTCCACAACATCAAAAAGCAAAACCCTTCTTCAAATTCCAACTTCTATCATAGTTGGAACAAAAAATAAAATAAAAGAAAGGTTTTACTTTACATACACAGTGAAGCTATGAGGTATAAATCTCTGCACAGTCGGAAGGGTGATCATAATTTTCATGGTCGAAAGCCATGAAAACAAAAAAAAAAAACCCTTCTTTAAAAACGAACCCTCATAGAAAATTAGCTCTCGAAAATGGTGAAGAAGTAGCTTGCATGATAGCTTGGTAATTGGAAAAACATGTACTAATTAATAATAAAGATTGTCAAGAGCTCCGTGTAAGCTCTTCACTAATTGGCTCATATTCATATTGAACTCTTCATCCATCTGCAGTAAATAAAAGAAAATTTCACCATCTCATACGTATTATATATACATGTATATATGTAATTATGGATGGTTTATCCGTATATTGCATTAATTACCTGAGCAACGATGCTTATACTGAGACCAGAATCTCCAAAGCTCATAGAAGAACTGTTGACAACGGTGAGATTAAGCTTCTCAATCTCAGCAACGACTCTCTCAATAGCTCCCTTCTTTTTCTGGCTATGAATGCTAACAAGCACATCCTTATTGTAAACCCTAGCTTCGATTTCTGGGAGAAATGACTGATCAGTACTTATCACAGAACCATCGCTTGACGTCTCATCTAACGAATTATGGTTATTACAAGCGTTGTCGTCATATCTCTTCACATGGATTAAACGAGGTTTCGTGGTTTTGATCCTTTTCGCTTTATCCTGGAGCGACTTCACTTTTTCTTCGAGTTGTTTGATGTACTCCACAGCACTTGCAAGAATCGTAGCTTTGTCCATCTGCACATATATATAATGCCACACAATATTACGCGAACCCTAGATAAAGTACACGACTGTAATGTAAGATTGTGTGAAGTACTTGCAATACCTTTGAAAGTCCTGGGACAAGTCTAGACAAAGAGATCAACCTCTCGTTAATCTTCTCCCTCCTTTTCCTCTCAGCTATAATATGTTCTTTTGACTGAGAAATTGGCCTATTAATCCCTTCACTATCAACCCTAATATTGCTGCTGACGATTCTCGGCTTCTTCAGCGTACTGTGGTTCTTATTTTCGAGAGAAGAACTATTGAAAACCAACAAAGTAGGAGAAGAAGATGATGACCATGATATCTCTTCTTTAGGCCTCGTTATTTCCAATTTGTTCTTCCTTGGACTTACGAAAAAGCTTGTGTTTTGCTTCTTTGTTTGCAGCCTACCACTTGTTATTACATATGGATCGAATTGTTCTGCCGAGCGTTTGATGTTAGAAACCTGAGAATTTTGCCGCTGTTGATGATGTTGATGAGAGTTGATGAAATCTTGATTCTGAGCGATGATAGAAGTTGTCCAAAAGCTCGGCTCTTCGAAGGTGCTTAGGTTACTAAGCCATTGCTCGAACAGCAACGATTCATCCATTTCCTACAACACATGTAAGATTTCAGATTAATAATTTCGTTAAGATGAAAAACTGTTAGATGCTGTAAATTCTTGAAGCTCCTTTGTATAGGAGTTTGATTTACCTACCCATGAAATCATGGTAAGAAAATCTCTCTCTCTCCACAAAAAAATATATGGAATTTTGCTATACAATGAAATCATCTATTGATGTGCCATTATTTATAGATCCATCACAAGTCTTATTACATTCTAGGAAAAGTCGTAGTTGGTTTAATGCTGATGTGAGCTGGCTTTTATTTACCAATCATTTCGAGGGTGTCCAATATAATATCAATCAACTTGTAATAACTAACTCATTTTGATGCTTGCTAGTGTTTGTATAAAATTTGAGAAACAAGAGCATGAGAACGAAGTTACGAGGATATGACTCACCTGAATAGTTTTCGAAATATTATTACTTTATTACATAATTATGGAATTGTGCCAAAATAATGAGATTCATATTCGTTTCTAACTGAACTTAGTCGGAGGGTATAGAGAGTATCGTGGCGTTCTCTTTCTCCGGAGATATCTTGAAAGGGAAAAGTATTCATCAAATTTCGATTTTCGATAACTATACCTGATAATTGCAAAAAATATATATGTATATATATATATAATATATATATAGATCAGTGACTTTTTACGTCTGAATTAATTTGAATCTTCGATTACTTTCCCGACAAAATAAGCTGGAAATCCTATTTGGATGCTGATTTGGAGTATTTCCTATCCACCTCGCTGCTGACATGGGAATACCTTTGTTAAATTAAACCACACTAATAAAAAGTTTAAGATTGAAATGAGTGTATTATATTTTATCCTTATACAATTTATTTCGAATATACCCGTTACTTCTATGCTGATTTCTTGCTTCTCTAGCTTTATGGGTGAATTTTTCTTTTTACGGATGCGAGAATTCATACCCATGTTCTAATATATTTTATTTCCAACATGCTATTTCACATCTACATTGATCTACTTATTCACTTATGGCATCTAGCCTTCTTACATGATTTTTTTTTCTTTTTACGGGTAATTGTGAGGATCGTATGATAATTTTGCGGTCTAAGTTCTGTGATACCATATTAATAATTTTAGCTTAAACGTTTAAGCCATATTTTTTGTAAGTTTGATGTTATTTTATTGTTAGGGGCTTTCACAAAGCGATCTCATCACTTGGCTGTATAAATTTGAAAATTCCAAGTGGGAGGAAAAAAATAATCTAACTTACTATACGCGTCAACGACCCACATTGGGGACTATACTCACATTTTTTTAAGATTAAATATCCGTATTTATCGGAGTAAAGATATGCAAATCTTGATTACATTAATCCTTTTAATATGAGGGCACGTTTCTTTTTATTCCTTCGTCGCTATTCGTGAATATAAAAACAAAATATAACCTTCTCCGTCCAAATAATACACGGACAACTACAGTACACCTAATTGGATCAATTTAATTATTCAACTGTGAACGGAAATTATTTTATATATTTGCAATCAATAATTAAAGGAATATTGTTTCATTAGAAGAAAAATCAAGAGGTTTATACTGAAAAACATCTAATTGTTATTTAAATGAAGCAACAAAGTACTTGAGCAATAACAAGACTCGTAGTAAGTAGTAACATATGCTAACTTCTTAGTAATGTGAACTTTATAACACAATTCCAGGTCATAAGAGTAATTAACAAATGTATTATTACATCGATATACAACACAATTAATTAGACAGCAATGATGTAATACAAGATACGATGCGACACTTCAGCGAGATTAGATATTTAATTATTTACTCAACTTGTCATTTATTATTTATCCACTCAAACAAAATTAAACAAAGTTTTATATTTTCCATTTTGCATCGTAGTATTCCATGTCAGCATCCAAGGGGAACTGATAATTACAGTGGCAATCAAATAGAATTTTCTGCTTACTTTCGGAAAATGATGGAAATTTAAAACTTTTTGAGTGATCAAAAATTGAAAAGCAATATGCTACATCTAAAAATTTGTAATATGCGAATATTAGATCACAGCGTAAAATGGGAACATATAGTTGTAGTATGCGTCGTAATCAACAAAAGAAAAGCGAAAACGATTATTAAACAAAATTTCATCATAAATGGTCACTATTGGTCGGTTGTTGGAAGGTTTCAACATTCAACTCAATGATGTTTTTCAAACCTCGAGAGTTTCTAGTAAAAAAAAGTGACAAATGCTTTAGCAAGATAATTGCGAAGACATTATTTTAATTTCTAATGGTTAGACTTCTGATAAAAAGTTATGTAAACTATAGTGTTTCCGTAGAAAAAATATGATTATGGTGAATCTGAAATAGAAGCATTAGACAAAATTAATGTTTCCTATGATCCTATCCCCAACTGTAGCCCGTTAAGACTTTAATGATTACACAAGATAATGATATTTATGATCATATAATTCACTTCTTTGAGCTATGGTGCTTCTACAATATTAAAATAAATAAAATATAATCTTTTTTCTTGATATCCAATTTGTTGAGATTATAGCTTTGTCCCACATCAAATAAAGCTCTTCGAGCCAATATATATATATATATATATATATATATATATATATAGATTTTCTCCTCCTATCACTAATTAGTTTTAGAAAGCACCATCGATTTCTAATAAATTTAAGCTTATTTTCGCATAACATCCACGACTTTCAACACGACTAATGTATCCCGTCCCAATGCATAGAAATTACGATAATCAAGGAATAGTTGTATACTTAGATATAAATTTTCATGTAGCTCAAAATGCAATAATGGGTAGTATTATGTACTTAACATTACTATTATGAAATATATGTGGACGTATATTATATGCAGTGGTTGATAAGATAACGGTTACATAAATAGTAGATTTTTATTATTTATATTGGTGGTTAAATAAGGATGTATAAGATGAGAAATTGTCAGGGCTTAGTATAAATTGCTATTTTATTAATCGCCATGGCTTAGTATAAATTGTCATTGATCTGTCAAATTAAATTAAAAAATAATATTAATGTTAGAAAACCACTCACCACATATGATAAATGAATTTTATGCTATAATTTATACTCCTTATAAGAGCATTACCAGTTGATATTAATATAAATTTCTTCGAAATATTATGCTTTTACGTTTGTATTGCATATTCGACAGATATTGGTGAAAAAGAACTACAACCGACAGACTTAAAAAGAATCGAGGATCTTCGAGACCAATATCGGCCCAAAAACCAATTGGGCCGAAGAGTAAAACTCAGCCCAAGTGAAAGCGCAGCTCATGATAGAATGAAATAGATACACAAGTATATATTGTACACCCACATGATCGATCTAGCACACAAAAGAAGAAAAATAAAAAAAAAAAAAGGAAAAGAAACAAAAGGAGACCCACGATGGAGACTTGCAAGGAAAAGAGGAAATCGGCTCGCACGGCTCAAGGAAGAAAATTAAAAAAGCAATCTCACGCCGTTTTTGAGCCGTCTAACGGAGATTTTGATGCCACTTCATCTCCTATAAATTGATGCGATCTGTCGTAGTTGAAGGGGGGAGACGAGGATATACACGTACAGTGGAGGTGGTGGTCCACACACACCTAAAGCAATCACCTCCCACTTCACGCACGTTACTTACCTCACACCAAAAGCCACGTTACTCACAAGGAAGCAACTCAAGGCAGCCGTGCGTGAATTTGAGCCAGCAAGGCAGTGGTCTGCGTGAATTGGAGCGAGCGAGGTAGCAGTGCGTAGGAGAGCAGCGAGCGAGTAGTGCAAAATAAGAGCAAGGAAAGGTTGAAGCTGATCGCCCACCTCCTGTTCGACGAAATTCCTCAACGAAGGATTAACCAAGAAGGCGGAATTCGAGGAAGAATTGTGTTTTTCTCTTTGTTATTTATGCTTCTCGTCGTATTAATGCTTCATATGAGTAGTTAAATCACGCAGTATTTGAGATTAGATGAACTCTAGCGAGTTCGTATGCGTGTTTAAAGTATTCTTATTTAGCTATTATTACGACTTTGTTACGAATTACGATATTGTTTTGATTATGTCTATGTGATTAAGATATTTTTGGGAATAGCAAGCTACGCTCGAGAGAGGGGCTAACGATTAGACCACTCGTAAACGAGGGGAATAAACTCATCGCTAGAGTTAGGTTGAATTACCCCCCCGGATTAGAGTCAAATCTAATAGTGGATTCATCGTGTTTTAATGCGATCCGTGTTTGACTAGTAATGGAAGCTTGCCAAGCTATTTAATTCATAGATTAGTTGTTTACGATTCTTACGTGATAAGGCGCAGTTTCGTCAGTCGTATAAATTCGTACGCATGCTCTAGGAATCCTCACTGTCTAATAGTTAGCTAAATGTTATTATACTTGTCACTCGTTTGGCCGAGTTAGGGGGATTCGAAGTCTCAAATACGTTCGAATTAATAAAGTCGTCCAACCCCGTTATCGCTCTTTTATCAAATTTTTATTTTTGAATTTATCGTTTATTTAGTTTATCGTTGTTTATATTTTTATCAAATAAAAAATATTTACTATGATATTTAATCGACAGTTTTCTAAGGTATATAGTTACTTTGGGTTCGATATTCGATACTTGCCATTTCTATACTATTTTAGATAGGTAGCCTGATGAGCGTAATAGACCTGTCAAAACGGGCCGGTGGGGCGGGCCGGCCCGTAGCCCGCCAAAGCCTGCCCACTGGCTAGAGGGTCGAGCTAGCCCGCCAAGGCGCCAACTGGCGGGCTGGGCCCGGCGGGCTTAGTCCGCATAAATTAAAATATTTTAGTAAAAAATATATTTAATCTATTTCAACTTCAGAAAATATTATTTAATTTATTTTTAATTTTATGAATTATAAAAATCATACCAAAAAATATAAAAAATTATATAATTTATATGTAAATATATATTTATTAAATAATATATATTTTTATTATTGCGGGTCCACCCCGCTAGAGCCCGCGGCCCGCGCGAGCAAGCCCGTTCAGGCGGGCCTAAAATAATCTCAGCCTGCTCTAGAGCGTAGGATAGTTCGTCGATATTCCTTTTATTTATTACTCGAATCGCTCGATCAACAT
Organism: Craterostigma plantagineum; assembly: GCA_027422505.1. Lineage (NCBI taxonomy): Eukaryota > Viridiplantae > Streptophyta > Magnoliopsida > Lamiales > Linderniaceae > Craterostigma > Craterostigma plantagineum. The sequence continues at coordinate 8,243,463 of JAPQWV010000035.1, forward strand.
GGTTTTTTATATTCTCCATTTTGCTCTTCTATATTAAGTTAACATATTTATACTTAAAATAAATGTATTTATTGAGCATACGCTTTTGAGTGTGCAGATAACTAGTAATTTTTTAATTGCGTAAACTCCATTGTGCTGTTAGCACGTATCCCAAATTAGAGGATGTACGTGTAAATGATAAGGATCGCAAGATTCAAAAAACTACAAGAGGTTATTATACAATTTTTAAAAGATAGGGGTTTTATTGCATTTCGACCCTAGTTGCGGTGTTGATACATTTGATATTTTTTCTATTATTATGCTCAATTTCTTGGAAAGAAAGTAGACGACCAAAAGGCGTCAATTCACGATTCTCTCCAAGAACTTTTTTCTGTTTATGCAGCTGAGCAGAGACACAGTGTGGAACAACCGATACCAGCGAGCGAAGCTGGTTCGTCGGAAGGAGGCGGCGGTGCAATGGGACTACTACGAAGATTGAAGGCACAAAAGACGAAGACCAAAACGCGCGCGTCGGGGTCGAACACGAATGAGATCCAACTCTACCTAAGGCACAACTTCCAGACTCCTGAAGACTTCGACGTTTTCGCCTGGTGGAAGTCGAACGCGACTCTTTATCCTACCCTATCCGCCGTCGCTCGAGACGTTTTAGCCGTGCAAGCATCTAGCGTCGCCTCCGAGTCTGCCTTCTTCACATCCTGGCGAATTATCGGCGATCGACGCGCAGGCCTTAGCCCGACTTTTCTCGCAATGCTAACCTTATTGAAGGATTGGTATGCCGAATCGAAGAACCAACGGGAGAACGCCATCGACGAGTTCCGTTCTTCCAGTTCGGACGAAGACGAAAAGGCCTCTAACATAGTTTTAGTTAATAGTCAAGTCGAATAAATTGTATTTTTTATTTCGAATTTTTTTTTGTAATTTTCTTATTTTTTTGTAATAAAATTTTTGGATATCTCTTAAAGAATTTTCTCAAAGTAAAAAAAAATAAATGAGCCGATTTCCGATTTTGGAACCGGAACCGGCCCAATAGAGGCCCAGGGGTTCCTACCGTGGTTCTGGGCCGGTCCGGGTAAATGGTCCCGGAACCGGTACCACCGCGGAACCGGCCCAATTTGGCCCATTACCCAGGTCAGTGGGAGGTTTATGCAATTTAGCCGTTATAATAAATGGAAGTGAAAAAGAAAGGTAGGGAACAAACGAGAAGCATCAGCACGAAAATGGCGGGTTCGAGGGCATTGGAGCTGAGGCCATTGGGCAACACGGGGCTCAAGCTCAGCTGCGTCGGCTTCGGCTCGTCGCCTTTGGGTAGGGTTTCCGGCGACGGCGCGTCCGAATCAGACGCAATCGCGTCAGTACAGAGGGCGTTTAGCCTCGGCATCAACTTCTTCGACACCTCGCCGTACGCCGTCGCTAGTATTTCACTTCGATTTTGTTCATGTTGATCCACTTCAATTATTGAGTTTTTGGAGGAGGGGTTTTAGCTAACGAATTTTGAGCAGTGATTATGAATTATTATGCGTGTGTTGATTGTGATTTTGAAGTGAAATGCAACACACACGGACACAGAGTTAAGTTGATTACCGTGTTGATCCACTGCAATTATTGTGTTTCGGCTATCGAACTTTGAGCGGTGATTATTATGCTTATACATATTGAGTGATTGTCGTGCCAAGATTGTTTGGTTGGATTCGTTGAATTTGTCTTAAACTTTGCCAGTAAACGCTTAAACTGTCATTCTCTGTTTTGAAAAAAACTTAGCTTCTACGGAGGAACGTTGTCTGAAAAGATTCTCGGGAAAGGATTGAAAGCTTTAGGAGTTCCCCGAGATAAGTACATCGTATCGACAAAGTGCGGAAGGTACGAAGAAGGCTTCGATTTCAGCCCCGAGAGAGTAACCAAGAGCATCGACGAAAGCCTCGAAAGATTGCAGCTCGATTACGTCGACATCTTACACTGTCACGACATCGAGTTTACGTCCCTCGACCAGGTTTTTCTTCTTACCGTAAAAAAGTTACGCCCTAACACTATTCGTAATAATCATCCATTCTCTCTGTTTTTTCTTCCTAAACGCATCAGATTGTGAACGAAACTCTCCCCGCCCTTGCCAAGATAAAAGAATCTGGGAAGTGCAAGTTCATAGGAGTCACGGGGCTTCCACTGGGAATATTCCCTTACATTCTCGATAGGGTCCCGCCAAGAACGATCGGCGTGATACTATCGTATTGCCATTACAGCATCAACGACGATTCTTTGGTCGATTTAATACCTTATTTGAAGAGCAAAAGCGTTGGTATAATCACTGCTGCCCCTTTAGCAATGGGCCTTCTTACAGAAAATGGCCCTCCACAGGGCCATCCTGCCCCCCAAGAACTAAAGGTTCTCATAGCTTGTTTTTGTTAGCTCTATTCTCTTCATTCCCATGATCCCATCGTATTCGTAGATGATCGACGATTCGTTTTCTGGTCTAAATCAGACGAGTATTTTTTTCAGGAAGTTTGTAGAGCTGCTGCTGCTTATTGCAAGGAGAAAGGGAGGAATATATCGAAGCTAGCGATGCAATACAGCCTATCGAATAAAGATATTTCCACCGTCTTGGTTGGTATGTGCTCTATCAAGGAGGTTAGTTACGATTTACGATGTTCCTGGGATTAAATCGATTATTGTTTTGAACGTTAAGTGTGGAGAACAATCCGTGCAAATTTTTCTTCGAAATTAGGTCGATGAGAACGTTGGAGCTGCGATGGAACTTGCAGAAAACGGTAAGGATGATAAAGCTATATCCGAGGTCGAATACATCCTTAAACCCGTGAAGAATCGAACATGGCCGAGCGGCATTTTTCAAATGAGGTAAACGAATAATCGAATCGTCGTCGTCCCTTTTTCGAGTTTTTCGTAATCGTTCAATAAGAAACGAGAGAGTAGGCGTTTCTCCGCCATGTATGTAACATATGAAAGGTGACACTATTCGAAGGCACATTTTGTAATCGAATTTGTAATTTAGTGCTCACAGAGGGTTTAAATTATTAATGGTTATATAAGTTAAGTAGCAAATATCTATTCTATCTATTTTATATATTATATAAAAGATCTAGGGTGGTTAAAAACTGTTATGGTCTTTTTTTATAATTTAGTCCATTTATTTATAATTTAATTAATTTAATGATTTATTATTTTACTTCTAAGTTCTTAGTTATTGCAATTATACCCCCATCCATAAGTTTTCACTTTATATGTGTAAAACTATATTTCATTATTAAATACTAATTATATAAAGTTGAAGTAATATAAATATAATTATATTTTAAATTACTGTGTAGATCGTGCGAAAAGTACTAATAAAATAAAATTGGTGTTTGGTTGATTTGTTTATGATAATGATATAAAACTATGATTTGAAACGAATACCACGTCTAATATAAGCTTTGAATGTATCCCATTAGGGTTGCAAACGAATCGAATCGAATAGCGTGATATTCTATTCGTATTCGGTTAATATGTCGAATATTCGTATTCGTATTCGTTTAATATTCGAATCTTTTTTTCGATTCGAATTCGATTCGAATGTGATAATCGAATATATTCGAAAATATTCGAATATTCGGATTCGAATATAATTTTTTCTCTTTACAAATTCTGTAATAGGAAAGCAGATATTATAATAAAAATTGACCAGCATATAAATAATTTCATTATCATTATACCTTACAAAACGCATTCAATCCAAAACGATTGATTAAGGAGACAAAGCAATCAAACGATTTACCTAATCTTGAGAATAGGGTTATTATTACAAGAGTTCGAAAATCAAAGCACCGCCTAATCTTGATCATCGTCTTCCCAGCTGCATCGTTCGTTGCTCTTACACTGATGCTTATCACCATTTACCTTGTAAGGAAGAAACTAAAAGCACCAGCAGCAACAACTAGTTCTCCATCCTCAAGATCTTTAAATTTTTTTCCCCAAGATTTCTTACCAGATCTCGCAATACTGGTTGATTTTCTTCGGAGAACTTGATTGGCTCGGGAAGTTCTGGGACCGTCTACGAGGGCGTTCTTACTCCAACCGATGAAATACTTGCAGTTAAAGTCCTCGAGCTCGAAAAGGGAGCCTCAAAGAGCTTCATGGCAGAGGAGCCTCAAGCTCGAAGGGAGAGGAGCCTCTACCTCTGAATTGTGATTTGTGAGTGACGTGAGTTGAGGTATGAGGGTCTTTGATGGGCTTGTTAATTTCTTAATTTGGGCTATAAAATTTATTTTTAGCATAATATTCTAAATACTGTTAATGGGCCTATTAAATTTGAGTATTTATAATATATTAAAATTTATGAATATATATTGAATTATTCGAATCGAATAATTCGATTAATATTTGAAAGGAATACTGTGATTTCATATTCGTATTCGGATATCTCTCGAATCAAAAAATATATTCTTATTTGGATTCGTATTCTAAACATCGAATTCGACTCTTAAACATTCGAATCGAATCGCGAATCGAACAAAAAAAATTCGATTCGTTGGCAACCCTAAATCCCATTGCCATGCCACCTCTAATTAGGCAAAAAATTTAAGAAATATTTTATTATTACTACAAGCAGCAATCTATCTCTTGGTGCCAGCAATTCCCAAGCATAATAAATATTCCCAACTAATAGATGATAAAAAGTGTCCATCTTGGTTCTTAAGAAACCCATCCATGATAGCGGCGTTTAAGCATTGGTGGCAGTTTGGCGAACTTACGTGTGCTCCACGCGTCACTCATACAAAATCACAAAGCGCGTATGATAATCGAGCAAGCCGACTTCTTTCTCCAGACACTTCCATCAAATAATTTGTATATATACATATTCACCTTAGATAAGCAAGAATCAATAATCAAAATTTAATAATCACCCATTATTTTGAGTTCGATTGTATATCTTCTTATTCATCGATCGGAGAAATGAACGGTCAGCCGAAATACGGTTACCCTTACCCTCAGCAAGGTATAGTTTTGCCCCATATATCTTCAGTTTTCTTCAACTCTCTGAGATTCTCTGAGAATAAAACCTGAAGAAGGTGATTATCTTACTTATATCTCAGGTTATTATCAGGGCCCGCCGGTGATGGCGCCGCCGCAGTACGCCGCGCCGCCGCCGAGGAGGCGGCCTGGGATGCTTGAAGGATGGTAACCAATTAATGCTTAGTATCATTCATTGGTTATTCCTTCTCTTTATTATTATTGAAGATTATTGAGATGATTATGGCTGAATGAGGAAGTGGTTTTTTGTTTATATTTGCAGCTTGGCAGCTCTGTGCTGCTGTTGCCTTGCTGACGAGTGCTGTGATCTTTTATTCATGTGTTGAAGAAAGAAGAAAGAAGATGATGATTTTTACTTGCTATTTATTACTTGGACGCTTGTATGTACTCTGTATTGTAACAGATACGATGTCGTTGTTTGTAGCTTTTGATTGTGCTTTTGTATGATATCAGGGATTTTGTACTACATTTCACTTGGTATTCTCTTTTCTTTCCCGGTTTCTGAATACGGTAAAACCTCTTTTAGTTAACAATCTTTGAATCACGGAATTTTATTAATTTAAAGAGATATTAATATATCGATAATTTAGTAATTAAAAATATTGTAAATTCACATGATTTAGTATTTAAAATATGTTTAATTGATTATATTTATGAATAAACTAATTCTTTGTAATTAATTAAATATATTTATTATATACATTTTTGTTACAGTTAGAGAACTCGATATCATAACTCATGGCTGCAATTAAAAAAGTTAGGAATGAAATTCAATTACGTTTGAAGAAAAAAAACAAGTGAACAAAGATTCATATTTTAAAATATCCCCATAATAGTTATAATTGTAATATAGGGATTATTAATTTAGATTTTTAATGGGACCTAATATATACAAAGGAATTTTCAGAATAATTATTATCTTATTATCTTATCGAATCTAATGTTTTTTACAAATATCCAAGTCGAGACCAGGTGATTTATTTTAGAGATGCTATTAATTTATCGAGTATTAATTTATAGATGGTGTATTTTATCAGTTAATATCAGTCGAATTGGTTAGAATTCAGAATAATGTTAATTGTCGTCATAGAAACACGTTGACTAGCATGTTTGACTAGCATATAAGTTTGATGGCGTATTCAACATATCATTGATTAGTTTTAAATTGAATCCGTCGAGCCTACGATTAGTTATTATCATTGTGTCAATTTTTTTTGGTGGCAATTTTTTATGGTATCGAAGTGGATGATTACACAATTCAAGAGAAAATAATAACACTGGGAGTTTGAGAGATGAAGTATGTGATTTTCATGTGTCATGTGTGAGAGGAGAGCTTTAAAGATCTGATAGGTGAATTCAATTAATTAGAGTGACACGGGAAGTCGATAAATCTCAATTCTACTTATTAATTAAGACTATGTCTTTGTGAACAGTTTATTCAGACCATTTAAGTTGAACTTTTTGATCCACTGCCTCAAAACTACTTTACTCCCCAAGTCTTTAGTTACTATAATACCCCTTTAAATTAAATAATCTACCAAATGATAAAATCACTTTTATTTCATTGGATCTATATGATAGAAACAAATAAATAAATCTATATTATTCTTTGTTTCATGCCGATCAAAATGACATCCATATCTTATATTTTCGAAATTCATAAGAGTTATTATTATTTTGTCAAAAATTCTGCAACATGGGACAAAGAATACTTAAATTTGCGGATTAAATACTTAAAATCGAGACAAAAGTATCTAAATTAAAGCAAGTAATACCAATAGTTACACAAAAAGTACACACTAATTAAGGCAGAGAAAAAAATTAAGCGAGAGAAAAAGATGGTGATTAAAATTGAATCAAATACTTGAATTCTATGTCAAAATAGCTTAATTCAAAGACCAAAGTACATGCATTTAGGTTTAAAATAATAATATTTATGCAGAAAATAATTTGCATTGCACCGAGTCATCAAATACTAAAAAAGAAGTTTGTTCGCACTTAATCTTAAACTAACTCAAGTACTTGAATTCTAGGTTAAAATACCCCAACTGAGATTAAAATACCTAATTTTGATAAAAAAAAATCATTATTTTAGGTTTGAAATCAAGTATCTTTATTGTGATTTAGGTATTTCGCATCGAATTTAGGTACTCGACTTGGTACGAAAGTGAAGATGGGAACAAACTCATTTTATGGTGTTTGTGATGATAAATATATTTAATATGTAAGAATTTTCAATTTTAGTCTTAGACGACTCACCTCAGTTCGCATGTATTTTCAGTTTAAGAATCGGTATTTAAAGTATGAAATCAAGTATTTTTATATTGAATTAGGTATTTCGCCATCGAATTTAACTACTCAACTTGGTACGAAAGTGAAGATGCAAACAAACTCATTTTATGGTATTTGTGATGATAAATATACTTAATATGTAAGAACTTTGATCAAAACTATAAAATTTTAGTCTTAGATGTCTCGCTTTAATTTGCATGTATTTTCGGCTTAAGATTTAGTATTTTTAGGTATGAAATCAAGTATTTTTATTTTGATTTAGGTATTTCGCCATCGAATTTAAGTACTCGAAAGTGAATATGCAAACAAACTCAGTTTATGGTGTTTGTGATGATAAATGTACTTAATATGTAAGAATCTACAATTTTAGTCTTAGATGACTCACCTCAAATCGCATGTATTTTCGGTTTAAGAATCCGTATTTTAGGTATATCAAGTATTTTTATTTTGACTTAGGTATTCGCCATCGAATTTAAGTACTCAACTTGGTATAAACGTGAAGATGCAAACAAACTCATTTTATGGTATTTGTGATGATAAATAGTCTTACTATTCAAAAATCTTGATTAAAACTACAATTTTAGTCTTAGATGACTCACCTAAAGTCGCATGTATTTTCGGCTTAAGAATCAGTATTAGGTATGAAATCAAGTATTTTTATTTTGATTTAGATAGTTCGCCATCGAATTTAAGTACTCGACTTGGTACGAAAGCGAAGATGCAAACACTTATATTTTATGGTGTTTGTGATGATAAATGTACTTAATATGTAAGAATCTACAATTTTAGTCTTAGACGACTCACCTCAATTCGCATGTATTTTCGGTTTAAGAATCAGTATAAGTATGAAATCAAGTATTTGTATTTTGATTTAGGTATTTTGCCATTGAATTTAAGTACTCAACTTGGTACAAAAGTGAATATGCAAACAAACTGATTTTATGGTGTTTGTAATGATAAATGTACTTAATATGTAAGAATCTACAATTTTAGTCTTAGATGACACACCTCAATTCACATGTATTTTCGGTTGAAGAATCCGTATTTTAGGTATATCAAGTATTTTTTATTTTGACTTAGGTATTTCGCCATCGAATTTTAGTATTCAACTTGGTACGAAAGTGAAGATGCAAACAAACTCATTTTATGGTGTTTATGATGATAAATGTACTTAATATGCAAAAATTTTGATTAAAACTACAATTTTAGTCTTAGATGACTCACCTCAACTCGCATTTATTTTCGGCTTACGAATCAGTATTTTATGTATGAAATCAAGTATTTTTATTTTGATTTAGGTAGTTCGCCGTCGAATTTAAGTACTCGACTTGGTACGAAAGTGAAGATGCAAACAAACTTATATTTTATGGTGTGTGATGATAAATGTACTTAATATGTAAGTTTTTTTTATTAAAACTACAATTTTAGTCTTAGATAACTCACCTCAATTGGCATGTATTTTTCGGCTTAAGAATCAGTAGTTTTAGGTATCAAAACAAGTATTTATATTTTGATTTAGTTATTTCGCCATCGAATTTAAGTATTTGAGTTAATTTAAGATTAAGTTTGTGAACAAACTTCTTTTTTAGTCAATGCAAATTATTGTCTGCATAAATATCAGTATTTTAAACCTAAATTTAGGTACTTTCAGTTTGGTCTGAATTAAGGTATTTTACATAGAATTCAAGTATTTGATTCAATTTTAATCACCCATTTTTTTTCTCTCGTTTAATTAGTGTGTATTGTTTGTGTAAATATCGGTATTGCTTGCTTAAATTTAGGTAATTTCGTCTCGATTTAAGTATTTAATCCGCAAATTTAAGTATTATTTGTCCCATGTTGCAGAATTTTTGATAAAATAATACTAATTCTTATGAATTCCGAAAAATATAACACATGGATGTCATTTTTGATTGGCTGAAACAAAGAATATCATAGATTGGGTGGATTATTTAATTAAAATGGTATCATAGTAACTAAAGACTGGGGAACTAAAACTAATTTAAAGGGTCTGAATCATAATACTAAACTTTGATTGGGTATTTAACTCATAAAAGTTGTATATGTACTATAAATCTTTTCCTTTTCGGGATCCACCAAGTTAACAGTGTGGTTTTCCTATTTTCTCCTTTCCTATTTTGTTTGTCTATAAATCTGCGACGCGTGAGAGTATTGAATGATCTCTAGAATTTCCAAATTTTATATTTTAATGCAAAGACTATTCGTGGCTAAAATTGTATTTGTCATTGTCAAACCCTCGAGATAGGGTCTTGAAATAATAGTAGTTTTATCCATTATTAGCCGTGTTAAACATTAGTCGCTAGTAGGTGCTAAAAGAGAACGTCAATAATATTTTATTAATATTTTAATAAAGTTGAATCAACGATATATCTATGTATCTAATAATCTTATCCATTTATCAAATACTATCAAGCTAAACAAGAAAGTGTGATTATATAATCTAAAGACTGTATTTCAAAATTCGTTTTTTCAATAAAGATGTGGAAGTATTATTGTACTGTACGTACTGATATTTAATTTCACGACAGATTTGGAATACCCACACATAAGAGGACAAAAATGTAATTACCCCATACACTTCATTTTACGATTTTGCCCCTCAACGTCACCAACCTTAAATTCGTGCTCACCATCAAAAAGAAAACGAAAATAACAAATCGACCCTAGACTCAGCACTAACCTCCCAAAGATCCCACACTTGATCGACGGACGATATGACGCCACGTGTACGGGAAACGCATCCCAGCCGTCCGTGCCAGATGTCACGGTCCATTCGCCCCGCCAGCAAACAAACGGATATGAACCGTTGGATCAATACTATCTATTTAATCAACGATCTGAAAGCTGCCCGAAACGCCTACGGGCAGATCTCAGCGCCTTTAAGAAGCACCTCACCCCCATCCATTTTCTTCGCTCAAACTAGGAAACCCTAGCTCACTCTTCCCCAAATCTTATCATCTCTTCTCTCCGTTTATTCCCAGAAATTCCCTAATTTGTTCTGATTTCTGAGCGATAATCGTCTCTCTGACTATTGGATGCTGAATTCTTCTAGAATTTTAGAAGTTAAAGAAGTTTCGGAGGTTCGATTCTATCCGACACATGTTCTTGGGGAAACATATGGTAATTGGAGAATCTCCGAAGATTAATGGCGTCGGCAGCGTTTGCGAGCATGAATGAATCTGGCTGGGCGGCTCACATGGGAAAGGTTTCGTCTTACCCTAATTCAAACCCTAGCTCTAACAATAATCCGAAGAAAAAGCAGAAGAAGGTCCACCCTGCTACGCCAGCTGACGGCCGTTACAACAACGCCAACGGAGAGTTGCACGGTGACGCGCAAACCGCCTCTGACGACGCTTATTCTTTTAATCAGACGTCGACTAGTCGAAACGCCGGTAATTACGGTGGGTATTTGGTCTTTAACGTCGCTTCCTACACTAAATCTGAGCTCGTTGAGCTGCGTAGGAGGCTTTGTTCGGAGCTTGATCAGATCAGAGATTTGAGGGACCAGATTGAGTCGGGGCAGATCAGCACCGTTGAAAACCCTAGATCTCAAATTAAATCGAAGAAAGCTAACGTTAACAAGCGGCCTTTTTCTTCTACTGGATCGTTTTTTGATAATCCGACGCGCGGTGCGTTTGATGCTGCTGTGGATGTTGATCCTTTGGTGTTTGAGGGTCTGTTGAAGGAATGTGGAAAAATTGTGGTGAAATTGATGAAGCACAAGCATGGGTACGTCTTCAAAACACCTGTGGATGCCGTGGCTATGGGTCTTCACGACTATCATCTGATAGTGAAGAGGCCCATGGATCTCGGCACCGTAAAATCAAATCTTGGGAAGAACATGTACCCAACTCCTATTGAGTTCGCCGAGGATGTGAGGCTGATCTTTAACAACGCCCTCCTTTACAACCCTAAGCACGATCCAGTTAGCGGGATGGCAGAGCAGTTGCTCTTGAAGTTCGAGGAGCTGTTCAAGCCCATTAAGGAGAGTTTTGATGCTATTGTTAGGCAACTTAGGGAGGAAAAAGAGTTGAGAGAAAGAGAATTGCGCGACTTTAGAGCTATCAGTGAGCACAATGATTTGCAGGGTAGTTCATGGAACAACAATGGGTTAAGCAGCAATTTGCACAAGAAGCCTAAAAAACCGAAGGTGAAATCCAGTCCAGTAATTCCTCCTCTCGCTGCAAATAATCAAGAGAGGGTCCACGCACCAGCAATGCAGGCTCATTCGAGTGCATCAACTCCTTCGAATCCACCTTTAGCAACCACCACTCAACAACAAGATATGATTATGGAGACGTACAACCCTAATTTGCCAGTTAAGGATCAGAAAGCAGGGAGAGGTGGAACTGTGAAGCAGCCAAAGCCCCGTGCCAAGGATCCAAATAAGAGAGAAATGAGCATGGAGGAGAAGCAAAAGCTGGGACTTGGGCTGCAAAATCTGCCTCAGGAGAAGATGCCCCAGCTGCTTCAGATCATTCGTAAGAGGAATGAGCACCTTGCGCAAGATGGTGATGAGATAGAGCTTGATATTGAGGCCCTCGACACAGAGACCTTATGGGAACTTGATCGTTTCGTCACCAATTGGAAGAAGATGGTAAGCAAGACCAAGCGCCAGGCGCTGATGATGAATAACAATGTCGACGCATCTGGCGTGACGGCATCAGCAAATCCCATCTCTGAAGCTTATGTGGTAACTTTATAGCGCCAACTCTTTTTTAAGTATTATAGATTCCTTATCCGCCTTTATACGTCTTATGCATTCAGTGTCTTTATTGAAGGCAAGTGATAATAATGAGGACGACCCGACGAAGAAATCCAAAGAGAACGAAGACGAGGACGTTGACATTGACGACGATATGCCAGAGACTAGCTTCCCGCCAGTAGAGATTGAGAGGGATGAAGGTCAAGGCATTGGGGGAACAGTTGCAGATGACAAAGGGCAGGATGAACCGGACGATGAACATGATCAACGCCGCCAAGAAGAAGAACCCCATGAGGATAACAACGATATCAATGATCGTGGCAATGCTAGCAGTAGCTCGAGCAGTTCGGGGAGCTCTAGCAGCGGTTCTTCTTCGTCCAGCGGTATAAATGCTGATTTGACTTGTATAGATGATCTGTCTTGTTGTGTGCCTTTGCCTCAAATGTCGACAGAATGCTCATTTGTTAGAGCTGCTCTGCGTATTACAGATTCTGACTCAGGTAGTTCCTCGGGGAGCGACTCTGATGCAGATGATGCTCAGTCGTGATAGAAACATCGTCTTGGGTGAACTTGCTGATTATATCTTTTTAAGGATCGAGCAATGTGGTGTCGTGTCGGCCCATCATCGATTCTTGACCTTTCAGGTAGTTTTCTTGATTTGTCATCGTAATTTCTGTCTAAACTTCTTATTTGTCTGAATCTTATGGGCCCATGTCTATCTCTCTTGCAGGGGGAGTATGTTGTTTATATTATATATATATACCTTATCTTTTGCTTGACGATGTTGTTAGAAAATAGAACAGAAGTTTCTGTAGGAGGTCGATCAAAAACTGTAATTGAGTTCCTGAGAAAGATTAAGAGGGGTTTGGGTAAAGATGTAATGTCAGATTGTGGATAGAAGTGATGAGAAAGATAGGACACAATATCTTTGTACAGTTTTGTTTTAAGCTCAAGTATATCGAGATTCTCTTTTTCTTGCTTCTCATTTTTACCCCGGAAAAATGGCTCTTTGATCGACCTTGTTCTCATACGACGCAGTATGATGAAATTCACTCGAAAAAAATGAATAAATAAAGACAAGAACATGGTATAAAAGCAAGGTATTATCAGTACGGTGGATACAACTGTATTTATGAGTACATGGTATGGCAGAAAGAAAAAAAAGAAAAGTTCACTTGGATAAATTTTCTGCTAGTAAAATATTCATTGGATTCCTTTTGAAGTAATGTTGGTTGGTGATGGGTTGTAAGGAATTGTATCAAGTGCCAGCAGGGAAGGTGCAAGTATCGTCCTCCTAACACGTTAGTGAAAAAATTGTATCTTGATAAAGAGTACGCATTAAATATTTCCCCACAACACAAATATAAAGAAAGTAAAATAAATCTTGATGTGAGTCAGTTTCATATTCTTCGAGTCGATAATGTTTCATCTGAAAACTTTCAGTCAGAAATATGCCTCCACCATGACAGAAAATGCAATCAGAAAAATAGAAACACATGCAAAGTTACGATGAAATGCATAATATAAGCAAAGATTTTACATGTCATCAGATTCTTGAAATTAGAAAAAAATAAAAATAAAAAGCCAAAACTCGGCGTAAAGTACGGTGGTGGTAGGGGCATAAGTTGTGTATTAGCAACAGTTTGCATTGCGATGCATTCGTTCTTTTTGCCGCTCGTAAATGGCACCAAAAACCACCTTTTGTTTCCGATGCTATTAATCATTCCCTGGGATTCAAAGAATCATTACAAAGGTGAGACATTTTGCCTCTATGATATTAAATCCCGGCAAAAAAATAACACAACAATGCGTTCATCCTATTCTGTTGCTGTAATCATAAATAACAGTGATGTTTGCGATTCTCTTCAATATACGAAATAAGCGTCTTTCTTTGTTCATCGAAACGCCTATATGTTTCCATAGACTAACAAACTCAACATCTCAATCTGCAAAATTTATCAATCCTACTTATATCCAAAACGCATAATTCAACTCACAGATTAAGCAAGCAGGTGAATATCATATCAGTTTGCCAGCACCGTTAGAAGGCATAACTAGAGTCGCCGAAGGAGTCGTCCTAGTAACTCGTTGGCCATTCACTTCACGGAGCTGCGTACAAAAATTAGAAGTAAATGAACCAATGAAATGAAACGAAATCAAAATATGTATCTGACAGTAATATTGCAAGTCTTTTAGAAAATATTTTTATACCAATCACAATCACATACCATTTCACCGTGCTGTTGAGTGGCGGTTGTGGGAAACTTTTGAGAGGCGTCACTTGATTCCCTATTCTATAACGAGCCGATTTATATCAGCTTCAATTTAGCAGATGCAAAGTCAAACTATCTACATCTACACTAACCTTATTGGCCCACTTGAGACCACATGCGTTACACAAAGTCCTTGGTCCATCTGGCCCACGTCGCATCATGGGAGTGGAGTTTGAACTAATATTACATTGCCTACATCTGATGAGAATCATATCAAGTGAAAAATTAGTATTACACTGGAAGAGAAGAAGAATACATGCATGTATTTTGGCAGCAGCTAAACTGCCGGAATTTATTCATGGAAACTAGATAGAAGAGCAGAAAAATATGGAATCTCTTACGTGGTTTCTAGCTCTTCTCCACCAGAGTTTCCATTACAATCTCCAGAAGTTGACCCAGGTTCATCTGATGTTGACTTGGACGATGTAAATTGGCCTTTCTTCCGCTGCATTCTGGAATTTTACAAGCATGAGATGGTATATGAACATTGAGATGATCGAATCATATTCAACAGGTTCAGAGCCAATGCAGCAAGCAATGTCAAAAGGACAACGCAGGGAAATAAAAGAAATGAAAACGGATCATATGAAAACCAAGTCACTAAAGAAAAAAGTGCAACAAAATTAAGAGCAGTGAAGTCACAAAGAATGATTTCACTCGTGTCTTACTTTTGCGCAACTTCCTTGCGCACAGAGTAACGTATCTTTTTATCGAAACAACGTTCTTTCCTCTTTTGTCTGAACCGGTCCAAGGAAGCAGCCCTCTGCGATTGACTACACCTACCAGGATAATCACTCACACCCTATTCAAACAGAAAGAAACGAACATTTAAAGCCTCAAATCACAAGACACTAATTGAATAAATTGCATAATTCAAACCTTTTGGCTCTGCGCAGTCATATTATGAGTTGGGACTCCATTAGGCATTTCATACCCACCCAATAACAGCAAAACTGCCTGAACCTGAAGATTGAGATTTGAGAACATATAAACAATGACTCTTACAAGCTCACACAATCAAGGAAACATTCTTATGAGAAAGAGGGCAGTTCGACATCTATAATCCTGTTAACATTAATCCTAAAAAGATGTCGAGAAAGAGTTGCCATGCAAGCAAATCATTAAACCAATGGTCATTAACCAACATGACAATTGATGACCATCACTCCAACTCGTCTATCGACATGCTATGCTTGCAGTGTTTAGTATCCCTACAACTAATGCAACTTATTGAATGACGCATGCACATGAGAGTCAATCCCAACACACCAATCCTTTACAAGTGCAAAGAGACAATGTTTCACCAACAGAAGCACTCTCCTTATGGAAATAGCTGATCAGCCTAAAACTCTATGCAATATTTGTCACTCCAACTATCGATTGATCTTCAAATATAGCACAAGTATTTTACCTTTAACCGATGTCCCGAAACCTTACTGTTCCTCATATAAATTCGAAAACAGACCACAATTAATTAAAACAAGTACCAAAACCCTCACTGAAAACACAGAAAAAACAAGGCCCTGCTGACTAACGAAAATTAATTTCCAATTAACTGATAAAGAAACAACCTTTTCCGGCGAAACCGAATCGAATACGTAGACCTCTCCTTGAAACGACAGCGACAGCTGGTCAGGTCCGCCGTCGCCGCCGGCAGTCGGAGCCACCCTATCAGAGCTATCGTATAGCGCGTGCGGCCCGACAGAATCAATTGTGTGCGGTGGAGGCGAGTGGAGGTAATCCGTCGTGTTGTGTTCGTACCCCAATTGGGTATTAGGGTTGTTGTGCTCAATCGAGGTTTCCTCCCCGTTGGAGGAATCCAATACGTCGTCGTCTTCGTCCGATTCGGGGAGGTGGTGATGGTGGTTTTTGACGTCGCTCATGGACGGCGGTCGCGGTGGTGGTGTTCCGTACATCGGCGGTGGGGTACCCAGTGGTGCTACTGCGTCTGATGACGCTCAACTGTCTCAAGTTCTGTGAATAACATACAATACTGATAATAATAAATTATTGGGTTAATTTAGGATCGGACCCATTTACAGTTTTAAGTTGTGTCTCGTCTTATTTACGTTTGGGTAGTTGGTAAGGACCAACTATTTGAAATTTGAAATTGTTAGAGAAAAAAAACCATTTAGACGAGAAATGACATATCCACCCTCCTAATTTTGCACAATTACGCTGAAAATACCATCGTCTTCAACAGCGAACGAAATGCAGATCTCTTTAAACTTGGGTAAATTAATGTGTTGCAGATCGAATAAGTAAGATCGATGTCAATTTGATGTTACAGAACTCGTTAACTCTGATGGGTATTATAAACCCAAGAATATATGGATTCTAATTACAGAAAAAATTGATAAACACAAATCACAGAAATCGTTGAGATTGTAGCCGAAAATATCAAAGTTTCATGACCTGATATGTTGAAAATATTGTTAATTTGATCGTGTGTATGATTTGTATTGCTAATTTGCAGCTTTAATTGTCAGAAATAACGAATGTCGCAAAAAATAACAAATGACTTATGGATAATAACAAGTTGACTCAGAAGTAACACATCACTGAAAGGTAATAACGCTTTGTTTGTCGTCAATAACACATTCTGTATACCAGTAATGGATTGAAAGGAATAGAATGAAAATCACAAACGACACTAAAAAATAAATGAAACTGCATAAATCTCGGCGTTATTGACTCAATAAGGTAAATAGACCTCAATTTCTCATGGGTACCTCGAATTTATACCGATTACTTGCAAGAAACGGATATTATATTTTTCCTAAATCGTGTAAAAAAGAAATACTTATAACATGACAAAAAATAACAAATGTCTTATGGCTAATAACAAATTTTGACTTAGAAGTAACACACTACTGAAAGGTAATAACGCTTTGTTTGCGTCAATAACACATTCTGGATCGGGAGGAATAGAACAAAAATCACAAACGACACTAAAAACAGATGAAAACTGCATAAATCTCGGCGTTATTGACTCAATAAGGTAAAATAGACCCCGATTTCTCATGGGTATCTCGAATTTATACCGATTAATTGCAATTTATGTCGAATCTAGATACGATTTACCATTATATTCTCAAATTTGCACTCTAATTACACAAGCAAATTCTACCTCTTGCGTCGTCAATATCATAATGAATCCAACATGACATGTCGAATCAATTGGATGGGCCAGTAAAATTTTTTGGTGCTCGATTCAGTGTAAGAAAAAGGAGTTCGATCATTAGAGAAAAAAATTTCTGTTGATAACGTTTTGCGATAACAAAGTAACACAATATTATTGAAAAAAACGTGTTTGTTTCCTAAAGTAACAATATTCTGTAACTGAGTAACATAAAAAAAAGAGCATGTTAATAGGGGTATTTTCGTCAAACCATAGTTTTTAGTCCTTTAACTCGAATTTTACATAAAGTCGGTCCGTTAAACTTATTCCTTTTGTGATAGGGTCCGACAAGTAAATTCAAACATTAGGGGGCCTGACATAAAATTCCCCCTAAATTATTATGATTCTAATAATAGTGTATACTAATATATAATTACAATAATAAAATATCTTAATTTCATTTCATTATATAGAAGAGGATTGGATTTGTTATCAAATACCCTTAGCAATTGCATTAATAGTCTATCTATCTTATTAAGTGCAAGAGTTCACTCTTAATTAATTTGATGTGTCAAATATAATGGCAATTATCCATGATATTGTACATATATTACACAATTAAAACATCAAATCAAAGAATAGCTACCTCTCTCTCCTCCCCCACTTTTCTCTTCCTTCTCACTAAAACCCTAAAACTCCTCACACGCCACCCCTCCCCCCTCCCCCCCTCTTCCCCACCTCCATTAATGGAGGTAGGGGGAACATGGAGGTAGGGGGCTCTTTTCTTGTTTTCTTCTCTCTGTTTCGTCCTAAAAAAGATGGCCGGCCACCACCGCCTCCTTCCGCTCCGACGCCCGCCTCCACCTATGTCAGTCGCATACGCCTTCGTGTCTGCCAGCCGCCACCGAGCCCGCCTCCGCCAGCCGCGCCTTCCATCCAGCCGAGCACCCCTCCCCAAGCCATTTCCGTAGGCCCCCCACCCCGACGCCGGCTCGCCTGGCGCCTGTCGCCGACATCACCACCTATCCGCTCGGCCGATTGTGTTTTAGTTTGTTCGTAGTATTCTTCCTTTTGGTCAGTTTATTGTCTCCGTTATGGAGTGTTAGAGCCCCTCTTTATGGGATTTTGTCACTAAGTCCCTCTTTTATGGGGGTTTTGTCACCAAAACAATGACAAATATGATATCTAAATAGGTCTCAATTAATAGCCATATTATTCATGGGCCCGTTTAGTTTCGCATATGGAAAAATGAGGGATAAGTTTATCTTTGGATAATAATAGTGCCTGATAACTTCTATATCGTTCAATTACCTACTTAAAAATCGATTGGATTGTATTATATATCTTGTTTACCTTTGCATACTTGTAAAACATTATTTAAAGCTATCAGGTCTATTTACTATTACACCTAGCGGTGAGCAAAACCGGACATCCGAAATTCGGATATCCGGATTTTCGAATATTAAAAAAGATATCCGTATCCGGTCCGGTTTTAATCATATCCGCTTTATTAGGATATTTAAATCGGTATCCGCATCCGGTTTTTAAATTTATTTTTTTATAGTATATTTTTCATATTTTCTTTACAAAATTATTTTTTATTTCTTATCAAAATAAAAAATATATTTTCTCATATAAAAATTACTACACATAGTAATTAACACAATATGTGAATTCATTTTTCAAAATTACATAATAAATAATAAACAATATGTGAATTCATGATTCAAAATATATTCTGTTCAAAATCATATTTTTTATTTCTTATCAAAATCAAAAATTTATTTTTCATATAAAAATTTCTACACATAGTAATTCACATAATATGTGACTTCATGATTCAAAATTATTGTGATAAAATAATATAAATATAAATATTTCTATAGGATTTTTTTTTTCCTTTTTGACCTTCATTTTTCATTTTAGGCTATTTTTTTTATTATATTTTTATTTTTAAATATAAAACCGGATACCGGATATCCGGATTTTAGACAAACCACTATACGTAGATTCAATTTATTTTAAAATGAATCGGATCGGATATCGGGTTTTCGGATATTTTTGTTCAGCCCTAATTACACCCTTTTCGTGTAAAATTCAAGAATCATCTTCTCCGTAAAATAGAAATCATTCTTCCAGCTTAGACATGTTTCAAACGCGCACAAGCTCAGACGAACTCATCTCCAAACCAATACACGTATACAAACCAAAGCACATCTTCTTCTCCGTGAGATAGAAGTCAGCAAGTCACATTCGAATTTCACATTTACCAAACAACTACACGTTATACAGATCAAAGCATCTTATACGACGTATTAAGTCGAAAATGCAAAACACTATAGTTTCACCCCGAAATTCATATGTATTCCTGTGGAGATTACAAGGAGTTGACTCTTACCTGAGACAACGGAAATGGGGTTTAGACAACAAAAGCATGAAGAATATAACGCAGACTTCTTGAATAATCGAACTAAAAGCATGTGGATGCAGAAATACCCGAAATTGCGAGAAATATACAAGCTTCAACCACTTATAATATTCGAACATGAGGAACCATGAGAGACAATGATGGTCGCTGGTTCTGGCAAAAAAGGGAGCCCCAACCTGTGAAATCGCTGCAAATGAAAATACTCTCTCCGTCCCAACCATTTTATACATTTTACTAAATCGGACGTCCCACATCTTTTGTATATTTCCTTATTTAGCAAAAAATATATCACAAACAATCAATATAATAATATTAATATTATTAAAAGACAGTGCCAAAATATACACTTTTTTACTTTTAATTGTACTTTATTATTAAAATATTCAATTTCTTAATTTGCGTGCCAAATCCCAAATGACAAAAGATGTGGGACAGAGGGAGTAAAAAGGAACTAAGGCTAGGTTTTACTAATTGAGGGTATTTTTGTCTTTTCGCATTTAATAGGTTGGATTGGATAACTTTTCATGCCCCAGCCCATCAGATAAATTATACTGGATTTGGATGATAATAATAACGGGCCGATGATATGTTGTGGGCTTTGTAAGGTTGGGTTTTATTGTTACTGAACAATATTTGCTAAGATAATTTTAATTTATCTGGCCTTATCTGTGTAACTAAACGTGGCCATGGAGTTTTAGTTCAAGTAGTGCTTGGTTTATCGTGTTAATTTTTTCAATTCTTAATTTTCTATGTTTAGGTGTGTTGGGTTCTTTATTTGGATCAATCTTCTCTCCGAGTTTTCTCTCCTTTATGGAGCTTTTCTCCTCCTTTGGAGGCGTTTCCCTTATGGATGTCTGTTGTAACCAAGATGGGCTCTGCTGTTTAGTCGTTGTACTATTTTGTTGAATGAAAAGCTACTTATCATTGGAAAAAAAACCTCAATCAATTTTTATATATATTAAAACTAATAAAAATAAATTTAAACTTTAATTTAAATAACTTAACATATAAAATAATTTTACATGCAAAAAATGTGCTTAAATACTTGGTGTTCACTGTAGGAAATGAAATTTCGATGAATCAATCCTCGATGGCCTAAAACTTATTTATTTGGAGATCAATACACACAATTTATGAATTTACAATTTAAAGAGATTAACTTTAGTACTATACAAATTTTTGGCACAATAAATCTCCGACCTATTGTGTTCTTAAGTTGCTAAAATTTTGAAAGCGAGTATCCCTAAATCAACCCTCAAGTTGAATTTTTCGAGTGTCACCCATAAGGAAATCAACAGAAGTAGCTAACCCTTCTAATGATTACGTAAAAGTATGACATAAAATGCTCATCTTCATATATTTTTGGCTACTTAAAATATATATGTTTATCCTTAACATATGCAGATCCTAATAAAACTCTTATGAACAATTTTGTTGAAACTTATCCTATTCGCTACTAAAGTAGAGGGGAAAAACATGCAAATTTCTTCATCAAAGACATTCTTGAATTTGCGGGTCCATCTTTTCCTCTCAGACGTTACAGTTGTCGTTTAGTAATCATTACTACGACTTTCTTCATCATCTTTCAATAATGCCAACATTCATGGCCGACCAAAGACACCTCCTCTGCTGTATAAACTAACTTAAGATATTCTTCATCGTACTGTAACAATTAACAAGAAATAAGGAGAGAAAGAAGAAGAGAAGAAAAAGATGGTTGCTCAAGCAGTTGAGATGTTGAAGAGTGAAATTCCCTTCGAAGAAGAATCTGTGTTCATCTCAGATGATACAAAAGCTGGTTTAGTACTCGTGGACATCATCAATGGCTTCTGCACTGTTGGCGCTGGTAGCCTGGTAATAAGAAAACATATGTTTTTTCTTCCTTCCTTCCAAGTGTCACTGACTCAAAATTCTGATATTTTCAGTCCCCAAAAGAGCCCAATGGACAAATCGATAGAATGATCGAAGAATCGGCAAACTTAGCGAAGGCGTTCTGCGATAAAGGATGGCCCGTGCTCGCCTTTCTCGACTCCCACCATTCCGAGAAACCCGAGCATCCTTATCCTCCGCACTGCATCGCTGGAACCGATGAATCAAACCTAGTTCCAGGTAACTTTCAAAAATAGTTTGCTTGTTTTTTGATAGTCGTTTTTTTGGGAGCAAATCCGATTCCATAAAAGGATTAATCGAAGAATTGAGACTTGTATAGCCTATTAGTTTTATAGCTGAACCCTTCAAGCTTATATTATGAGCTTGCGGCTAAAAGGTGATCGGAGATCACCATATTTTCTCTACGTGCGGCATTTGTGTAGCTTTGAGGTGGATAGAAAGGGAAGCGAATGTGACGATTAGACGCAAGGATTGCTATGATGGGTTCGTGGGCTCGATTCGAGAGGATGGGTCGAACGCCTTCGTCGACTGGGTTAAGCATAACGAGATTCAAGTTGTAAGCACTTACTCGTTTATGGTTTTATAGAGTCATTGGTAGCGTTCGTATATCTATCCCGATAAAGAAACTGCAAAAATATAGCATTTAGTAGGCGTAATAATTTTTTCGTCACGTATATAATTAGGCGTTGTGGGGTTACGAGGACAATAAGTTTCAAAATCGAAGCAGATTGAGGACGAGTAAGGTGGGACTTCCGAAACTTATTGTTTTCAAATTGCTTCGATTTAGAAACTTATTGTCCTCGGATTGCTTCAATTTCAAAACTTACTGTCCTAAAACTGTAACCCCCCAATTTAGGTGTCCTTAGAATTCCACTCTTCCAAAAGCCTAGTTAGCGATTACTTACAGAAACCGTTGAATCTTGTTGCAAAAGCTGTTGGTGGTTGGAATCTGCACGGACATATGCGTGCTTGACTTTGTTTGCTCGACGCTCTCGGCGAAGAATCGTGGCCTCCTCGAACCACTGGAGGACGTCCTAGTGTATTCCAAAGGATGTGCGACTTTTGATTTCCCAGAATCAGTTGCGAGGAACAGCAAAGACCTATTGGCTCATCCTCAGGTAGGTTAATGAACTAAACCTTGACAAACATGAAATTAAAAAGCATATATATATATTGTGCTAGAAAGATGAGATCAAAAAGAGGTCACTTATCCATTTTGTTATGGCAGGAGCTCATGCATCATGTGGGGCTTTACATGGCAAAGGGAAGAGGTGCCAAGATCGCTCGAGAAATCTCGTTTCAGGCTATGAAAAGTATCTGATGGAATTATCCAGTTGATCTTGAAACCAAGGAGTAATGTACAAAAGTATGTAAGTGTCTACTATGCATGAAGAATAAAGAGTATATTTCTTCTTTAGACAATAAATATACATCTATTTTGCCTGCTGCTGAATTGCATTTCGTAACAGTGACAACTTAAGTATGAGTACCATACAATATTTCGACTTACTATCCAAAAGCCCCATGCCATGTAATGTACTGAAAACACATCGTCTGAAGCATATAACAATCCATGAAAGTATTCGGAAAGCGATTAGCATCCTTCAAAAAATTCAGAAGAAGCTATTCTTCATCCTCTTCTCTAGACGAACCTGCCTTCTGCGAAAACTTGTCCCACCTCTGCTTGTTCCTCTTCAAAGATGCACGATTCTGCGTGAAAGAGGTAAGCCCATGGTTTAGAGCTCCAAGATTCACGCCATTGGAAACCAAGATGCTCGTAACCCCCATTTTAGATACCTGAAAGAACAAAAAAACACATAAGATCACAGAATTCGCGCAATAAAGAAAACAAAGTTCATCAATTCCATCAAAGTATTAACTCATCATGGTTTTCGATTAGTCGAGCGTAAACAATGTGAGCTAGCTCGCCCCAGTCAGTTATAACTCATAAGATTACAATAAGACGACCAATAAGGGGGGGAAAGAAAAAAGCAATATCTTACAGCATCGATGTTGCGATTCTCATCATCGAAAAATAGCATTTCGTTGTAAGGGATTCGAGTCTTCCGATGAATTCTCTGTAAGTGATCAGTCTTGTGTGTCCAGCTAGAAAAGATCTCCTGAAATACCCAAAAATATGTCCATAAACACAAAACTTACAGTACCAAAAAATCCATTCATCAACTAAGACGAATCTAGCTAGCATCACAACAAAGGCAGGCATTTCAATTGTTCAAACGAATTCTTCACCTGAGCAACAAACATCGATTTAATCCCTAATTTCCCGAGAAACGCGTTGGCCGTATCGGGCGTCGGCGACCTCGAGGCGATAGCGACGTCGACGCCTTTATCCTTCAGGGCGTAGAGTATGCCAGTCGCGTGAGGGTACAATTTAGGGGTATCGCGCTTCGATCGACACTCACTGCATTTCGAAAATAAAATTCAAAAACAAAAAACCGATGAGCAACCGATTTCATCCTCGCAAGGAGAGAGCTGATTGAATCAAATCAACAGATTAATTCGTTCAAAGTCACTCACCAGTAGAAAGGCCAGAGAGTGTAGTCGAGATCGAAGACGACGAGACGAGGCAGTAGCTGAAAAAGACCCAAAATCTCCATAGCCTCGTTCTTCACCCTATCGTCTCCCATCTCTCTCTCTCTCTCTCTCTCTCTCTCTCTCTCTCTCTCTGTGGCGTTTATTTTCTTGTTCCTTTTTTTATTTTTTATTTATATCTCCTACGCGTGGTATATGTGATTTATAATTTATTTATCTACTCTCTCTAGGTAGACAACCCGAAGTAGGGGTGGTCGTTCGACTTCGGGTGGTCGGCTAATTCGGATTATTTATCGGGTAGGGTAACTTGATACTCAATAATTATTAATCCAGTCGGACATTGGGTAGTAAATTACTACCCGATCGGGTTATTTTGGTACCCGAAAAATTATTTTGAAAAAAATATATTAGTCTTATACATAAACAATAAAGAAATATAATTACATATCTACTCAATATCCAACGTGAGTAACGTTGAAGTTTTAAATAATATTTCGCTTAATTTCTTATTTTAATAGCATAATTAACAAGTGATATTTTATTATCAATACATAAATCATTGTAAAAATTTAAAATATATTCTCGAAATTTAATAAATTAACATATAAAAGTATGTATAGTTTATATTTATTGAAAATAAAGCATGCAAATATTTTAAGTGATATTAATATATAACATGGATATTTTGGTATGTTTATTGCATTATCATATTTTTAGTCATATTTTTTCAATTCAAAATCGGGTACCGACGATGTATACCGGACAAGTGGGTACCCGCCGTAGATCGGGTCGGGTTCGGATAGTGAAAATTTAAACCCGAACCCGAACTACCCGATACCTGACTACCCAACCCGACGCCCACACCTTACCGGAAGAAACAGTTGAGGAAAAATCGTCACGTACGGCTATTGTAATTTTCCCTCGTTATAATAATGAGAACTTGTAGGAAAGCCCAAAAGAAGATGGGGTCCTATAATAATTATCGCTCATTCAAGATTGAAATTTTTCGGCCCAGAAAGAATGAACATTTCTTGCTTAGATGCTGTACAAATGTATATTTATAACGGAATCTCAGAAGAACCAATTATTGACTCACACACAATGCATAATAAGTACGACGGGGTCCTATATCACATTGTTTGATTGGTTGTTTGGTGAAGAAGATGAGGATGAATGAGAATTCAATTCTTATTTCGACCTCTTAACAAACAAGTTGGAAGCTGCTTCATTAATAATGCCGAGCGAGGAAGTTTTCAAAGTCGTGTACGTCGACGACCAACTGATGTAATAACGACATGCAACTTTGCAATGGCCTCTAATTAATTCGTGCATTATCTGTTAAGTAAAGTTAATTAGCCATCTTGACTAAAACCTTAGAAAAGGAAAAGAAAAGTCAGCAACTACCCACGACTAATTATCATATATAGACAAGAGAAGGATCAGTTCTTGGTATATGTGTGATCTGATATTGATATAGTCTAAGATATGGCTGCTCTTTGTGTGCGATATGGCTGCTTTGTGTGCTGGATGTTTTTTTGTTTCAGCTATATATACATCTATGTAATTGATCCTTGCAGAAGTAAGAAAAATCACTAAACATCGTGCAGCCATACCAACTAATATTTCAGCACTAAATAGCACGACTGCATCTTATTCCGCAAGATCAGTTCTGTGCAAGTAAAATTCCTAACATTATCACCTTCTGCCATTCATGGACTGAGTCAGCAGTCGAAGAAAACTATTGATTGATATCGACAAAAGAGGATCAATGAGTCTTCTTCAGCATCAAGTTTGTAGAGAATTCAGACTGAAATTGTAATGCCCACAGTGGATTCTTGTGATTGAATCGAGTTTGAGATAAATTGTAACTCGATCTTTCGATCTACTCCACGGGACCAAGAAAGGTGTTTTATTCCTTGAGGTGAATCGAAGTACAAGCTAACTCACACAATTACAGAGCTCAACAAGAATTAACTCTCAGCTCACTGTGTTTTTCCTACGCTCAAATCTCAACTGAGGAAGATTATGTACAGTGCATTCCCGCGCCTCTTTTAAGCTCTTCTGTTCCAACCGCATTAGCGCGTTTCTAACCGATTCAGCAGTTCACGCCTACAGAGCTTCGACGACTTCAGCACACTTGCATCAACGACTTCACTGACTTTACAATTCGAATTCCCTATTCTAATTAGAATAGAGAAATAGAATAAGGAACAACTTTATTCTAATTAGAATACGTAGTTAGAATAAGGAACAACTTTACCCAAGTCATCCTTCGTTGATTTGAACTTGCTTCTCACAATTCTCCACCTCAAGTTTAAATCAACACACCCCTCTCTTGGTCCTACTTCCCCTATTCTTAGACAGGCTTTGGACAGTTTCAGACATTTCTCAGTATTGATGTCTGAAACTTTCATGGCTGTTCTGCCATCAGAACTCGATCCTAAGCTCCACTTGTATTTACCAGCTTTCTTCCATTTGTAGCTCCTTTTCTCTTCATACCTTGATCATATGAATGAGACTTTCCCAGATTAAACATTGTAGAAGCTGCAAATGCATAAGCCACATTATCTGCAAAACCAAACCGAGAAGGAGCTCTGACTTCCCTCCTTGCTCTGTCCCTAACTAGGTTGTAATCTTGCTGATCTTCATTAATTTTCAGATCCTCATCAGCTCCACTTAGCCAGCTTCCTGTCTGATCAGTTTCCTCAGGGTTTACATCACTGTCTGATCCATGATGCTCCACCTGAAATTCCACAGAATCAGTTTTCTCAGAATTTTCTGCTCAAGGGCTGTTTTTCTTCTGTGTCTTGTATGCCATTTCCTTCTCATTAAACACAACATCCCTGCTAATAATACCCTTTCCCATGCCAGCTTCTAAGCACCATAGCTTGTATCCCTTAACTCCCTCAGGATATCCCAAAAACATGCACTTAACAGCTCGAGCATCAAGCTTGTCTTTCCTTGTATGAGCATATGCAGTGGAGTCGAAAACTCTGAGGTGTTCCAAGCTCGGTGGATGCCCTGACCACTTTTCTTCTGGTGTCTTCATATCAATAGCAGTGGAGGGACTCCGATTTATCAGATATGCAGCAATAACCACAGCCTCAGCCCAAAATCTCTTAGGCAAACCTGCCGCAATCATCATGCATCGAGTCCTTTCTAGCAATGTTCTGTTGTATCTCTCTGCCAAGCCGTTCTGTTGTGGCGTGTATGGCACAGTTCTATGCCTAGCCAAGCCTTCAGACTTGCAGAAAACATCGAATTCCTTTGAGCAAAACTCCAACCCGTTGTCTGTTCGAAGCCTTTTAACCTCCTTCTCTGTCATGGTTTCCACCTGCAATTTTCATGATTTAAATTTACTCAGAGCTTGATCTTTCGATTTCAATATCATCACCCACACCTTCCTTGAGTGATCATCAATGATGGACATGAAATACTTGCCACCTGACAGTGACTCCACCCTCGAAGGCCCCCACAGATCTGCATGGATATAGTCAAGAATTCCACCTGCAACATGCTTTCCTGAACCAAACTTCAGCCTATGACTCGTCCCATATATGCAGTTTTCACAGAATTCTAACCCGTTGATCTTGTCATTCCCAAGTAACCCTTGCTTAGACAATTCCATGAGTCCTTTCTCACCAGATGGGCTAGCCTTTGGTGCCATAACCATGCCCTGTCATCATCAACCGTAGCAGCAACAAGGTCTGAAATAGCTGACCCCTGCAGAAAATAGATACCTCTCTTCTTTGATCCCTTCATGATGATGTTTGCTCCTTCCAACACAGAAATCTGCCCTGCCTCCACCTTAATCGAGTATCCTTCATCATCAAGCATTCCTATGGAGATCAGATTTCTCCTAATACCAGGAACAAACCTCACATTTCTCAAAATCAGCTCACTACCATTCTGCAGCTTTACAGAAATACTCCCAATGCCTTTAACCTCGAGTGCTTCATCATTTCCCAGCAACACAAAGCCCCCATCCATCATTCTCAGACCCTTAAACCATTCCCTGTTGTGACTCATATGAAATGAACAGCCGGAATCAAGAATCCAAGATTTATCAGAAGCTCTTTCAACCACAGACAATACCTCTGCAGATTCATAACCTTCCATCAGAAATGAAGAATCTGCTCCTAAATCTGTATTTTTATATTCCTTGTGCCGGTTTGGACACTGCCTCTTGATGTGTCCCTCTTCATGCAATGGAAACACTTGAACACCTTACTTTTCACCACTGATTTCTCGACACCATAGCCTTTCTTGTTGTGTATCTTAACTGGTTTGCCTCTGACAAACAGTCCCTCTGCAGCCCCAGACGCCACCTCAATCTTGCTGTCTATTTTGTTGTTCAACACCTTCGAGCTAATGGCCGTTTGCACATCATCAAGAGTAACCGCATCCCTCCCATATAGCTTTGAGTCTTTAAATGTTGAATAGCTCCTTGGCAGTGAACAAAGAAGTAACAGAGCCTTGTCCTCCTTTTCTTGCTTCACCCCAATGTTTTCAAGATCAAGTAACAGCTTATTGAAGGTGTCCATTTGCTCTTCAATCGGTCTCTCTTCTACCATCTTGAAAGAGTATAATGTTTGCTTCAAATAAAGTCGATTGGCCAAAGTTTTTGTCAAGTACAGGCTCTCCAACTTCTTCCACAACTCCTTCGCCGTCTTCTCCTTCGAAACTTTCCTCAGTACATTGTCGCTAAGGCTCAAGATTATGATGCTTCGAGCCTTTTGAGATATCTTTGAATCCACCGGCTCGGCCGCCGTCCCCACTGGCACCTCTGTTCCATTTGTCGTTACAGTCACAACTACGACGTCCTTGATCGCATCTTCTAGCCCCTGATGGATCAGCAACGCCTCCATCTTCACTCTCCACAAGCTGAAATCATTCGATCCCGTGAACTTGCCCGCACCAATTGTAGAGAATTCAGACTGAAATTGTAATGCCCACGGTGGATTCTTGTGATTGAATCGAGTTTGAGATAAATTGTAACACACGAACACAGAATCAGAAATTAACAATCGATATACGTGGTTCGATCTTTCGATCTACTCCACGGGGCCAAGAAAGGTGTTTTATTCCTTGAGGTGAATCGAAGTACAAGCTAACTCACACAATTACAGAGCTCAACAAGAATTAACTCTCAGCTCACTGTGTTTTTCCTACGCTCAAATCTCAACTGAAGAAGATTATGTATAGTGCATTCCCGCGCCTCTTTTTAAGCTCTTCTATTCCAACCGCATCAGCGCGTTTCTAACTGATTCAGCAGTTCACGCCTACAGAGCTTCGACGACTTCAGCACACTTGCATCAACGACTTCACTGACTTTACAATTCGAATTCCCTATTCTAATTAGAATAGGGAAATAGAATAAGAAACAACTTTATTTTAATTAGAATACGTAATTAGAATAAGGAACAACTTTACCCAAGTCATCCTTCGTTGATTTGAACTTGCTCCTCACAAAGTTGCTGCTGCTTATCAATATACACAGAGCTCAAATTCTTCAATACATTATCTGTAGGTAGTATAGTAAAAAAAAATCGATAAGTTTGTATCATATTCTTCACAGCATAATCGTGCCTTCAGCTGCTTTTAGCACTACTGCTTCAAATAATTCAGTCCTATATTCTTTCTTCTTCTTGTTGTCCTTGTTCTTGATCTTCTTCTTCCCTTTTCCAACACTTGTTGCTCTTAACTTCACTGTCAATACGGCACAAAGCTTAACAAGGGTAAGATACGAAGGAGACGCTTATTCGACAGATGAGGGAATAAAAGTTGCAGCTGATCAGAACATCGACGGATCGGAGTCTGTTCATAAGGTCGGCAGAGCAACGTACGCAGAACCATTGCATTTATGGGACATGGAATCTGGAAAAATCGCAGATTTTCAAACTTCCTTCACTTTCAATATATACTCGCCAAACAATAGTAGTTACGCAGACGGACTATGTTTCTTCTTAGCCCCCGTTGGCTCAACAATTCCCGAGGGTTCCTCGGGAGGCAGCCTTGGCCTCATTAATTCTCGAAAATCGATTCTTGACCCCTACGACGTGCTTTCGAGGTGCGTCGCTGTAGAGTTCGATACGCATACGAATGAATGGGAAACATCGCTCCCTATCCCACACGTTGGCGATGTGAACTCTGTTATTTCTAGCAAAACCATAGAGTGGTCGAACAATATTACGGTTGACGCAGACAACAACTACACATGGATTTCGTATAACTCGAGTACGATGACGCTCAGTGTCGCTTTTACAGGGTTTCCTGGTGACAAATTGATCGACACGTGGTGTGTGAATGGAAAGTGCGACAAGTGATAAATAAAACGTATACCTAATTACTATCACCGACGTGCGATAGGCAGTGGACCTATCGTTTGTAGTGCAGTAAAGTGAGTAAACGAGTATCGAACACAAGGAATAAATCAAGTACTAGTAGTGACCTATCGACTCGATATTTAGCCTAATAAAATACGCAAATTGTTTTATGACTTAACCTAACAGATTATATCTAACTCAACTAGAGATTCAAACACGCTTAAAACTGATACGAAGCTTCAGATAATAAAGATGTGCTCGGGATTCGAATCCCGCTAGGTGCTATCGGCTAAGACACTAAAATCGTTCCTACGTGATTTTGACTAGATCGCAGTAATTTTCCTACCCGCTCGCGAGTTTGCTGTCGCCCTAAACGCTCGCGGGGATCTAAAATTCAGTAATTACTAACGGCGAGGATCGAGTATTTGCTTTAGCCCTATACTCGATTCCTATCTTCTACGAACGGCCTAATCGTTGTTTAGCTGTCGCCCTAAACGATTTTCCATACATTCACTTTAACACATAGACATATTAAAGCGAAGAAGCAATTGACAACGAAAGAAATAAAGGATAAAGGCGAAGAATTCATGTTCTTGATATACGGATGATCTGCGCTGGGAGCGTTGAAGATTCTTCGTTCTTCGTCAAATTGGGCGTGATCTCGTCGATGATCCGTCTCTTGCGCTCCGGGATGCGATTCTGCGTTCTTTTGTGCTAATTTTCGTCTCTAGAGTGATTAGGGTTAATCTCTGGTAAGTTCTCCCCTTTCTGGGTCGAATTTTGGCTTTTTATAGTGAAATTCGACACTGCCACGGCCTGAGACAAGATAGGTCACGGCCGTGACACTCTCTGGGCAAAAATTGAGCTCACTGCCGCTCGTCACGGCCTGGTGCAGTAGCGTCACGGCCGTGACCCTCTCAACAGCTTTGCGGCAGTTTTGTATTTCTCTCGGATGGAGGGGTAAACGATGTCCGATTGACCTGAAATTTTAACCATAGATAGAAGACTTGCCAATATTCATTTTGACCAAAGGGATTCTCAATCCGAGGTCTAGATTGAGAGATATGAATTTTCTAATGTTGCTGTTGCTATGGGTCACGGCCTGGTGCAATAAGTGTCACGGCCGTGGCCATCTTCATTCCAACTCTCTGCCCAACGTCACGGCCTAGTGCACCATGTGTCACGGCCGTGACCTTCACCAGTTTTCATCGTCTTCGCGCCGTTTTGCCTCGTTTTCGCTTCTTTTCGCTCGAAACTCGTCATAGAGCCTTATAATACCAAAATAAGTAGAAATGGGGTTAATAAGTGCATAAAATGACTTCAAAAACTCTATTATGAGCCAATTAACTACTACGATAAACGTCCTACAATACGTTTATCAAACCTCCCCACACTTAAGCATTTGCTTGTCCTCAAGTAAATTAGAAGTCAGAAAAGGTATCCAATCAAGATAACAACACGATTGTTCGCAATTTATCATCAAAGCTAGAAAACATGAAACGGAATCAAGCGAACAATTATGGACATCACACTAATGACTTGCGCTTGTCTACCTAAACTTCCTCCGCACTGCCAATCGAGACTCATATCTCACATGGGATTCGCTCAAAATCACTCAGTGTATAGGCTAGCATATAGTGAATCGCTTAATTCGTACACTAGTCCCGCCCCTACCATAAACTTGCAAGCTAATCGCATATCTACTACTTAATGTGGCAAGCATAAATCTGAGGGTCTTTTTGGAGAAACGGGTCGAATAATCATGAAGCGATAAGCATATATAATGAACACTTAATCTTGAGCTAGGACACTTAAGCAAAAATTATCAAAGAACACAGCATGATCAAACAGACAATCACACGTCCCAACATAAGACTCAACGTTCTCGCTCTGAAATTCTAGACTTTTCTGCCCGACCCTCTCGACTCAGTTCCCTTTCATTTTCTGCCCTTTCACCTTAGTTACGCTCTACTTTTGTGTACTGCCCTTATTCCCTAAAAACATGAAGATTCGGCTTTTGTCGCATAGAATACATCGTCACAGCGAATGCCGTGTACCTAAGGATACTTATTACCGAAACCTATATCTTGCCAAAGGGTTATGGGCAGGCTTATGCAAGGGATCAGGTCATTTCAGAAAACGGTCAAGTAAGGCACGAGTCATTTCATGAATAGCAGAGAAGTACATCAAATCATACACTGAAATGGTAACTCTCAAGTTCGACTTCTGCTCTATTCTAATCAACTCAGGTTCAGATAATCTCTGGAGGCTTATTCGGGTCAGTGGCTCTTATAGTTTACGAGGTAAACAAACGAATAGGCTCAGGTTCAAAGTGGCTAACTAATGGGGTTAGTCATGGTGGGAAAATCTGGCCCTGGACTTAATTCATAATGCCCTCATCATTTTATCACTAACACACCAAAACAGTTTCAACACGCATCAGACATGCAAGTTCTAGAGAGATATAGACTAGGCACGTCACACAATCAAGAAAAATGAGCATAAGCTCGTCAGGCTCAAACTCTCACAACGAAACAGGGTTATGTGTACGAATCTCTTAAAACATTGCTATATCTATTCAAGCAGACATGATTCGATCAGTCATGCATATCCTAATTGCTCACAAGAATTCATAATAATGCAGACTAACTCGAGATAATGCGCAAAAATCGTGCCTGAATTCAATAAATTCATGCCTTTCAACGAAATTTATAGCTCACAGACACGTCATAAAAAATTAAAAATTTTCACGTAAGTTTTCAACCTAAATTCCCCTCCCCACACTTAAGCCGTACGTTGTCCTCAACCTAAAATTTGAATAAACAAAAGGGAAAGTAGGTGTAAGAGAACGAAACTTCCCTGGCGAAAAATGTGACGTGGTCGTGACTAAACGCGTGATGGTTGTCGTATCGTGACTCGTGATGCCTGACATGACTAAAAGGAAAACTAAACGTAACAGAAAAAAAAAACATGAATGATAATAATAATAGACATAATAAATAAAAAAATACTAGATAGATAAAACCTGGGTTGCCTCCCAAGAATCGCTTCCTTTACCGTCTTTAGCCGGACGTGCTTTCGTTCGCTTAGGGTGGCTGGAAGTCGAGGTACAACATCTCTTTTTTGCTTAAGTTTCCCTCGCCTGCATCCATACCTTGGAGGTGTCGCCTTTCGCTGGGCAGCGGTTTCAACTCTAGTGGCTGTCGCTCCTCGACTGGGCTCTTGTCCTTAACTTCTTCGATGCTCTCGTCGATGGCTATGATGGGTTCGTCAATCTCCTCCCCATACTTATCAATTGCCATAATCATGTGCCTATCATGCTTGCTGACCTGTGACAGACCTTGCACGGAAAAGAGAAAATCGTGATCAAATACATCTAAGAAATAGCATTTATCATCTTGCTCGTTGCTCTTTTTCATCGAGTCAGCCATATTGAACGTAACTTTTTCACCGTCTACTGTCAAGGTTAATGTTCCATTCCTAACATCTATCATGGTCTCGCCTGTAGCTAAGAATGGTCTACCTAGAATTAATGGAACATCTTCATCCGCGTCCATGTCTAAGATCACAAAATCAGCAGGGATAACAAACTTATCGACCTTAACCAGAACATCCTCGATAACACCTAGAGGGTATTTTAACGATCTATCGTCCAGTTGAATATTCATTCTAGTGGGTCGTGGTTCACCTAATCCTAAGCGCTTAAACATGGAGTACGACATTAAATTTATACTAGCGCCTAGATCAGCTAAAGCATGCTCAACAACTAAATCACATATACGACAAGGAATAGTAAAACTCCCTGGGTCCTTGAGTTTTTTAGGTATCTTGCTCTGGAATATCACCGAGCACTCTCCTCGTAGGTATATCGTGGAGACGTGTTCGAGCTTCCGTCGGTTCGTCAGCAAGTCCTTCAGGAACTTAACGAAACTGGGCATCTGCGCAATAGCTTCAACAAACGGTAAGTTAATATGTAATTCTTTGCACATACCCATGAATCTGCCAATTAGCGCCTCGTCTTTGTCCTTCTTCAACCGTGCTGGATATGGAATCTTCGACTGGTACGGCATCACTGGTGGCCGCTCGTTCTCCCTCACTTTTTCTATTTCGGGTGCAGCCTCCTTTTTAGGTTGAACCTTCTCTTTTTCAGGTGCAACTTCCCTCAATCGAGCTGGGTACGGGATCTTTGGTTGATACGGCTTCACGAATGGTCGCGTCTTTCTCTCGTCATCCTTGACCTTCTCGACTCCGTCGCTCTTGCTTTCCTCCACTTCTGGCTCGTCGTGGCCCTCGAAATCGACTTTCTCCTTTATATTCTGCTTGGTGGGAGCTTCTTGTAATCCTCTCCCGCTCCTCAGGGTTACCGCATTGCAATACTCCTTGGGGTTTGTCTCGATGTAGCTCGAGAGTGATCCTTGATTTCGCCCCGCCATTTGCTTTGCTAATTGCCCCACTTGCTGCTCCAACCTCTTGATCGAGGCGTCTGTATTCTGAGCACGGATGTCATTCGCCTCCATGTACTCCTCCATCTTTGTCATTCGGCTTTCGTGGTCTGCGGTGGTGCTGCTGAAATTCGTGAGGAGTGTCTTCATCATATCCTTCATTTCCTTCATATCATCGGATCCTCCTGCGGGCGCGTTCTGATACTGTCGTGGCGGCCCGTTTTGGAATTCGGACGACCTCGGCTGAAATTCCGGCGGTCCTTGGCCCTGATGGTTCTGATTTCCGTACGCCAGGTTTGGATGTGCCCGAGGCTGGAAACTCCGCTGGCCACCTTGGTAATTGCCCATATAATCGACATGCTCCAGCGGCTGCCCAAGTTGGCATTCTGAGGTCTCGTGGGCAGCGCCGCAAATTCCGCACAAGGGCACGTAAGGTGTGTGCTGCGTCGGTGTGGTCGTGGATACGGCGTTCACGGGCTGTCTCTGCCCGGACTTGGGAAGTAATGCACCAATCACCGTCTGCAACTGGGAGTTCGTCGAGGCAATTTGTTGCTGGAGCGCCTCGATCTTGGCATTAGTGGCCGTCTCCTCGCTAACTCCGAACACACCGGATGTCTTCATCCTGGTATTGCCCCTCATGAAACTATTCCTTGAATACTCCTCGATCAGATTCCAAGCGTCAGTGGCATTGAGTTTCACGAGTCCTCCTCCTGATCTAGCATATGGACCGTCTGATCATTGAGCCCCTCGTGGAATCGGTTGATCTGGACTGCCTTCGACATCCCGTGCTGTGGGCACCTCTTCAGTAGCCTTGTAACGCTCCCACACCTCATACAAGTTTTCGGAATCCTTCTGGTGGAACAGAGAAATCTCCGTCTTCAATCTTAACACCTTTATGAGTGGGAAATAGTGGTTGATGAAGGTGGCTCGCATCTCCTCCCAGGTAGTGATCGATCTGGGCGGCAACATATCCAACCAGTCTCTCGCCCTGAACTTGAGAGAACGGAAACAGCATCAATTTGATGGCATCGCCCGGGACACCATTGATTTTGATGGTGTCGGTCACCGTCAGAAACGCCTTCAGATGGGAGTAAGGGTCGTCATCGGGGTTGCCCTCAAACTGGGCCGTCTGGAATATCATCTGAAGCCAAGAGTGCTTCAGCTCGAAGTTGTTGTTTTCGATCGGCGGGATGACAATCGCCGACTCCGTACCGCCTAGCGCGGCATTCTTGAGGAGGTCCTGAAGTGATGGTTCCTCCTCGGGAATGTTATGGACGGGCACTCGGTGGTCCGCCATGTCTACTTCTGTGTAGGGACTATCTACGACTGCCTCTATACGTGAATTTTGGATGGATCCTGCGAACTATCCTCTGAATAGCTAACTAAGCAGTCCTGAGAGCTAGTGGATGCTCCTTCGGTATCGTACTTAAGCTTCCTTCGCAACTTTCGTTCGAGATCCGGGTCTGCGTCAACGATGGGCCCGATGGATGGCTTCGGGTCATTCACCGCTGAATCGTGCCTACAATGAGTGAGAAACGAAAATTAGCGAAGAAGTAAATAAATACGTTGAATAAGAATACGAAATCAATAGCGATGCAGGAAAACAACTAACGCAAATAACACAAATAACGCAAATAGTAAAAAAAAAGAAAACGTCAAAATAAAAGTGGCTAAAGTACCGAACTACGGTGTTCCTAATATCAATTTATTCCCCGGCAACGGCGCCAAAAACTTGATCGACACGTGGTGTGTGAATGAAAAGTGCGACAAGTAATAATTAAAACGAATACTAAATTACTGTCACCGGCGTGCGATCAGTGGACCTATCGTTTGAAGTGTAGTAAAGTGAGTAAACGAGTATCGAACACGAGGAATAAATCAAGTACTAGTAATGACCTATCGACTCGATATTTAACCTAAATAAATACGCAAATTGTTTGACGACTTAACTAACTAACAGATCGCTCCTAATCAACTAGAAATTCAAGGAACACGCTTAGAACTGATATGAAGGTTCAGATGATAGAGATGTGCTCGGGATTCGAATCCCGCTAGGTGTGATCGCCTAAGACAATGAAATATCGTGCCTACGTGATTCTTGACTAAATCGCAGTAATTTTTCTACCCACTCGCGAATTTGTTGTCGCCCTAAACGCTCGTGGGGATCTAAAATTCAGTAATTACTAATAGTGAGGATCGATTATTTGCTTTCGCCCTATACTCGAATCCTATCTTCTACGAACGGCCTAATCGTTGTTTAGCTGTCGCCCTAAACGATTTTCCATACATTCACTTTAACACATAGACATATTAAAGCGAAGAAGTAATTTCATAGAACAATAAATAGTCAGAATACGCATATCACGATAAACATGTCTTAAGTACGACTAATCCTAGCGTTCATCTAATCCCAAACACAAAAGGGATTTAACTACGCATGATAGACGAGAAAACAACGAAAGAAATAAAGGATAAAGGCGAAGAATTCATGTTCTTGATATACGGATGATCTGCGATGGGAGCGTTGAAGATTCTTCGTTCTTCGTCAAATTGGGCGCTCCGGGATGCGATTCTGCGTTCTTTTGTGCTAACTTTCGTCTCTAGAGTGATTAGGGTTAATCTCTGGTAAGTTCTCCCCTTTCTGGGTCGAATTTGGGCTTTTTATAGTGAAATTCGACACTGTCACGGCCTGGGACAAGATAGGTCACGGCCGTGACACTCTCTGGGCAAATATTGAGCTCACTACCGCTCGTCATGGCCTGGTGCAGTAGCGTCACGGCCGTGACCCTCTCAACAGCTTTGCGGCAGTTTCGTATTTCTCTCGGATGGAGGGGTAAACGATGTCCGATTGACCTGAAATTTTAACCATAGATAGAAGACTTGCCAATCTTCATTTTGACCAAAGGGATTCTCAATCCGAGGTCTAGATTGAGAGATATGAATTTTCTAATGTTGCTGCTGCTATGGGTCACGGCCTGGTGCAATAAGTGTCACGGCCGTGGCCATCTTCATTCCAACTCTCTGCCCAACGTCACGGCCTAGTGCACCATGTCTCACAGCCGTGACCTTCACCGGTTTTCATCGTCTTCGCGCCGTTTTTCCTCCTCGTTTTCGCTTCTTTTCGCCCGAAACTCGTCCTAGAGCCTTATAATACCAAAATAAGTAGAAATGGGGTTAATAAGTGCATAAAATGACTTCGAAAACTCTATTATGAGACAATTAACTACTACGATAGACGTCCTACAATACGTTTATCACAAATATAACGGTCCAATAATAAGTTATGGTAACCTCAGCTATGTGGTCGATCTTCGAAAAAAACTTCCCGAGTATGTTACGGTTGGCTTCTCGGCGTCAGCGGGGAATGGGTGCGTGAGAAACAGTGTTACCAACTGGAATTTCACTTCGCCTGATCTGCAACCGATTCAGATCATAGTAGCAAACCGATAAAGAAAGGTCTTGCTATAGGGTTCCTAGTAGGGTTGCAAATGAACGGAATATTTTCGGTTCGGTTCGAGATTCGATTCGAAAATTAAGATTCGAATTCGAAATAAACGAATACGAATACAAATACTTTTTATGATTCGAATAATTTCGAATACGAATAAGAATATGTCTGTATTCGATTCGAAAAATTAACAAATATTCGATTCGTTATATGTAATATATATTTAAATAATATTATATATTATATATATATATATATATATATATACTTGTAAGCCCAAATAAAATATTAGACCCAAATTAGTTATTTATTTTGACCCATAAAGGAAATAAAGCAAACCCTTCATCTACTTATCTCACGCTCCAAGTGTAAAAATAAAAAGCAAATACGAACATTGAGTTGTTTCTTAGATTTGTAATTTTTCGGAATTATTTTGTAATTCTAACAGGTTTTATGGGGAAAAAAATTGAATTTGTTTTTTCGAATATTCGCGAATATATTCGAATATCGTTATCGAATCGAATCGAATCGATTTTTAGGATTCGAATACGAATCGAATCGAATACGAATACTCGAAAAAATTAACGAATACAAATTGAATATTATGATATTCGATTCGATTCGGTTAGTTTGCAACCCTACTTCCTAGTACTGATTGTTCTTATCGCTATAGCTTGTTGGGTAAAGCTATCGCCAGACGAAGACGAAGAAGAGGCTGATGTCTTCGGCGAAGATACGAACATGGATGACGAGTTCGAAAAGGGAAGCGGGCCGAAGAAGTTTTCATACAATGAACTGGCGATCTCGACGAACAACTTCTCGAAGAAGGAGAAGCTCGGGGAAGGAGGGTTCGGGCAGGTCTATAAAGGATTCCTCAAAGAAACAAATTCATACGTAGCAGTAAAGAGGCACTCGGGTCGATCCCGTCAGGGGCTAAAGGAGTACGCCTCGGAGGTGAAGATCATCAGCAAACTGAGGCACAAGAACTTGGTGCAGTTCGTAGGATGGTGCCACCATAGGGGAGACCTACTCTTAGTATACGAATACATGTCCAACAGAAGCTTAGACTATCACCTCTTCAAGAGACATTTGATCCCCCTTTCTTGGGAGGTTAGGTATAAAGTTGCCCTAGGGTTGGCCTCGGCCTTGTTTTACCTCCACGAAGAGTGCGAGAAGTGCGTGCTCCACAGAGACATAAAGTCGAGCAACATAATGCTCGACTCCACCTTCAGCGCAAAGCTTGGAGATTTCGGACTGGCCAGGTCGGTCGACCACGAGAAGGGGTCCCACACGACCCACATTGCAGGCATGTTAGGTGACCACTTCACCTAATAGCTATCTTGAACGAAGGGACTTATCATCATATTTTATATACTTTATTTCACGTGTAGGCTGATTTCCTTTTTTTACTAGACTTAGACGTGCAAGTTTAAACTTCACCTATGACCTCTCTTGGCCTGAGTTCTGATACCATAATTTGAAGGGTCGTATTAGTTTTATATACTATATTTTTCCAACAGGCACAAGAGGCTACATGGCTCCTGGGAGCTTCACTGTGTATAGACTGATTTCTTTCTTTATCTAGTCCTAGTTAGACACATATGGGTGGTCATGAGGATTCGTCTGATCTCTCTTTGCCTGAATTCTGATACTACGTTGAATGACTACTTCACCTAAAGCTTTAAGCTTGAATAATTCTGTATGCTTTATTATTTCGAAAAGGCACGAGGGGCTACATGGCTCCCGAGATTTTTAATGCATTAGGGCAACGAAGGAATCCGACGTCTATAGCTTTAGGGTGGTGCTGTTGGAGATAGCATGCGGAAAGAAGCCTATTGAGGTTAGTAAAGAAGAAGTGACTAAATTGTTCGAATTTGTTTGGAATCTCTACGGTGCGGGGAATGTGCTCGATGCAGTGGATCCCAAGCTCTTCGGAGAGTTCAATGCAGTGGAAATGGAGAATCTATTGATGGTAGGGCTATGGTGCATTCACCCTGACAGCAATTGTAGGCCCAAAATAAGGGAAGCCAAACACGTCCTTAACTTCGAAGCGCCGTTGTTGCCTAATACGATACCTCGAACGATGCCTAAGGTAATGTACTATACACCTGGTGCTACTCATCATCATAGTTCTACGGTCGTTCAAACTCCATTTTCGTCCTCTTCTCATCTATATCCGCGCTAACTTTTTTTATCAATCATCTGTGTTATTTTGCAACTTCGTTTATTTGGTGGTTCCTACATCGTTCTTAATGCTGGTTTTGTATGAATTTGTAAGAAAATAAGGATTGGTCTATTTGTAACAATAATGTCAGACTTGTAACGTGTGTGTGTGTGTGTCAGTTCCATTTTTGTGTTCTATTTTACTGCACCGATACTTGATATTATTTATTCTGAGCAAACATACGCAAGTAGCAGCTAATGTAGTATTTTTTTGTAACATAATTGTATTACACTCTTCAAATCGGTAACTGATATGGGGCTATCCCAATCAAAGAATTTATATGTGGGGTTTAAAAGATTATTATAGCCGGAGAATGAATTATCACAAAGTTGGAGGGCGTGCGTAAGGTGCTTGTGTGTAAGGGATGTGAAAGGGATGTGTATGGAAGGTATTGGGATGTGTGGGGACCTGATTGGGACCTGGGACGTGTCTGGGATGTGTTTGGTACGTTGGGGAACGTGATGGGACCTGTTTGGAACGTGGGACGTGTATGGGACGTTGGGGGACCTGTTTGGGACGTGTTGGGACCTCGGGGATGTGTTGGGGACGTCATGGATATTTTGAGGTCTGTATTGGTCCGCGGACGGTGCGGACCTAATTGTGCTTCGTGGAGCATAATAAAGACGTAAAAAAGAGAGACAGGAGATTACGTGGTTCGGATTCTTTAGAATCCTACGTCCACGGGGCACATTCAACACTTTCTTTATCACTATTAGAAGTTACACACTCAGATCACTCACTTTCGCTCATATATGCTAAAGATCCAGTGGAAAATAAATACTACAGTGAAAAGGGGAGAGTTCTAAGTGTTTTTTGTGTGTTGAATGGTTATTGTCGTGAAAATGGCCAAGTATGGGTATTTATAGGAGCTTCCCATCGGTCCTGGGATTCTTGATGACAAGACCTTCTGGGACATCGTGAGGTGCAGGGCTGTCTGTCAGAGGTAGCTCCTGCAGCAGTCATAGCCTTTGTGCTGTCCCATCAGTCATGGTCTCCTTCTGCTTTTTCCTTTATAAAGCGTACTGGAGAAGCTTCATTTCTCCCAAGGGACCACTGGCGTATTGGAGAAGATTCGTTTCTCCAGAGGCACTACCAGCTGGCATCGGAGGTCCCTGCAGGTCCTTTATTCTACTCTTTTTTATTTTTTATTAAATATTAAATGTTTCTTAACAGGCCTAATGGGCCTTTCTCATTTTTTCGGCCCATCTTCCTTTTGGCCCGTATCAACCACTCCCCTACTCTAATTTGTCTTTTGGGACAAAAGTGAATTAGAGTAAAATAGTAGGATGGCCCTTACCTCTTTATCAGGGACCTACCGTAACTTCTGGAATGGACACGTCTTGTGAGTGGTTAGGGGCTCAGTCAGTGAATTAGTCACTTCAACAGCCTTGGATGGTTATGGGTTTCTGGCGCAAGTATGACGCCCTCATGGTATGCTTTGATGACAAATGTGGAGAAGGGAACTAGCTCCCAAGTTTCTCTAACTCCCCAAGCCAGCGTACCCTCTGTAGCTCCCTTCAGGTCCCTGTGGCCAAGGTTGTTTGCTAGGAGATTCCTCCTTCTGTAGGGGAAGGATGTACCTGCGGGTCCTTCTCCTATTTTAGGAAAGCTCAAGAAGTTCCTATCGTCACAGCCCCTTGTTACTGGTGTTAAAAGGAAAACAACTTCATCCAAAGGGTCAGAGTGAAAAGCAGAAAAAGAAGTTACGTCCTTCCGATTCAAGCGAAGATGCTGAGCCTCTTATGGGACCTATAGGGACCTCAGTGGGCGAGCTCCCTGGTTCTGTGGACCATCTGAATCATGGATGGAAAGATGAGCATGGTCGGTTGGTGCTCCCAGATGATCAGAGGGCCATCTCCCGGGGGTTTATGGGAACAAGCGAAGAGCAATTGCCTTATTGTACTCTCTGGCTTGTCTTTTGGTTCCTTTTGTACGTTTTACTTCTTTTTCTCAGGTGGTGAGCCACGTAGCTTCCGAACTATCTGCAATCAATTCAGGACCTGAAGATAACTAACCAGACAAGGTTAGTGGAGCAGCACAAGGGAGAAATGCAGAGCTCCCTAAAGAAAGAAAGATGAAAGTGCCGCGCTTGTGAAACAACGCGAAGAGGAGCTCCGTAATGTCGAAGTGGCGAAGTCCCCTTTATATAGGAGCTCCTAGCAGCTGGCCTGGCTTACATCCCAGAATTCCCGGAGATGGATGTAGTCCGTCATGTCAGGGACATCAAGCAGTTTGGAGGGACCGAGCTCTGCGCTGTCAGGGATAGCCGGCGGCGACAACAGCTTCTCATTCCATTGCATGGTCGATAGCTCCTTGGAGTTCTCCCGATGCTTGTTTTGTGTGAGTGAGGTTCCTCGTCAGAGATCTTTCAATTAACCGGAGCTTGACTGATCGGCGATGGTGAAGTCGGAGCTACTTGGGACCTATAGGGACCTCAGCGGACAAGTCCCGGTGGACCAGTTGAGTCGAGGCAGCTTGACACATTGGGATGTGCATGGCACCCGACACGGACTTGGAAGGAACCTGGAGCGGACCTGAAAAGGACTTGGCACAGACCTGGACACTCTAAATGTTAAGTTATTACCTATTTCCTCGGAAAAAGTTGACTTCATGCCACCCGAAGGTCATGTAGATCGGAATCCGAAGTAGTGGCGACACAAAGTTGGTGTGGGACACGGGACGTGCGCGGCATTGAGGGAGCTGATGTCAAAGCCTTCTACTTTCGTGATTTCTTCGAAGAAGATCCTTGAGCTCCCGAGACTTATAACTTCTGGATTCCTTCTCTTTAACCTCTGTCTTTCTTGTTTTCAGACATCATAGGACCAGCAACGTTTTACGGGGCTTACCCCCTAGGTTCACTTGTCTCTATCGGGGGATTTTTCTCTGTGCTATGTACGCTTCATATGTTGTATCTGCCGTCTTTGGGATCTGGAAGGGACCTTGCAGGGACCTGATGGCGGAGCTCCTCTTCAAGCCTTGCATTTTGAAGGAGATCCCCAAGTCCTACTGCACGTTCCTCCTAGCTCCTAGGAACTCCTACTTGTATAGACCTCTCCTTTTTCATCATGGTCATAGCCTGTAAAAAATACAATGTTATTTTTTCCTTTCGGGACATAATGGTATGGGGAGCTTAACTCCCCATGTTCGCATGTTTCCCCGGAGTTCCCTTTCTCCTGTATTTTATGTTTTTGCATCCTTTCGGGACCTGATGGATGTTCCTGGGAACATCATTATCGTGGCATGGTTATAGCGTCGCTCGCTTAGATGCATGGTTATAGCGCCAGCTCGCTTAGTAATTCGTAAGCCAAGTACGAATTCACGCCTGGGTTGCAATGACCGTCGTCATTGTCCTCAGGTGTCATTTGCGCTAGGCTCTCTATGTCCTTAGCGATTTCAGTATTTGTGTAGACACTTAGGTTTCTAAAATATGGGGATCCCCTCATTGATTTACCCTGGTTATAGCGCCAGCTTCGCTTTGGTACCATTCACGTCGCAGGATTACTGAGAGCCTTTGATGTCCTGTACTCTGCAGCCCGTCAGCGGCGGCATCTTGTACACCCTTACGGGCATCATTCACATCGCAGATAGATTATCTTTGACGTCCTGTACACCGCAGGTCCGTCGACCTTTGGCATCAAATCACACCGCAGATATATTATCTTTGGCGTCCTGTACACCGCAGGTCCGTCGACCTTTGGCATCGATTATATTATACGGTGCACCGTTTATTGTATAATAAAATATTTTATTCCGACAAGGCGGTATTTCCTTAGGAACATCATTAGTTTACCCTAGTTATAGCGCCAGCTTCGCTTAAATGCGTGGTTATACCGCCCGCTCGCTTAAATGCGTGGTTTATAGCGCCCGCTCGCTTACATGCGTGGTTATAGTGCCCGCTCGCTTGCGTGGTTATAGCGCCCGCTCGCTTAAATGCGTGGATATAGCGCCACCTCGCTTAGTGCGTGGTTATAGCGCCAGCTCGCTTTTCGGGCTCTTTGTTGGAGGCCTGGGAATTTGAAGTAATGGAGCTCCTTTCTCCTCGGTAATGTGGAGGTCCCTGGCTCCAGATCTCCGGAGGTCTGGACCTTCGACTGAATAAGTGTACCATCTCGGGCTCTATTGGAAGTTGGAATTCTCCTAGCCTGGAGCTCCTACTATGATAGGGATGCGAGCCTTAACT
This sequence comes from Craterostigma plantagineum, assembly GCA_027422505.1. Lineage (NCBI taxonomy): Eukaryota > Viridiplantae > Streptophyta > Magnoliopsida > Lamiales > Linderniaceae > Craterostigma > Craterostigma plantagineum. The sequence continues at coordinate 8,288,385 of JAPQWV010000035.1, forward strand.
GGAGTGGCACATGTCTAGAGGAGGCGGGGGTTATCTGCATTCAGTTGGCATAGATCCCCCGGTCTCCCTCTCGACTGCCTTCAGACCTTAGTCGAGGCTATGGCCAATGAAAGTCCTCGAACATCCCATTAGGGTGGGCCCTTCGATTCATCCTTCAAATGATCGTAGTTTTTAGTAGGATGCATATATTTAGTATGGTAATGATAAATGAAAATGAGGTTTAGAGGGTCTCGGAGTTTCGGCTAAGAGCCTTCTTATCGTGGGATGTCTCCTGGCTAATGTCAGGATTTCCACCATGTTGTTATGTCACGGTGGAAGTTCCGTAGGATCTTAAGGAGGGATCTCGATAGCTCCATGCTAATGCGTGCATGGAGGTCCTCGTACGCCAGTACTGAGCTGAGCTTTGACCGCCCGCGGAGCTTCATGTGCCAGCACGGAGCCGGCTTTTTTGCCTTTATTGCAGCATGGAGCTGGACCTTTAGGTCTTCTGCCAGTGTGGAGCTGGACTTTTATAGGTCCCACAGTCGGAGGATCTTCCTGCCAGCGCGAAGCTGGGAGGTTCTGAATGCGGAGCTTCGGGGCTTCTTGCCAGAGCGAAGCTGGGAGATCCCGGATGAGGAGCTTCGGTCTTTGTGCCAGAACAGAGCTCGGCTTGATTTTCTACGGACCTTACCAACGTGGAACTGGGATTGGAGGTCCTGCGGATCCTTGCCAGCGCAGAGCTCGGCTTGAGGCTGAGCCTTAAATGGAGCTGGCCCAGAGGAGGTGGGGTTGTCTGCCTCTAATCGCCACAGATCCCCCAGGCTCCTTCTTGGCCACCTCCTGAACTTGGTTGAGGTCACGGCCAAAGGACTTCCTCAGGTGCTCTGCTATGATGGGTCCTTCGATTTCACCCTTCAAATGCTAGCAGTTGTTAGCATGATGTATGCACTTATTAAGGTATTGATAATATAAATGGGAATGTAAGTTAGAGGGCCATGGTGTCCCGACGAAGAGCCTTATCAACGCGGGATGCCTTCCGCGGATTTTCATGTGCCCTCAGGGAACTGGGCTGTTATCTCCTATTGATCTTCAAGCGTCGGCACGGAGCTGACTTCTAGGTCCACGGACCTTCGTATGCTGGCGAGGATCTTGGCTTGTATCTCCCGCGGATATTCGGATGTCAGCATGGAGATTCCTTCTAAGTTCCGCGGAGCTTCGCGTGCTAGTGAGGAGCTAGAAGGTCTCAAATTTAGAGCTCCGGGTCTTTTTACCAGTGCGGAGCTGGATTTTTTAAGCCTTCTGACAGCGCGGAACTGGACTTTGAGGTCCTTCTGACTTCCGTACGCCATTGATGGGCTGGGCCTCTAAGTCCTTCAAATGACAACAGTTGTTAGTATGGTCGTCATTTTATCATAGTATATAAGTGAAAATGAAATTTAGAGGGTCCTGGAATTCCGGCTAAGGTCCTCCTCATCACAGGAGGTCCCTCGAGCTGATGTCAATTTCTTTTGGATTTGCATAGTGGTGCGAATCTTCTTGGGGTTCTTGGCATAGATCCCCAGGGTTCCCTGTGGTGAGGTCCTGGCGTTGGCTTCCTCGTCCATGGTTTTTTACATCTCTATCCTTCTTTGCATGACGCCTTGCTTCTCATCCTGGGACTGCACAGTATATGGATTCGGGGAGCTTGACTCCCCATGTTGCTTGTTTCATCGGCGTTTCGGACGTAACCTGTTTGAGATCCGCAAGTCAGTCTCGCAGCTCCCTTCCTTTTTTGCCAAGAGCTGTTTCCCCCCCCCCCCCCTTTTTTGACCGTGGCTCAGCTCCCTTTTTCTGGAGCTTCCATCCCCCTTCGCTTTTTCGGGTGGATCACTAGCGGGACTCGTGGAGGTCCGCCTGGATGTTCTGAGATCCCTTGAAGACTTATCTGTACCCGCTTGCTTGTCTTCATCATCTCTTGGCCTGTATTTTAGGTCCTGACCGTTTCTCAACGTTTGGCAGCTTCTGGAGGTCCTCCTCCGCGGTTCACTTCTGACTTCGACTATCTTTTGGGTGTTTTGTTTCGTCCCATAAAGAAAAGAAAGAAGAACGGTTAAGCACAACTTCGCACAATATAGGCAAAATCACTCACGCCTTCAACTCTGAATTTTCCCACAGACGGCGCCATTTGATATGGGGATATCCCAATCAAAGAATTTATATGTGGGGTTTAGAAGATTTATATAGCCGGAGAATGAATTATCACAAAGTTGGAGGGCGTGCGTAAGGTGCTTGTGTGTAAGGGATGTGAAAGGGATGTGTATGGAAGGTATTGGGACGTGCGGGGACCTGATTGGGACCTGGGACATGTCTGGGATGTGTTTGGTACATTGGGGGACGTGATGGGACCTGTTTTGAACGTGGGACGTGTATGGGACGTTGGGGGACCTGTTTGGGACGTGTGGGACCTCGGGGATGTGTTGGGGACGTCATGGATATTTTGAGGTCTGTATTGGTCCGCGGACGGTGCGGACCTAATTGTGCTTCGTGGAGCATAATAAAGACGTAAAAAAGAGAGACAGGAGATTACGTGGTTCGGATTCTTTAGAATCCTACGTCCACGGGGCACATTCAACACTTTCTTTATCACTATTAGAAGTTACACACTCAGATCACTCACTTTCGCTCATATATGCTAAAGATCCAGTGGAAAATAAATACTACAGTGAAAAGGGGAGAGTTCTAAGTGTTTTTTGTGTGTTGAATGGTTATTGTCGTGAAAATGGCCAAGTATGGGTATTTATAGGAGCTTCCCATCGGTCCTGGGATTCTTGATGACAAGACCTTCTAAGACACGTGTGAGGTGCAGGGCTGTCTGTCAGAGGTAGCTCCTGCAGCAGTCATAGCCTTTGTGCTGTCCCATCAGTCATGGTCTCCTTCTGCTTTTACCTTTATAAAGCGTACTCGAGAAGCTTCATTTCTCCCAAGGGACCACTGGCGTATTGGAGAAGCTTCGTTTCTCCCAAGGCACTACCAGCTGGCATCGGAGGTCCCTGCAGGTCCTTTATTCTACTCTTTTTTATTTTTTATTAAATATTAAATGTTTCTTAACAGGCCTAATGGGCCTTTCTCAATTTTTCGGCCCATCTTCCTTTTGGCCCGTATCAGTAACCATATCCATCCTCCCAACATATATCCTACACTTAAGCTACACGAATCTCTTCTTAAGTAGTTTACACATAAAAAGCATACTTCAATAATCCACAAAGTCCTAATACGTTCTAAATCTGTCCAAAGGGGATGTTTTTAGCAACTCAAACCCTCGCTTAAGATTGGAGTAAAGCAAATTCTTCATATATATATATATATATATATATATATATATTCTTCCTTCTCCACATGCAAACTCCACATATCATGGACCCAAGTACCATGCATCTAATACACTAATAACATATATTTAATACATTCAATTGCCTATAAATACCAACGCCTCAAAAAACCCTATTTCTCATCTTTAAGTCCGAAGAAAACAAAACCATTGCAATATGGCTCGAAACACTTTAAGTACTCTCCTACTAACCCTAGCTTTGACATACTCATTGAATATCGCCCTCTCCACCGCGCAAAACTCTCCCCAAGACTACGTAAACGCCCACAACTCGGCCCGTTCGCAGGTCAGCGTGGGCCCAGTGACTTGGGACTCAACCCTAGCCACCTACGCTCAGAACTACGCCAACCAACGAGCCGCCGACTGCAATTTGGTGCATTCGAACGGTCCGTACGGCGAAAACCTAGCCAAGGGAAGCTCGAGCTCGTTCACTGGTGTTTCTGCTGTCAACTTATGGGTCGCGGAGAAGTCGTGCTATGACCATGCGACCAATCAGTGTAACTCGGGGTGCCAGTGCCTCCATTACACGCAGGTCGTGTGGAGGGATTCGGTTAGAATTGGGTGCGGTCGGGCACAGTGTAGTAATGGGTGGTTTTATGTGGTTTGTAGCTACGACCCGCCGGGTAATTGGGTCGGGGAGTTTCCTTATTGATTTGGGAGATCTATCTCTGTGTATGTTCTATGTGTGTTTGAATAATGTTGGCTTGAGTTTAATTTTTGGTGAATAAGTTTGACAGAAATATTGTCAAGTTGAAGACAGAATTCTGATGTGTAAGGTGATGTTGTTGAAGATAGAATTCTGACGTGTAAGGTGATGTTGTGTAGTATGTGTGTGTGCATGTATATTTATGATATGTTTTATACAAGTTAAAGAGACATAAGGAAATGTTATATGTAAAATTTCTTTAAATTACTTTTAATTGAGCTATACTTAGTAGTATACATTCCTCATTAAAATTAGGGTTTGGATGGTAACTTCATAAATACTCATGGAATTCGCACCAATCAGAGGTCAAGGGAATCGAGAAATTTTCTCTTCATTTGCTTGTGGGGAATCGAGTGAAATTTTAGTAAGCGTTGGGGTGGGAATGGATTTATCATTTGCAATTATACACCAAAAATGTGTTGACAAGTTTATGGCAAGGTAATAAGTGCATGTATGTAGTCACAAAGTGGAACATTTGATTGATTACCTTTTTTTCTTAATCATAGTCACAATATCAAATCAAATGCTACTTATTACACTACGGTTTCTTTCTCTTCGTTGTAATAATACTCTTAACATATCAAACATACGTTTAAATCACACGCGTAAGTTGACTCTCATCAAGCTTTTATCAACATTAATCACCATTTTATTAACACATTCATCATCATTTTAACAAGAATCCTATGATGCAATGGCTGATCACTGCAATAACACATAAATAATTGACAAAAAAAAATCACACCCCAAATAGCAAGAATTACATCAAAACAAAATGAAAACTACAACCAATACGTTTCACCAGATGTACAATCCTCGTAATTTAATAAAAACATCTTGATTCTTTTCTGAACTCCCAAATCAAACTTAACAACCCATAAATAGCAGTAAAATAATCAGCTTTTAATTCCGTGAGTTTTATCCCCTCTTCACACTTCACACTATAAATAACTCACCCATTTCCACCTCAAACCTTCACCACATATCATCAAAACAAAAAACAAAGGTAACAAAAATCATCAGCCATGGCCAAGAAACCAAGCATGGGTCGTCAGAAAATCAAGATTCAAAAAATCGAAGTGAAGAATCATCTCCAAGTTACCTTCTCAAAGCGAAGGTCAGGCCTTTTCAAGAAAGCCAGCGAACTATGCACTTTATGCGGCGTAGAAATAGCCATCATCGTCTTCTCCCCCGCCGGAAAAGTCTTCTCCTTCGGCCACCCAAACGTCGAGCCCATCGTCGATCGATTCTTCGCCGCTCGAAACAACAACCCTAACAATAACAACTCCAACACAGATGACCATCATCGCATTCACGGCGACCCATTCAACCTATTGGAGGCTCAGAGGAACGCTAGCCTAAGGGATCTTCAGGCCCATTTGGGACAAATCATGGGCGAAATCGAGGCTGAGAAAAAGAGGGGCGATGAGCTTGAGAGTGTGAGGAAGTGCAATGAGGGGAATTATTGGTGGGAGGCGCCGGTCGGCGAGCTTGGGCTGAGCGAGCTTGAGCAGCTCCGTGAGGCTATGGAGGAGTTGAAGAAGAACGTTGCGAGTGTGAGCCATGGGATTTATGGGCTTGGGATGTTCGATCAGTACGAGGCTAAGCCAGCTAGTGGTCAGGCGGCGCTGATGATGGGCGGCGGCGGCGGTGGGTCGAGCGTCGGCGGTGGGATGAGCAGTAACTTTGGGTACTGTCATGGGTTTTTCTGATGGGATTGTTTTATCATAAAACTTTTGTGGTTTCTTGATGAAATACGAGGTTGATGACGCCTTTGCTTTGCTTTGCTTTGCTTTGCTTGGCTTTTTCGTCGATGTTTGCTTGTAAATATATACTTAATAAAACCAATCTCTTTATATTTACGAGCATGTATATGTGCGGTGCGACGATATTTAAATCTTAACAAAACAAAAAATAAAATTTACAGTTAAGGAACCGAGGAATTACCTGGTGTTACATAGTAGTATAATAAAATTATAAATTATATTGTATTTTAGGTATGATTATACATTAAAATCTTAAACTATATAATTGGTAGATTAATATTATATTTACCAATATGTTTAGCACACAAATATGTCAAATTATTTGTATTTAGAACATTTTATATTATTAATAAATTTAATTTACCGATAAACTTTAATAAAGTAAAATAGTAAGGTAAAGTAGTAACTACGTAATTAAGGATTTGACACCAATAAGAGAGTTTTTATTCACCTTATCTTCAATAGATGTGAAGTCAAATAAGAGGAATCTACGGAAATTAAAAATTTGCATGTCAGTACTCCGTCTTTTACACATGGTACCTGTCCGCCGCAAGGTACATCATATCTCACATTAGGTACCTAGAGGAAGGTGTGTGGTAAATAATATAGTGAGAAAATGATACATCATATAACAAATTAATGTACCATATGGAAATGTATATAAGTACCATATATGAGTCCATATAAATGCGTGACGTGGTACGGAATACACATATAAAAAAGTGCGTCGAGACTGGAAAAATGGTACACACAGTCGAACGAGTACTTATATAAAAAAAATTTTGACAGAGGTATTGACTTGCAAATTTTTGTATAATAATGGATATTTTTCTATAGCTTCACCTTTAAATAACTTTAGTATTACACATTATTTAGTTTAATGTCCATGGGATTCTGATGGCCGTAAGTCGTAATAGCTTAACTAAATTAATCGATCTAAAAGGATCTTCGTCGGATCACATCTTTATGAAAATCTTATTAGATTGTTACACTGATATTGAATGTATTATGGTTTGTAGCATACTTTCACTTCTAATATGAAGATGTTTATTTCTGACAATCAAGTCATGGCTTTCTTTTCTATTTTTTTTTTCTCATGTTAAAGGTCGAAATGGCGTAATGAATACATTAACATATTATAGTGCATTACATTTATCGACTGTGACAGCCATGAAATTGTGACGCAATAACGCATGAATAACATATTATAGTCGTAGCATTTCATATGACAACCATCACCACTCTAATTAAGAAATATATACACAATTATTATATATACGGAAACATCTACGCGCACAGCTCATAATAACCCACCTTTTATTACCAGAAAGGACACCACCTGGAAAAACAAGAAACAAACTCAGCTTCCATTCACAAGAAAGAAACTTTCCAATTAATCACGGAAATTTCACCATTTCTACGCCAGACCAAGCATTGAACTTCGCTAAATAAAAACATACCCGACGTAATTTTGGCAGAGATTTTCGTGCGAGGTTGCTTGGAGAATAAGCTTTTGAACTTGCAATTTAACAGATAAGCCATGCTCGGGTTCTCGGGAATCTCCAGGGAACATGTTACTGCTACTGTTAGTCTGCTCAAGAGGATGTTGTAAGGGGGTCGACGGTGTAGTAAAGTCACGCCCAGTGAGTTTGTGGCTCATACGAGCCATAACGCTAACAGCCCTCTCATTCAAAACCTCGTTAGCATCGCCCAATTGATTCACAGCCTAGTCGAACAGATCGAACAGATTCGTACGAACGTAAAGTGTGAAGCGAAAATTTGCTATCTTATATGTGAAGAAGCACAAAAGTTCAGACCTGCAGGAGCTCTCTCTCACGAACGCCTCGATGAGGTTGGGCGAGCTCTCTATTACCATCAGATTCGTCGCCGTTTACGACTGGGTGGGCATGAGCGTTGTTGGCGAGGGTTGAGATTTGTGGGACTTCGTTGAAATTGAAGAGACGCCAGTTTATGAGGGGGTCGTGTACGAATGCCTATTATGGAGTGTGAGCAAGTTAAAAGTAGATGTTTAAAATCGAACAAGAAGAAGAACGTAAAAAAATGGCAAACATATACCTCCATCATTGCCATGACACTGTCTTTATTCGTACGCAGAACCTGCATGACGTTTTCACAGGTTGAGCGGAAGGTTCCTTCGATACCACTGACCTCCATAGCTTTAACGAGCATTCTAGTGAGGCGAAAAGGAACCTGAAAAAGGTCAGCTTCGGTGAGGAGGAATTTGATCGTGTTTGGCTTTTTCGTGAGAGAAAAATAAGAAAATAAAAAGAGCCCACCTTTTCGGGAAATTTTTCACGGTTCATCGAAGCCTCAAAGCAATCACCAAAGTCGATGTGCAATATCTTCCCACTGCCGACCAAATTTCATCAAAATCGTAAGCACTAGAGAATCTTCGTGCGTTCATCCATGAGTATAAAGTATACCTGTGACGAATCAACATGAGATTGCTTGGGTGTCGATCACCTAGACCAAGCAAGTAACCAACCTGACAAAAGAGCCCGTGAACGACTTCAGAGAAGTAACAAACCTAATAAATAAGTTGCCTCGAAATATTAAACATAGTATTATAGCACCTAGAATTACTCACCATACTCATAACGGCCAAACTTCTTGTATAATTTGTCCTCCTCTCCAGCCAGACCTCTGAAGTGCGACTTTTCAACCAGAGAACCTGCCATTCAGAAAAGAAAAAAATATTAACTCATACGCCCATGTACAAACTTATGCAAATTGAAAGGAAAGAGAAGCCGATCTCTGAGGCACCCATACCCTCGCCAGGTCATTTCCATCTGTATTTTGTAGAGCATATTCAAACACCTCAACTTTTGCAACAAGAGGCAAGTGTTCATAATCTGGTGCAAAACTTAGCATTAACTTATGCTCCTGATTCAAGGTCATCTGCAACGAAATGCATAAGCATGTTATATAACGAGAAATCAAACACCTCAAGCGGATAACGTATTGAAAGCTACGGAAATATAAAAACAAACCTTTTTCGCGTCCCTGTACTCACGAATGAGCTGGTGCAAGGTGTCACAATTTGGGACCCATCCTATAAGGCCACTATTTGGAGATAGTGGAATGACCGAGTATCTTTGAATAGAAAGGTCCATCTCTGAGGTTTTTCTAGAATTCGCTAGCAAGGTATTTACTAGACCAAAGAGCTGATGGAGTAATAACAGTACATTAAAAATATCAGTAAATATATCTAGAGGACTCAACCGCACTGACAGCTTTCAAATGAGAAACACAAGAGAAAAACAACCACATTTGCAAAAAACAAATTGATTTATAGTAAATAAAAAAATGACTTAAAATTCCAACCTGCATAACCCGCTCATCTTGGCGTAAATCCTCATGCCCCTTTAACAAGAAAGCATGATCTTCTCCATCACTTCCATGGATGGTCAGCTTACGAGGCCGTTGTTTGGATGTTATAACTACTAGTTGAGGTGCAAAGGATGCAATTGTAACCACAGGTGAATCTGAGAAAAGAGAGTGATTGATATTTTGGTAACGCGTCAATATAATTGCACCAGCCTGGGCAGCTTAAAATAAACTAGAGTACCAGGTTTATAGGTTCCTGGGACAGCCAGTTTAAGATCACGACATTCCAGCAGTGCAGGGGAGACAGACTGTTCCATGGAAGAATAAACTAGTAAACTTCTCGAGTACATAAAAACACAAAGATGGTATGGAAAAAAGAAGATTCCTTACCTGCAAGTCGAGCGTCGTAAGGGTTTGAAGCTGTTTATCGATACGTCTGAATACATGGTAATAGAGATCCCAGGCCTGCAGAGATGAAAGCTAATTCATTAGCGGGGTATGCATGTTATAATTCCAAGTCATAGCCAGGAGTCTCACTTGAAAGGTTGAAACACCCAAAGCGTCAGCAGTGCATAAGTTACAGTTCTCGAGACAAATTAAATTTAAAATCCTACAAGCTAACCGTTTAATTCTAAAACATAGTTAGAGCCAAGACAGTGGACCTAAAGTAATTGATGAAAATCATAAGGCATCAGCCACTCACAAATTATATACTCAGAATATTTATAGTATCAGTCATATAGCAAATAGGAAGCAGGTACACAACCATATTTCTTGAAAGAATACCTGAGTTAATTCTGCATCTCTTCTTGTTTTCCGGTAATTCATACAGCATTCATAGGCCTCCAGAAGCTCATGACGGTATGCCTATACATACATTAAGATCACATTAGTGGTAAGAGTCAGATTAATGGGGCAGTTATGAATGTACTAGCAAATCAATGCACTCAATTAAAGGGGAGACCTATAATACATCGAACAGGTCTTACAGAGCCCGATAGAAGCTGCTAAGTGAGTATTACCTGAATAAATGACTTCTCCTTTACAGTGGTACTGTTCCTCATTGCACCTTCCTCGAGCATCTTATGCAGTGGCTCCAAGACGTTTAACATTCCATCAATGTTGTGTTCGCCAAAATACAAGCGACTTGCCTCTTCCAATGCTTCGTGCCACATTTCATGCCAAAGTATTGCAACTCGAATCAACTCCGTGGATACAAGTTGAGCCTTATGACCATATGCCATAATATTGTTCAGTAAGTCACATCACCAAATGAAAGTCATAATGAGAGGTCATTGTCTCACCTCATCCACAAGTATGCCACTGTGTTGCCGAACTTTATTAACTACTTCTTGAGCTGCTTGTTTTCGTAAATTACTAATAGATTTACATGCCACAAGGAGAGGATACATAAGAGCCTGCATTATCCAATATATCAGCAATTAGATGGAAGAAAAATTAAGATGAAGAGCACAAGTCATTTGGCACAACGAAAAAATGGAAAGCATCCTTATCTAAGACCACCTCAAAACATGAATAATTCAAGAGCAATACCAAAAAAAGGCGACTAACCTGCGGATGGCTTTGACCAATGCGAACTAGTAGAGATTGGATAAGTTCTCTAACTGCTTGGTTATTGGAATGGATCCTGGCAATTATTTGTGGCAAGACAACCAACCATATATTTATATTGACAAGAGAAAATCCGTTCTGTAATGCCGCCTGAACTTCTGAAGTAGCTCCATGATTGAACCACAAAGTAAGCAGTCTAAGGATGTCCTGAATATTATTACATAAAAAACAATCTCTTTAAGTGGCAAATGTATGTGGGATGAAGGCAGGGAATTTGTACTATAAGCAATAGATGCCAAATGAACATTTTCATAAACCATCACGGAAGCTCCATGGACACATATAATATATATACCTGTAAACTGTCATCAACTCCTTTGGAATTTGCAGCACAAGCAATGGAGTGAAAATATCCATTGACTGCTGCAACAACATACTTTGAAGCAATCTCAGAAGAACCTCTCAATACGTAATGAGACATAACCGCTGTGTTGAAAAGTGCCCACTTATGCCATGCCTTTGCCCACTTTGCTGAACATTGAGTTGCATTTCCAAATGCAGTGAGTATTTCTGGAATCACAGAAACAATCATCAGACAGATCTAATAAATTATACAAATGACAAAAAATGTCATAAATGGCAGATACAAAACATGTGTAAGCAGGATCCCAAGGAAAAACAGATTACGTCAAGATTGGAAAGAATTAGTTTAGGAGCATGCCTTGTATCGAGTCATCATCTAAACCCGGGGTAAGCGCCCATTGCCAAGTTCCTAATTTGAGATAAACTCGGCCAATTAGAGGCATATTTATGCAACCCGATCTGCTAGTATCTGCAGTTTGCCGATGAAGAGGCATTCTGGAAACATCCATGGCCAAGTCCTGGTATATGTAGGACGATCAATGAACACTATGTTCAGACTGTAAAAAGTGCAAGGATAAAAGTGGACCAAGTTAATTTTTTACCCTAAGTCGATCAAAGGCTTCCTTGCGCCTAAAATCTTCTCCAAGCGACCATTGGTATTTCAAATAAGCTAGAATTACTTGAGGGTCCCCATGATATCTTACAGTTTCAGGAATTGTATCAGGATCAAACTGCACAGTCACACAAAAGTGGAATGAATGAATATATCTTTCGCTAATCTTTTTCCTTAATTTTTTGGAGAGCTGTGATATGAATGTGCTAAGTTAAACAAAATGATCCGCAAACCTGCAAGAGCTTAATCAAAGTCGATCTAGCTTGACTGATTCTGCCACTTTTACGACAAAGAGATGCAAACTTTATCCATGTCTCAGCATCTTCAGTAGGAGGTAGGACAAGTGATCTCACGGCCAAAAGATTTTGCCATACCTGCAAGATCAACAGTTTGACAGCCACGTTTAATTTCAAATGGCATTGGAAGGCTCAAGGAAATTAGACGAAAATGCTGTTGAGGAATCAGAAAAATACAAGGAAGGTATGAGACCTACAAATCATAATTCACTTCCACCATACAAGGCAAAGTGGCAAATGAAAACCTCACTCTCATGCCAAATAATAAAGAATTAAGTTCAATGCTACAGAAAGAACTGAAGAAGATCAAATCAATGAGACAAACCAAAGAATTTCACAGTAACTGAAAGCCAAAAAGAGAAAATTCAACTGCATAAGGAATCTACAAGTTTCATTAACCTTCTGAAACCTGAATTTTTATCTTTTGTAAACCCCATCAGACATCACAATATTGCAATACATGCACACTGCATAATGCAGATTAGACAAGACTTCTACAAGCACATACTATGAAAAATAGAAGTGATTTTAAAGACAAAGAGAAGGGACAACAACTTCTGAATCATGTAAAATTGGACGGTAAGAGCTTATGTGTAACCACGTTGCAGCCACATTATAGTTATCTTGTTTTTATAACTGGATGTCTAAGAAAGGGAAAAACAGTTAGCAGTTTTACCTCAACATTTCTTTTTGCACCTTTTATACGCTCACACCACATGTTACGGATTAGGGACCTTCGCGCCTCGGATACCGGGTTTCCACCAGTAAGGGTACAGTAGTCAACGACCTATTTCAGAAAATATCAGACTCCAGGTGTGGGTCAATGTACTTCAACCCATATTCAAAATCAAGAAAGGACAAGTATATATACCTCCTCTAATTCTGATAGCTGCTGAATACGAACCATATTGACGTATGCACGATCATAGCTTTCGAGAACCTAATAAATAGGACCGTGAAACAGTAGCAAGAGAAACCAATGAGTGTTTACCCAGTGTTATCATGAAATGTATGTGTATGAAGCAATTTGAAATACTAAGATATGGTCTTATGCTCTTGGCCATAGGAGGCCATGCCCTTATCATGATATAGTTTCAATCAATATAGGATATTATAAATATACGAATATGATTAAGGGCAATGATTTTGAATAATTCACATATATAATTACAACGAACTGCATCTACTAAGGCGCATAACCGATTAAATTCCTGCATAGTAAAATCTCATAATTACAAATAATTTTATTCAATAAAAGGTGAAGATGTAGAAAACTGACCAACGCAGCCACTTCTGTAGCCAAATATTTCCTTGTTCTTTCGATATGTTCACGTGCTTCCTCATACTGACAAAAAGAATTGTTATAATGCCAATGAACAATTTTGCAAATAAACAGAGACGTTAAAAAAAAACACACCTTGCACCGACGAACTGATAGAACAGCTCTGAGAAAGCTACCATTGCTACCATCACTTGTATTAGCAGCGTTATTGCTCAAAACCCGAACTTGGGTGTCATCTCCATCATCAATCTGACCAACATATTCTTCCATCTGATCCCACTCACCCATATTCCAGGCAGCACTAGCAGCCTAATCAATTAACAGTATGATGATTACACTGGCATAAATTCAAGAGACGTGAATGACAAATAACAACTCCAACCAGTTTTCCATAGGTAATCTAAAGCTCATTTAACTGCTAACATCTAAAATTGGTCAAATCTTTGTTCATACGTGATATAAGGGAAAAGGCACTAGTAACTACTGAAAATCAATCATGAAATAGATGGCTTCATGAGCATGAATGCTATACAAACCATCGGCGCCATATTCACTCGGGCATTTGTGTCCGAAATTGCCCAAAACTCCTTGCAGAGAATGTTGAGCTCCTCCCACCGAGCAAGTGAAGCAAGACATCTCATTTTCCCTTAAGCCAAGAAATGAAAATGAACAAATTTTGGATTCAAGTCTAAGGTGCATAATTGTGATTCATTACGGTCAATTACCATTAGCATCAAAGCAGCAATGCATGTGTCATTAAAAGTTAGAGCAGAATATCAGTAAATCGAGAATTGCTGTAATAAGAACAAACTACTGCATGGAGTTCAAATTCTATATGTCCACAATTTCATCCACTTTCACAAGACATGTCCACACATATTCAATACTAGAGTTATAGTCGTACAAATACAAACCAAGTAGGCTAATTTAGTAGGAGGAATTAAGACCGGTTGAAATTCCATTTTAATGATCATAATCTTTCTTATTGAGGATATTGGTCATATTGGTACTTCAAAGGATTTTGGTAAACTCCCAACCAATCCCTCCAATTAAATGAAAATCAAATAATTTGAGGCTCTAGTCTCATGTTCGATGTGATACATACCTAGAGTTGCGTCAAATACAAAGTGTGTTGTTGTTCCTTGAGAGGCTTTGACTGTGTATGCTTTGAGAGCATCATCCCATCGCTGAAGTTTCTCATACCTTGATAAAATATGTTTTATAAGTATGAGGATGGAGTTTTCGTATTAATGCTATTTGATAGACCAACAACACTTGGCAAGCCACGTTTTATTGAGAATGACTATACCACGACTCCTTCAGTTGAACACCCAAATGTCGCTGAGCATACGTCAAAATTCCATCAGCAGCCTAAATTCAAAGAAGCTTTAATTGCTGGATGCTGACAAATAAATGTTTGTAGCTGAAGCAATACAACTAGACTTATGGAACAGATTAAATTTTACCTGATGCTGGTGTAACTGGTTATTTACATGAATGAGACCTTCAACTGCAGCAGCGGGGTTCGCATCCATCCTGTTTAAGCAAGCACCTTCAAATTCCATCTCTTTGTAATGCAGGGCCTTTGTAAATGCGCGATACTGAAACACAAAAGTCAGAAGGATATAGTTGGTGCTTTACATATCTCTATTAAAAAGAAAGTATTTTTCCGCAAAAGAAACTCACCTTCTCTGCTAATGCACCAAGTAGACGGATATCAATAGGGAGGGGTTTTTCATAGTGTTCCATGAACTCAGCCTGAACCAATCCAGAAAATGAACAGAATTCATTAATCCTCATCAGTCTCCCAGGTTGCTCATCATTGTAGTCCCGGATGATCATTGAAGGTTATACAGCGTAAAAGTATATATAACTTATAAGCTACTTATTATCAACATGGCATACCAAGTTCAAAAGTGATGTAAGAATTTCCGGAGGTATATTTGGTGAGGAAAACGCCATCTCCAAGCTTCGTACGAGCTGCTTTTGTGTAAAATCACTCAGCTGCGTCCAGCAGCTGACAAAAGCAGCTGCAAATAACTCTCTTCCAACTAAAGGCTGCAGTGTCACATGTCATCACATTGAAGTCTCGAAGGAAGAAAAGAAAAATGTCACAATCTGAAATACCTGCAGCTGGGCAAGCTTCGCACATGTCCTCAGAGCAGGAGACGGCGATTGCATCAGAAGTTCAATGCTAAAATGTCTCATCCACTCAGCCCAATCCTCTTTTGTGCTGCGCTGTGAAGCCTCCCCAGCATCACGTAATCGAGATTCATTTATCTGTGAAAATTGATTTAAGTTTAGTCATTTCCTGATGAGCACAAAAGTGAAATGGTCCACGTATGTTTGAACCTCAAATATAACATATTGGATATAAAATAATGGATATAAATTGAAAGCCTTTAGAAGTGGTCATTCACATGCCATTAGAGCCAGGCCACCAAGAGGCCCGACTTCAAATCATCACAACCACCCATAAAAAAACTGTAAGGATTAGATAACAAAAGAGGGGGCTAGTTGGAAACAGAATGATAAAGATGATGTAACCCTAACAGCTTAAGCTTTCACAAGGGCCAGTCATTCAAAACAATTCCAGAATTGGTGGACAACTGGACACTAATAGTTAGCAACAAAATGATTCCCATTCAAGGCCTCATGTGTAACCAAAAGGCTGAAAATAGCTAAATTCTAATTCGAGAAGTTACGTTCCACATCTAACTTCAAGGAACGGCGACGATTGATTCTAGACAAGATCACTTTCAATAGCATTCATCAATTTAAATGAAAAGTAAAAACAAAAGTAAAACTTAAGGAACGAGCTTCTGAGAAACCACGTTGTTCGACCTGATTGCTTGTTAGCAACTGTAGGTTACAGATCGGCACAAATAATAAACTGCTCCCAAGAAAAGACTATCATACCTGATGAGGCCTGAGCATACTAACTCCACACTCATGGTTGTCCGTATCACTTAAAGGGTCACTAATAGTTTCTCCAGAAGGCAAAGGACTGCGTCTTTCAAGAACCGCATTAGCCAGGATCAGTGGTTCTCTTCTTTGTAATCGACCTTCAATTTCTTCAAACTCCCTATGCTGTTTTTGTGTGTCAGTTTGGCATGCATATTCACAAGCAAAATACCTTAGAACGTACAAACATGAAGATTATACGGGCAAAGAACTAGAATTGATCTCCAAATATTTGATTCAATACCCGCAAGCGATGCTTTGACAAAAGCTTGCGTATGGATGGGATGAAAATAGTGAAGTCTTCCCCACGAGCATAAGCTAGGCGACAGAGGGCATCAACAGCATCCATTCTTACTGCATCATTTTTCCTGTATAGACACATAACTCAAGTGTCTGTAAGGAAAACTGGTGTATTAAAGCGACATCTCTTTTCACTACCAAGAATCGCTGCCAAAAGAATAACATTTTTCATAGACGATATGAGTGACAATAGAACCAACTTTCAAGGGATTCCATATATAATCATTTAAAACCACTTCTGGTGAGCGAAAAGAGAAAGAAATTTTGGCTTAGAGAAACTTGATCTTGCAGTCAATCCAAATATCAAGACACAAGAGTGCACTAATCTACTTTTTCAAAACATGGAGGTTACTTCAAAAAGAAACAGTTTTAGTTTTCCCAAGTTTGACAGGTCGTACGTAGTAATGGGCTTCAAAATGACCGATCACTCAAAAAGTACAGAAAAAGAACACATCAATTATAACTCGAGAGTTGCTCATGTCATGTTTTCACAATCCACTAGACACTTCCATCCATCCCATTAATTCCAAAAGTCTCAATTATGCCATCAGATCAAAAACTGTCAACCTTTAAGAATTAAAATTTGATACCTTACTACTTTCTTTTTAACTTTATCACCTAAGCTAAACTGGAAATTTTTCAATGGACAAGAAATGATTTTGATTTCACAACTTCTTGAAAAACGGTCATTATGACAGTCAAATATATATCTTAAATGCCACAAAAATTTAGGTCGAAATATATTGAGTTACAAAATTTCACGTTTTTCAGTTTCATAGTAACTGAGTCGATCGTTGTAAGAATAAAATGTTAGGGAGCCATACCCATCCAAGACAAGCCTTAAATGATGTACAAGGGTTGATATGTGACCTGTTACCTGACATTACAGAAAGAAATATGAATGATAAGAGTTGTTAAATGTATATGCAGAAGAAATAGATAGAAAACAGACCTGCACACGAGGAATCAAACTAATAAGAGTTCTAATAGCAGCACGGCACACTTCTACTGGTGCATTGGCTTTGAAAATTCTGATAAGTGCTGGAAGAAGCAGGTGCATATGCTCGTCCAAGGTTCCTATACATTTATGCAAGTGATTTGAACATTGCAATTTGCATCCAGAGGACATAGCTGTTGCACACAAAAATAATGGGACAGAAAGAAGAAAAGAAAAACAACTGACCACCAAAAATTTCCAGTGTATGGAGGATATCAATGGCGTACGTATAATCTTTAAACTTCTCAGAATCACTTAGAACTTGAAGACAAGGAGGCAGGATAAAGGGAAGATGCACCCGAAATTCGTCATTGAGCGCAAGACAAAGTTGTTCGAGCAGATGGAGTATCTAAGTAAAAGGGAAGAATTACACAGATAACTAATACCATGTACAGCTGCGGACATTACAAAATGTCATTTCAGACGCAATATATACCGGAGATCCTTGCTGTGGTCGGTTGGTAGCAGGCAAATTGAAGGATGACCATAATTCTGATATGAGGGAGAACAACTCAGGCAGATACTTGCGAATATGCTGCACAAATAGGTTTTTTATGTTAATGACATGAGACTTGAACAATTATAATTTAACAGCGAATCAAATAATCAAACCTGCCGAATAATGGACACCAGAGTTCCAAGTTTCCATGTTATATACTCTTTAAGCCCATCATCACAAGTGCGAACGGTATGAAGGAGATCGGGCAGCACCTGATGTAATACAGAGCCATTAAAAAGAAAATTACAACGTGGCACAACATTTTGGAAGACAATTAGAAGATAAAGGTTGCAACAAGAGCGATATAAAACCATGAGAGAGTACACTAACCTTGGGTAAGTAAGGAACGCATCCCAAACCCATCGACTAATCTCGTAAATGAAAAAATGAAATTAATTATGATCGATTGGGTAACTAACTAAGCACATACAAAAAGGAAAGATAAGGCAGTATTGAAATCATTACTTCAGCTTTTTTTTTCGAAAAATCATTACTACAGCTAATATCAGCAAAAATGTACTAACTTTGAAAATGAACATGAGAGATCCAACAACTTTCTGGTGGTAACTAGCAAGTGAAGGATCCCTAAAGATTCGCATGAGAGAACTGATAGCAACCTGTACGCAAAATAAAATTAGAGAAATAACGCCAAGGAGAACTCCATTTTGTGATAATCAAAACTTTATGCGAAACAACAAGAATATCTGGACAAGTCTCACAGTTGCATAGTAATCTTCTGAAGTTGCAAAAGCCGGCCAAAGATCTCCAGGTAGTAGGTCATCCATAGACGAGAACTTTTGACCAGGATCACCAGTCGGGCGGGAGATTTCACCACGGCCCCCCGATAAACTTAATTGATTTAGTTTATGAATGTGAGGATCCAAAGCACCCATTATACCAAGGACCTAAATTCCACCAAACACATTTAACAAAGATATAAATAGAAAAATAAGTATTAATCAATATAATCCTATACCTTTAGAACCTCGTGTCTGGTTGACCAAGCTTGCTCTCCGTTAAGCATTTTCAGAAGTAATCCAAGCAACTGCGGAAACTCATTATATGGAGTAATGACATATCTGCAACAGAGCCGAGAGTCATGTCGAGAAAACTCCAGACGAGTGAAATAAACAGACATCATTTTTTTGATAAAATTTCAGTGACCAGAAACAGTTTTCACTATTTAAATCAGTAAGAAACAAAATTACTACTATTTTCGATCAGCAGTTTGCTTTTAAACTTCAAAGGCGGATTAATATGGATTCTTCGGGTGAAAATTCACAATCCAAAGTGTCTCCTCAACAATGTGAAGAAAAATTAGGAAACACACAGAACCAGCAATTGTTTATTATTAACTACAATCAACTCTAAATCTCATATGTGATTCAACAGATATTCAAGTGGCAACAGATTACAGACGGCCATACCCTGTACTCTGCACAACTTGACCTAAAGTTGTCACCGCCACTTCACGTTTTGTGGAAGAAGTTCCATCTAGTAAAGCTTCAACTATAAGGGGCATCAGCTCTGGAATGTACTTCTTCATGGCAAATCCACCCTGAATTTAAGCGATCAAGAATGGATGACTTACAAACACCAATAATGTATATCTAACCAACTGGACCCAAAAAACTTTTACAAATTTCTTAGGATAAAAATTAGGTTACAGAAGTTAGCGGTGGATAAATGTGAAGCACCAATTTATTCTATTTTAGGGGGGAAGTTTATGCAATATGACCTTTAAAGGGAATAAGCAAATTATGAGTGGGATAACCCAGTTAAAAGATTCCATCTTATATTGTTCCATACATATCCAATTTCATGCAAGTGAATCCAGGCAGGGTAAAACTATTGATCCCACCAAAACTAATTAACAAATCGGATCAACAGATAAAGGAATTCCCCCAATTCTTAAGATAATCAAATGAACAGCGAATTTTTAAAATAAAAAATTAAAAAAGATCCCCTCCAGAAAACAGTTTGACTTTTGCTGAAGGTTGAACCACAATGTATATCTACTCAAATGAAAATCAAGTAAAATCATTACATCCCTATATGCCGATTAACCAGAATGAAAATACTATGAATACTGATAAACGCAAGTACGAGAATCCACATTGCTATATAGTTGAGTATCAACTCTTTCAGCAAGCACATCTATCCAACAAAAAGAATACTAATATCAATTGATGTAGCTAAGATAGATTTGATGGCAAACGCACCACTCGGGCTAGATCCCCAACAGTCACTAGCACACCGCTTACAATGCCATTATTAGCATTTGCACCAGTCCCCTCACTCAGCTTGGCAATCAGTGTCTGAAATCAAAGATAATCAGAAAAGCAAAGTAGATCATACTATAATGTAGTGTAACAGATACATAGATACAGAACCTTGTGAATTGGAACAATATATGGGAGTACTAGTCGTTCACAACTGCGAATTAAGCACCCCAACAACTTTGCACTTTCTTCTCGGCATTTCATGTCAGCACTGCCAACAGAAATAGAAAATATCGAAAATTGAAGGGATGAGAGGTACAAGTTGAAACAATAAAAGTTTAGGAAAGTAACCGAAGGAGAAAGTTAAGCTTTAGAGTACCTTTGCTTCAGATAAGTTAATAACTGCATAAGATGGCCACGAAGGGCAGGTAGAACATATGCAGGATTCTTTTCAGATAACCTTCCAGTCACTGATATTGCATATTCCCGTGCTTCAAAATCCTAAGCGAAGCAATAAAGAATCTTGATAAATGAAACAATTCATATAGCAAAAGAGGGCATTGATTTGATTATCCACTGAAAAAACTCAATTGTTGCAGCAGGAGGAATTGGTGGAAATATAAAACGCAAGAAACTGCATCTTTAAATGATTGACTGAAAGTTGCAATCATAAGGCTATCCACCTTTAATTTTAAGGACAAAAAAGAGACTACACAGTACAAGTACAAGAAAAAGAAAATAAGTCCAGATATGCAAGTACCCACATCCATGTACATTCTACGATCATGAAATGGTGGACATATCTCAAAATACCTCATCATTTAAAGCCGCAAAAATTGCGGTTAAACAGTTAGCCTGAGCCAAATAGTCATCAAATTCCCCAGTTTCATGCAAGTAGGAAAATATAGATCTCCGAACGGAAACCTCAGCATCAGCAACAGCTGCAACAAGAAGCTTTCCCACAATCTACACAAAAATAGATGATAGTAACATGAGGAAAGAGAAGGAAAATACTTTCAGCATCCAGTGAAAGGACAAAACCGTTGCTAAACATGGACAACATTGACGAAATAGATTTAAAAAATTTGTGGGAACAAACCTCCTCAACAAGGCGGCGGCGCCTTCCACTAGCACGAGTGGTCCTGCTAGAACTATACTGTGCTGAAGCAAAGCCAGATAAAGAATTCGCCACTAATTTGCAGCAACACAAGCCAGCATCTTTTCGTGTACCGCCATTCTCGTCTTCTAAATATACAACAACAGAATCTCTTGCAAACTCGAGAAGATCATGACCCTAAAACGCAACAATGTGAGAAACATATACAAGCAGGACGCAGGAACCCAGTTAAAATACGAAAGTTAGTACCTTAAAGTTAAATCGCCCAAGAGTCTGTAAAGCCATCTGAACCAGAGCACGCCCACTAAGTTCTGGAACCTGCAAACTAGCTGCAGTGCTACTAGTTCGAGTAATTGTAACTGAAGGCCTTGGCTGAGCCTGTTGATTGGGTGAAAGAACTCCAGATATGCATTGCAGCAAACGTGATTGAATGGTTGGAAGCAGCGATGGAACGCTACGAAAACAGAAGAAAGTCAGCCTCAGCATGCCTTAACTAAATGTAAGAAAGAGACAGAGGTTACAGAAAGGAATCATTCTCAAAACCTGTTAATTATGGTCTCGAGAGCTTCCACTAGAACAGGGGATAATCCAGCAGAAAACATTGCATCTAACAAACTACGAATGTGGGGCTCCGTAGAAGGGCCCATGGACTTCGCAATGATTCCAACACAAGCCAAGGCCTCCATCGAGGGTCGACCTCTACGAGGAGCAATCTACAAAGGAGAAGAGACGATCAAGTATGATATATGTAGTAAACACATATAACAGAATACACAGTGAAATAATTAGGGGTAGGCTTAGCCATACCGCATCATGTAAGTAAGATGTTATTGTCGGCAAATAATTCACTAGTTCACCATCCAATGCACCGGCCATCTCCCCAAGAGCGATAAATCCACTGGAAGCTTCAGCGGGTATTTTAAGAACATGAAGTATATGCTTCATGCACATCTGCGGAACGAATAGAGTTACGTGCCATTTCACGGATCAACTTTATGTAACAATTTGACGGGTGTATTGCTGACCGGCAGATAATTAGTCACAAAACGGTCACGTAGGAAATGGGCAATCCTAGGGAGCAAAGATGTTATGCTCAGTCGAACAAGCCGGTCACGGTGCTCAAGATATCGTAGAACAATCTCAGCAACCTCTCGGTATCTAGACATCATGAACTCACCCGTGTTCCTGGAAATTCCACATTCTTAGACTTGGTAGAATAACAATAGAACCATTCAAAGAAAAATAAAGACGATACTAAAGATATATATTCTAGACTCTTCCTCTACACTAACCTCAATAATTCCCCAACAGCAAGAAGAGATCCATGAATACTATGCACAGGGGCATTTTTTCCCAATCCATCTTGTGTTGCCTCGAACATACGATAATACCTGCATCCATATTAAGTTTTGATAATGAAGCAGTCTTTTTATCAATTACATATCCATTTGAACATAAAACGTTGCAAATCATGCACATATTCAACGGGAGTACTTGGCTAGTAGAGGATGAACATATTTTGCATCGTGATAACATATAAGTAGCAGATAAAATATTAAATCACCATCAAGTGAACAAAGCAAAAGCCTTCTTTCAGCATTGCAGGCTAGAATCGTGTTCCACTTCAAGGGCTTAGCGAAAAGATGATAAAAGAAACTTTGCAAATTCCAAAAACCTACACATACCACGATATTCAAAGGGAGTACTTGGCTAGTAGCTCATGTGCAAATTTTGCATCGTGATTACATATAAGTAGCAGCTAAAAGCTATCAAATCACCGTTCGAGAAAAGCAAAAGCCTTCTATCAGTATTGCAGGCTAGAAGTGTGTTCCACTTCAAGGAGAAGGACTTAGAGGAAAGATGATAAACATAGGAGGTACTGTTATAGATCATGTTAAGTTCAGATAATGGAGCAGTTTTTGTCTATTAAATATACATTTGAACATAAAACTAACTTCACAAATTCCAAAAAACTACACTTACCACTGCACCCGCCAACGAGTCTCTCGTTTCTCAATAACCATGAGGCAAGCACGCAATGCTTCCACAGCACGCTCTCTAACTTCCAGCTTAGGGTCCCTAAGAGCAACCCATATAAGATCAACAAATTCAGCTACATGCACATTGAAAACCGTTGAGGCATTCTCGGCCATTTCCTGTGACGGATGATAATAAGATTATTAGAAGTGAACCAAGGAATATAAGAATGGCTCAGTTTCAACACTACCAATGCTAGAGGTGTTAAACTACCAAGCTACATTAACAGAGGATGACGAATAGCATGCACACCTTTAAAATTAAAACAGAAGCAAAACGGCGATGTTCAACTCTATCACCACGAAGCCAGTCCAATGCAATTTTCATCTGCGAGAATCAGAAATCGAATTTAAGACATCGCATTAAACTAAAGACTAAAGATGCAACAAAGAGAAAAAGGTAATTAACATACCAGCCTTTCCACTTCATCTGCAGTCAGTGCCCCACCAGCTCGAGCTAAGTGGCCCAGGACTTTACTGGCACCAACCAAAATTTCAGGTTCACGTTTTACCTCAAATGCAGTTCGCATGTAATTTGCAATCTTCGAAACCTTCACAGAATTCTCAGCGCTCTCAATATCTATAAGTGCATCAATAGCTCTCAATGCACCCAGATTTTCAGCAACTTCATTATTCTCCAAAAGACTGGTTATGCGATCATACAGCTTATCCATAAAACGAGAAAATACTTCAGAACTCAGTTCATGAGCTTGTTCCTCTACATAACTTCTCAGGGACGAAGCAGCGCCATCCTACACATGATATTTTATCCATTTTCATGAAATGAAACAATTAAACATATGAACGATCAAAGGATAACTATGCATTCTATGATACAAACCTAAACGAACCCTTGGAGCTTGGACCATGTCCAACAAACAAGTTTACAACATTACCCCTACTAAATCAAAGACTAACAAATTCTACTCTCATCAAAGCTCAAATCTATCAAGCCCAAAAACAATCGATCAAGCATCACGAAAAGATAGCCATTCAAATTAAATAATGTAACACCTTGGGGTTTCCTCGGACGCAGAGGTCCGCTAGCAAACGATTGAGGGCATCCAAGTTACCTGCCCCAGCGGCAGTTCCTGGAGCAATGTAGCGAAGAACCTGACCCGTAGTCGAAAGTGCCATGCTATACACACACGCGATATACAACCCAAGAGCCTCTCAAAACCCTAATGGGTTCTTCAATCCAACGGAAAACTCTAGGAGCAAATTAGTGGACACCAATCATTAACACATCATAATAAACAACACATAACTGGGAAAGCAGAAAAAATTCTTCAAAAATTATATGAAGGAAAACACTACTAATCAAGAAACTGAGAACAGAAACGGCTGAAATACCCTACCTGATTCGCGAAAGAAATCATGAAGCGCCTTCAATTCAGTAGCGCCTCGCTGGACAGCTGATTTCGTTAAGGAAAATAAAACAAATGGTTCTTTTTTTCGTGAAAAAGGATTTGGGGAGTGTGTCTATGGGAAAACCACCACTTTCGGGTGTAAGAGTGAAAGCGAGGATTTTACTAATGAAATTGTAACGGAAATTATTAATTTATCACTAAACTTAGTTGCAATAATTAGTGAAAATATCCAGAAATACAAAAACATCAATACTATCCACTAATACTTTTCCGCACTGTGTGCTTCAAATAGAATTGTGTTATTTTTTAGTCTTGATATTTTTAATTTTTAATTTTGTGTAGATGAAATATAATTAAAAATGGATAGAACTGTATAGTTTATATAAGTACAATAATAATAATAGAGGGACTAAATATGAAATTTATTTAATTAATGAAATTATAGCTGGAATGATTAAATTGAAATATTTGAAAGACTAAAGTGGTAGCTTATAATCACCCCTCAATCTTAATATAATCAAATAGACAACTTGAATGTAATAGAATAGATACTATTGTATTAGCCTATTCTGACATAGTTATTTAAGGTAAATTTTCATAATAATTGGCATGATAAATTAAAGGTTAAATAGCATATAACTCACCTTTTAAAAATAAGCACAAAAATCCCTTGTAGTTTTGAAAGAGCACATAAACTCCCTGTGATTTATTTAATTTTGTACATGCTCCCTTTTCGGTCAAATTAAGTCTAACGGGCAGATAAAAAGTTGAATTCCCGTTTTACCCTTATAAAAGTAACCAGCCAAATACCACTCGAAACATCATAAGCTGAAATATTAAACGCACCAGCAGCTCAAATTCTCCATCCCAATGGAGCTCTCGAACCCTTTCTGTGTCCTCAGGTGGAAATAATTGATAGATTAATTCAACTGTAAACTTAGATGGCTTCTTAAGGTTGAGCTACTTTTCTTCTAGAGGAAATGGAAGTAAAATCGATCTGGTCCTCTAACCCTAGTTTCAAACTCTGAGCTGAAATTAAAATTAAGGAAAAAGACTTTTTTTTTATCAGTAGTTAAGAATCTTGAGATGGAACTCGGAAGTCGGAATTACCACCAGTGAAAGGTCTGAATTGGAGAAATAAATTCAAGAATAACGACAGGAGATAGAAAGTTTGAAATCGAAGGACACTGTCAAAATATAGTTTTGAGGAAAAGGAGAGCGTTCTATTGTGAGTAAACTACCTGGACCATAATCTTGACTTACAAAGCGGCAAAACGTGCGAATTAGTAGCGATGAAGTTACTCACCGTCGCGAAGAAAACACTCAACTTCAGGCCAAACTTTCAGACATTGATGAACCATTTAGTGAAAATAGACAGCAATCTGTCCAAAGGATTCACAAGAAAGAGAGATTGAAGTATATGCGAAAATTGCAGACAACAAAAGTTGAAAGTCAGTCTACGCCAATGTTCGTGCTCTCGAACGGGTATTTCTGAAGTGTGTCTCTCTTGATACATCAAATAATCGGCCTTTCTTGATAGTTTATACAACAAATAATGGGTCTTTCTTGATACTGCAAATAATAGCCTTTGCGGTGCAATTTCGATTTTTTCTGCAATTTCGATCTTTTTTTTTTGAAATTTCGATTTTTGAAGATCAACTTGCTCACTGTTTTTTTCATTTCGATAGGACTGCTGATTTCTTCAATTCTTCAATTGCTCTTCAGGATTGTTAATTTCTTCTTCAACTTGGATTTCTTCGTTAACATTGTTGTGGGGAAGAAGATGATGACTTTAAGGGGTATTTTAGTCATTTACGTCAATAAATTTTACCACCAGTCGCAATAATAGCACGTGCAATGCAATCTCGAGCAAAAAGTGCTGATCTGGGGGTACGGTGCTATGTTTTAGAAACCATAAGAGTGTATGCGCAATAAAAAAACCACATGGCACTAACGTGAATTTTAGTATAACCACGTGGGGGTATGATAGACGTTACCCTAAATTAAATTGAAGTAATTACATCCTTTATAAATAGCATAGATGGTGAGAATGTAAAACGACCTTTAGTTAATTTTGTGTATGTAATTAACCTTTTACTTTTTACTTTTTTATTTAGTCTAATTATATCCTCTCAAATCAATATTTCTTTTACATACTAAACAATAATATACATCTAAGTTGGATACCCGACCCGGTCCAACAGGATTTTTCCCGAATGGAAGATAAATTGGGTTCGAAGTCGGGTATCGGATTGACTATGTATATCGGGTCGGGTATCAGGGGGCAATATGCTACCCGATCAGCCACCCGGCCATTATAAAAAACACATAACTATATCTAACTAATAAAAGAAAAAACTCAAACATAAAAACTAAGCCCAGCTAATAAAAGAAAAAAGAATATGTTTATTTTTTAAACTTGTTTATTATTCTTGATGATGTTGAAATGTTGATAATGTTGAATTTATTTTATCATTGATGGTGTTTAAATTTATTTATTGTCGACGGTGTCTAATTTATTTTATTGTCGAATGAATTAAACTTAATTTATGCTCGTCCAAAGTTAAAAATAAATAAAGAAAAGTTAACAGAAATAAAGAAACCGTACCCGACTGGATTTATTTTATCATTGATGTTGATGATAAATTTACTTAGTGGTGATGGTAATTATTTTATTGTTGATGGTGTTTAATTTTATTTACTGTTGAACAAATCAGAACTTGATTTAGGCTTACTTAAATTTCAAAAAATAAAAGAAAATAATTAAAAAAAAAAAAAAAAAAAAAAAAACACCGAATCAGATCCACACGTACCGCATTTTATCAGGTCGGGATCGGTATCAAATTCACTTACCTGGTTACATGAGTACCCGACCCAAAAAAACCGAATCCATCCCACCGTTACCCATTGCCCCATTGATTTTGTAATAATACGTAGTATCCACACAACACTGAAGTAAAATAAGAACAAGAAACTCATCACAAAGTCAATTGCTTCACAGCGATAACATTAGTTCACTCACAAACACAAAACACCCACAAAACACAAACCACAATAACAGAGATAGACATAACACCAAAAGCAGAAACACAAAACACGATCAAACCACCATAGATCAAAACACACACTCAGTAATCATCCTCACCATCATCACCCTCATCCTCATTCCCCTCAATACCAACCTCCTCATAATCCTTCTCCAAAGCAGCCAAATCCTCCCTAGCCTCCGAAAACTCCCCTTCCTCCATACCTTCCCCGACGTACCAATGCACAAACGCCCTCTTCGAATACATCAGATCGAACTTGGTATCAATCCTCGAGAAAACCTCAGCCACCGCAGTCGAGTTTGATATCATGCAAACCGCACGCTGAACCTTAGCCAAGTCCCCGCCCGGGACCACCGTGGGCGGCTGGTAGTTGATCCCGCACTTGAACCCAGTCGGGCACCAGTCGACGAACTGTATGGTTCGCTTCGTCTTGATCGTTGCCACGGCTGCGTTGACGTCCTTTGGCACGACGTCTCCCCGGTACATTAAACAGCAGGCCATGTACTTCCCGTGCCTCGGGTCGCACTTGACCATCATTGAGGAGGGCTCGAAGGCAGAGTTTGTGATCTCAGCCACGGAGAGCTGCTCGTGGTAGGCCTTCTCGGCGGAGATAACGGGCGCATAGGAGGAGAGCATGAAGTGGATTCGAGGGTATGGGACAAGGTTCGTCTGGAATTCGTTCACGTCGACGTTCAGGGCGCCGTCGAACCTCAGTGAAGCAGTCAGGGACGAGATCACCTGTTTCAGTTTTCGAAAATAGGGATCAGTGAATAATATTAACTGGGTATTGATTGCTGCACAAATAGAACTAATCTTAAATTTATTTAATATTGTAATGAAAAAATTGTAATCATGATTTGATATTGATTTTAACACACCAACTGACAGTTATTATGTGGGGATCTCTCTTAATATAAAGCATTAGGTAGTAAAGGGTATTGATTGTTATATAAGTCCAGAGAAGGAAAGGATCTTTGACCTGGGAAATGAGGCGGTTGAGGTTGGTGTAGGTGGGCCTTTCGATGTCCAGGGACCTTCTGCAGATGTCGTAGATGGCTTCGTTGTCGAGGAGGATGGCAACATCAGTGTGTTCGAGGAGGGAGTGGGTTGAGAGGACGCTGTTGTAAGGCTCTACAACGGAGGTGGAGACTTGTGGGGAAGGGTAGACGGTGAACCCAAGCTTCGACTTTTTGCCATAGTCGACAGAGAGGCGCTCGAGGAGAAGGGATCCCAAGCCCGAGCCAGTTCCTCCGCCAACTGCATTGAAGACTAGAAAGCCTTGGAGGCCAGTGCAGTTGTCAGCTAGCTTTCTGATTCTGTCCAAGCAGAGATCAACAATCTCTTTTCCAACTGCAATTTAATAAATCAATTTGTAATGAATCAATTTGTTAATTACAACAAATTATATATGGGAGATATTTGTGAGGAAGTTTCATTATTATTACCTGTGTAGTGACCACGAGCAAAGTTGTTGGCAGCATCTTCCTTGCCGTTGATGAGCTGCTCGGGGTGAAAGAGCTGACGGTAGGCACCAGTTCGCACCTCGTCGATCACAGTGGGCTCGAGATCCACAAAGATTGCACGAGGGACATGCTTTCCTGCGCCAGTTTCGCTGAAGAAGGTGTTGAAGGCATCGTCACCTCCACCAACGGTTTTGTCACTGGGCATCTGACCATCGGGCTGAGAAAGACAAAGAACAAAGAGCGTTTAGTGTTCAGCAGACAAACATTTCTTCTTCACGCAACATTTCCGCACAGCAAAGTAACAGATCTAAAGATGTAAAAGCAAATGGTGGCAACACAGACTAGATATCAAGCAAATGGTATGATCGCTCTACATGAAAGTTTTATGGAGCAGATCAAGAGATCCGAACCATTAGAGAACCATCATTCGAATAACAAGGCGCAGAAGCAAACGAAACAATAGATCTAATCATCTGACATTCAAATCCAAATGAATCACGAACAGATCTACTCCACATAAAACATATGATAGCTTCACTGACAAATACAGTTCAAATCACGAAGGAAAATCCACAGATCTAACATCTCCATCCACAACTAACACGAATCGGAATCTTAACCGCGTTACACACCGAAAAACCTCATAGAACAGATCAAACTACCGTAAATTGCAGATCTGAGATGTATACCTGAATCCCGTGCTCGAGGCAGTAAAGCTCCCAACAGGCATTTCCAACCTGAATACCAGCCTGACCAATGTGGATAGAGATGCACTCCCTCATTTTCGAAGAGGTGAAAAAAACGAACAAACAAACGATGATAGTTCTGAAAGAAAATGTGTATAAAGGAGGCGTTTATCAAGACGCCTCGTAAATCTGTGTTTTCTCTTTGCAGAAGAGATCTGCGATGATGAATGATAATATAGAGCGTGAGAAGGAACTATGATTGCGGAAGGTAACTATGGTTAGGATCCACCAAATGTAACGGACGGCTGATATGAGACGTGGTTAGATCGTGGGCCTGTTGGGCCGGCCCACTCAAGGGTTCTTAACCATGGTTAGGGTTTCTGAGGTTTTCAATTTTTTGAAAAATATTAAATTGCCGCCCGTTGATGTTGAGGCACTTCATCTCTCCCTTCCTTTCACGCCTATGTGGGTGGGCCCGAGCCTTCTAACGTACTCTATGATTTAAATTCAAAAAGGATCTGTAAGAGTAATTAATACTCCATCCTAAATATTCACCGGTATTTTTATGCAATTTAATTTAATTATTTTTACGGGTATCTATAGAAAAATACCCAATTGAAATTTTTTTTACACATAACTACCCATGTCAGAAAATTTTATAGATAGGTACCCAATTTAATTTTACCAGTTTCTTTAGTCATATCGTACCTTCCTGTGTGTATATTGCGTACTATAACACGTTTATATAGGGTACCTAAATTTAGGATACGTCGTACCTACGGGCATGCCTGTGTGTTACATAGGACGTACCTAAATATAACATACGTCGTACCATTTTCTGTTATATAGGGTACCCAAATGTGTTGAGATAGGGTACCCAAATGTGTTGTTTGGTGTACTTTCGGAGATCGGGTACCTATGTGCAAAAACTTTATTCTGTTAGGTACTTACATATAAAAAAATCGTGACTGGGTACTAAATTATAAGTTTTTTTTCAAATAGGTACTTATGTGTAAAAACCCCTTATTTTTATTTAAGATTGTGGCTAAAGTTATAAAAGTTCAATTAAAAACAAAAAAGAAGTCTAAAACGACATGTATTTAGGACCACAAGGAGTACATATATCAACTTATGTTTTAAATTATTTTAGTAGGCAAATTTTATATTCTTTTATTAAGGCTCTAGGCCTAAATTAAACCGTATTTTGGTCTTCATAAGATAACAGTCAATATAGCTAACACATTATGTGCCTCTGATGCCACTGTGCTAAGAGGAATAGCTAAAACATCGCGTCCAATTTCGACAACACATTGAACTTTAATTATTTAGATTTCCACCAAGTCAGTGCATCAAAATCAAAAGGACGTCCCCATCTTGGCTTTTAAACACCCCTTCCATTCACACTATTGCAATTTGCAATCCCTCTAGGGCTCGTTTGCTTTATCAGACTAGGCCATATAATATTAATAATAGTATGTAATATAGCGCTTGGTTTGTTTTGTGCAGCCCGTTATTATAGAAAAGTCCATTATTATATGTCAGAGCCCGATATAAATAAACTAAAGAATATGGGTGAGATTAATTATACTGGGCCTCATAACTTTATGTTATCATGAGCCTTTTATTAACTTTTATAACCATACGCAACCCTAGGGTTTTCTTTAACTGTTTACTAGTGTAATTGTTTTCGTTTACAACATTTTGGGCTTTTAAGTGGGCCATATACGTTCTTTAAGCATTTCATATTAATATGTGACTTTAATTACATGTATATATACAATATTATATTATTTCAATATATATTATATTATTCGAATTGATTATTGTCATATTGTATTCGTATTAGAAAATTATTCGAAATCGAAAAAAAATATTCTTACTCGAATTCTATGTTCTAATATTTCAAATTCAAATCTTAAATTTCGAATCGAAATCTAAATCGAACAAAAAGATTTGATTCATTTGCAACCCTACCGACAGGTATTCAGACAGCTCAAAGGTGTTCATACAATTAAACAAAAAAGCATAAAATTTGGGTATATCCTGATTGGAAATAACATAATTTACCATATTATTACAACAATAAATTCCTTAGATTTGTTCAAACGGGTCACATTATTCGGGCCGGCCCAAGAATAACTCGAGCTTAACGACCCAGAAGAAGAAGCCCACAAGAAAAAAATATGACCATCTATGCTATATTATTAAGCGTGGGTCAGTATAAATTGTCATTTGGTCTGTCAATTTAACAAAAAAATTAAATAAAAATAGAAAAAACTCCCACTACATTTATTTACTATTTATAGGTAATTATATTTTTAGCTAATTACCATCAAATTTAAATTACTTTTTCTATTAAATATTTTAAATTTAGTTACTATTACATATTTTAATATTATCCATATTGCATTGAATGTTCAAATAGTACTAGTTCCAATTAATACTCCTCAAAATCAGCCACCTAAATTCAGTCAATTAACTCGCAAACCCATAATTAAAGCATCATCATAATCAATCACCCACTCACATTATATATAAATATGAGTGCCTTATATGTGTGCGTGAAATCAATGGCGAATCCATTACAAAAGTTGATGAAGCTGATAAAGTCCAAGCTGGCATTCAAACTAAGATCATCATCGAAGAAATCGAAGAATAAGAAGAAGCAATACATTAAAATGGACAAGACGGCGAGTGGTAAGGCTCACGCGCGAAGCCTTAAAGCCAAAGCTATCATCGATAAGATTCTCAAGGCAGCAGATCGACCCCAAAAGAATAAAATTTATTTGTAAAAAAAACGTTTTATTACATATCGTTCGTATCAATATTAGTTTTTTTAGCTTGTTTGATTTTTCTCCAGTTTTCCTGTCATGTTATGTGAAAGAATGATGATACATGATCAATTTATGATTCTTTAATGTTTTTTTTTTTACGTTTTTTAGATGGATTGATACATCATCCGTAGAAATACGGGCCGGGCTTCCGGTAATTTTATCCGTTAACGAGGCCCACACACATGCGCCACACGGAGAAGAGTGCCAGGTATAAGCTTGATGGGTTCCTTCTTAAAATCAATTGGTGTTTAAGAGGAGTGTCACATCAAGCTTATAAACTCATTTATCTTCTTTACATTTATCGATGTGGGACACTATGTCCTCACACGTGACTATCTTAACATATAGGTTCATGAATACATAAAATACCCTATTTGGCATATTGCATGTGGACTAAAAATTCATCTACATCACATAACTTAATTGAGTCAAATACGATGCAAGTACATGTAAGTGCGTAGTTAAATTCAATTTCTAGTCAAGATAAATGAAAACCATTATTTCTAGTCAAGATAAATGAGGCTTGATGTTGATCGGGGTTTTTTATTGAACTTTTCGCTGCAAAACATCTTATATCCTATATATACAATTAAATGTAGTTTTCATCTCCTTCCGCCACGTGTCCCATAAGAAAAAGTCTATTATGTCCTTGCTTAGCTTGGTTTATCATTTGCTAATATTACTTAAATATTATTTTATCTTTAAACCACCATATTAACCCGTTTGTCTACAACTTCCCCACTAACACAACTTTCTATTTTAAACTAATTTTAATTATATTCTCCCAAAACTAACACGTCTCCATTTCATATTAAACAAATAAAAAATAAAAAATAAAAGAATAACTGCCCACTAACAAAGTGGGAAACACTTTATTTTTCGTTAAACCATTTAACTTATATTATTGTTGTTATACTAGAATGTTATATTAATGACAGATATTTTACACCCGTGAAATGCACGGGCATAAAACTAGTTATATTTACAATGAAATGTAATTTGCGCCTACTTGCGTTCATTATATTAAACAAATCGAAAGTAAAAAAAAAAGAAAAATCACCCACTAACAAGTGTGAAACACTTTATTTTAATTAACTTATACTCCGTATTACTATTGTTATACAATAATGTTATATTAATTTAACTTATATTATTATTATTATACAGAATGTATATTAGTTACACACGTTTTACACCCGTGAAATACACGAGCATAATAAAACAACGCCAGTTCGATAGGTATTTAAATGAGTATTCTCACTAGTTTTAATTTAGAACATTTTTTCAAAAATATTATACTCCCTCCGTCCCGCTAATTTTATCACACTTTTCCATTTCGGGCGTCCCAATAATTTTATCACCATTCCTTATTTAGCAAAATAACTATCACAAACAATTAATATAATAATATTAAATATTCTTAAAAGACGTGTCAAAATATAAACTTTTTACATTTTCATTGTATTATATTATTACAATAATGCAATCTTAATTTGCGTGTCCAACAACTTATATGATAAAGTTGATGGGACGAGTACCAAGTTTCAATAAAGACACAAAGAGGAAAACGTTATCAAAGTCAAAAGTCGCGAACAAGTTACCGTTGCGAAACCATAGTCGCGTCGATAGTCTTTTCATTCCTTCTTCAAGACAGGGAGAAAGAACAAAGAAGTCATTCTCGGGTAATCGCAAATTGTGGTAGGGTTGATCTTATCGTATTTGTCGCCTGTCGGGTTTGTTTCTTTATTACCCAATAAATCTCATTAGGTTACGTTTTCTGGATTTGTCTTAAACGATTGCGTTCTCGATTTTTTTTGGGATTTTCTCTGGGTAATTCGTGTCCTTAGGTTCTTGCATTGTGTGGCGATTTTTTTAGTTTGAGCTAGTGTAGGATCATACATGGTTGTCATTGAAAGGACAATTGAAGCATTATTGGTTGCCTCGGTAAAACTCTTCCACATATTAAGATTGATTGAGTTTGATTACGGTCCTCTATCCTTTGTTCAGCCATGGATGAAAGTGCAGTCGGCAACGAATCACTTACTGCTCGTCTTTCGCAGTTGGAACGTGGTATGCGCTCATTATCTCGGTTTACTTAATTTCCATTTGTTATTATGCATACTGCTGAAGTGATGGATCAAATCAAATATATGGTTTGAAATGGTGTATACGTGCCCAATGATTGTGGTTTATCTAATGTAACTATTGTGTTCTTCTCTTCAGAACGTGATGAACTGCGTAAAGATAATGAACAGTTGTGTATGCAACAAACTGGGCCTCTTGGAGTTGCAACTAGAATGCAGTTCCAAAGGTTTCTGATTTTGACTTGTATTTTGTTTTGATTTAATTTCAATGATGGAGATGGACTGTATTTTTCTAATCCATTTCATGATTAAATTTAATTTGTGGTGAATTAGGATGGTTGGGTTGGAACAAGAGGTTGAGAGCTTGCAAAGTAAGTTGGCTGCTTCCATCAGAGAGAATCACAATCTCCAAGAGGAGCTATCTGAGGCTTATCGTATCAAAGTAAGATCACTTTTGTATGACCATCCATTTGTGATTGATTTTTGTGTTAATTTTGGCATGTTTTCTATTTTTCAGGCTCAACTAGCCGAACTTCACAGTGGGGAAATCTTAAAGGTTGGTGATAGATTGCTCGTCAGCCCCTTTATTTTTATTTTTTATTTAAAATCTTTTTTTTTCCGCATGGTTAGAATCTTGAGGCTGAGAAGCAACTCAAGTTTTTCCAAAACTGTGTTGCTACTGCTTTTGCCGAGCGAGATAGTGCTATAATGGAGGTTGGATCTTACTTTTTTTTTTCTGGTTGTTATTTTTTATTCTTGACTTAAGAACGATTTTGGGAATTTACTATTGTGAAAAAGGCAGAACAATCAAAGGAGAAAGTGGAGCTCATGCCACAGGAGCTTAAAAAGTCTCAACTTAGGTACTTAAACCGACCTCTTAGTCATATTTTAGATCCAAAAAACTGATAGGCTAACATAGTCATTTCCTAATTATAATGTTTTTTTTTTCAGAATTGAAGAGCTCACCAATGAACTTCGCAAAGAAAAGGAAGTGACAGAAGCTGTACGAATCAATTTAGAAAAAAGTGAAATGCAAAATGCAATTTTTAAAGAGGTATGCATTGTAACGGCAATTATGAACGTAGAAGCATGTTTTGTTGACTCTATGAGTATGTTACTCTTGAAACACCTTAATCAAGTCTTTATATTTGGTACTTGACTAGTCACTGAGCTACGAATGTCTTTACTTAATGTTAGGTCATTGATAAATTCTATGAGATCAGACAATGTTCTCTGGAGATATCCACTGATGCTGCTAACTATGAAGAAAAATGTGAGGCTCTTATGAATGATTCAGAAGATAGTTGGAGTTTCCAAAACGATCAGGAAACGTCTACCTCCAATTACATCGTGAGTTCGTGAATTTTATCCGCGTAGTTCAAATATTGGTCATGGCTTATTATAGATTTGGTTTCTTTTTGGCTGTTCTCATATCCTAACTCATGATATTGTCTTCCATTTGTCATAAATTTCTGTTAGCCATTTTATTTATCAGAAGCATACCAGACTTTCCATATTTTTCAATAATAACAAAATCGTGGCAAGCTTCTTGAAGTGGATAAGAAAGTTTTTTACTGAAAGCAAAAAAACGGTGAACAATGTATGATGGTGTTGTTAGTAGTTATTCATGTTTTATAATATGATCTTACAGATGGACCTGCTGTTATGTAAATATATCTTAGCGTACATGGATAACCTGGTGAAACTAGGTTTTCTTGATTGCAATAGTCCTTTTTTTAATAAAGGCATCGATTTGATTTAATTTTATTTAGACAGAGTTCCCTGGAAACCGAAATTGAGACTCTGAGGAAACGCGTAGATCACCTGCAAAACAAACTTAAAGTGGTGAGCTTCTGAATCTTGGCTTCCAATACTTATGTGTGTTCTATTCAAATCTGCAATAAATAATGCTTGTCTTGTCCTAAGGCAATTTTCACATCTTCATTCAGGGACTGGAAATTGAAACACATTTGAAGAAGGAAGTGCGCAAGTTAGAAGAAAAGAAGGTAATATTTTTTAGTTATTCTTTATGCGTTAAATTTGTTAATGGCAAGTTGTTACTGTCTTATGCCTTAACTAACGCTATTTGGGTATGCAGATTCTTTCGGATGACAAGATAAAGGGGCAGATATCATCATTACATCATCACTATTCTCAGTTCAAAACTCTTGTCAGAAACCTACTGGTCGAAAGTAATGACGAGTTAAAAGCTATTTTTGAAGGAGTTGTTGAAAAGATTGAACTCACTGGAAAACATAATCTGGAAGCTCCCACTGAACTTCACAGTGATTTAAACGAGAGTGAATGCAAAGATGTGCATGTTAGTGATGTTGACCTCAGTCCAGCTCTGAAAACCGATGTTAAGGTGTGTTTTTGTCGTTATTAAGTCTTCTTAATATATGTCTATTGGCTCATGTTTAGAATACTTGATGATACTTGCTCCATATTTCCTTCCAACTCCATTCTAATGACAACGTATTCGCTTTCGAAGAATCAATTGGATTGTTATTGTAACGATCATCTTCATTTATACTAACGTTATTATTTTTATTATTTCATTTATTTCATGTTCTCCATCTTTTAGGATGATGACTGTGTTTTACCAACTATAAGTGATATGGAAACTAGCAATGCTTCTGAAGCCCTTAGTCAGTCATTGCAGGAGAAGGTATCCTTCACGAACGTTTTCTTTACCAGTCTTCAGTTATCTCAAATTAAGTTGATGTGTTTATAATTATTAGAATTTTTTTTAGGTTGATGACAGTGTTATGCCGACTATAAGTGCTATTGAAACTGGCAATTCCTCTGAAACCCTCGCTCAGGCATTGCAGGAGAAGGTAGCCTTAATGAAAAATTTACTTTACGAGCCAGTGACATTTAATAGCCATCTTTCTGTAATCAAGTTAATTGATTTAATCACTCATTTTTAACCTTCTCGTTGGATTTGTAGATTGACGTTGCACTTGCAATGCCAACTAACAACGTCTCTGAAGCCCTCGCTCAGGCATTGCAGGAGAAGGTAAACATCCAAAGCCTTTAGCTATCATCTTCAAAGCTATCTCATCGAACTTTTATTTATTTGTATTCAGTAACGGTATCACTTAAATATTTACGTATTGATTTTCAGGTTGCAGCATTATTACTGTTATCACAAGAAGAAGAAAGATACCTTTTAGAAAGGAACGTTAATGTAGCTTTGCAGAAAAGGGTTGATGAGCTTCAGAGAAATTTAATTCAGGTGATGCTACGTATAGGGCCCCTTTGCTTTATTTCCTGCAAACATTTCTTTGTGCATGTGGTTTTACGGGTTTATGTACACTCTTGTTTTGTAGGTCACGAACGAGAAAGTTAAAGCCCTAATGGAGTTAGCACAGCTGAAGCAGGAAGTATACATGATGCAAGAGTATGCTTGTATCTTGGTTTTTTTCTTATTACGTCTCATTTTCTTGCCATATTTTTCCAGAAAATAAGAAAAGAAGTCGATCGATATGTTTGCAGTAAAAACAGCGAGGATAAGACGAAGGGAGCACTTTCGGGAGAGACTAGAGAACAAAGAGTTGCCCACGATAAAGATGGAATACTAAATGCTCAAGAGATCTTATCTAACACGATGGGTTGGGGGATCTGATGTAAATGATGCCGATGCACATTCTTCAGACAAGCCAAATCTTGACATGGACTTGGCAAGGTTTTGTTCAAATACTAATAAAGAAGTTCATGACATTATTCTCTCATGATCTAACTTTACATTGCCATTATGGATCATAGTAACAATTTCTGGTTTCTTCTTTTTCCTTATAGGATGAGGATTGAGTATGCAACTCTTAAGGAAAGCCTCAAAAGCATGGAGCATCTCCTTTCATCAGTTCGGCGACTCCGAATGTCTCTTTTCAAGGTAAACCAACTCTTCCCCCCCAAAAAACAAATTTAAAAAGGCTCAAATACTTTTTTTCGTCCCACTTTCATGACAGCCAACTTAAAGGGATCGCATTTTTTAGGAAACTAACTTCCAAAATCGCAGCGATTTAACGACAGAAAAAGGGCTCAAATCTAATGGTGTCCTTAAATTGCTTCAGTTTTGGAAGTTGGTATTCTTTAATTGCCACCCATTAAGTTAAATGTCCTGGAATTGCCATATGGGATTTATCCCCAGATGAGCAACTCCAATGCCACATTATCCCCGCATTCCAGTCAGAATTAGCCTTCCCACACAATGTCGTTAAATTGCTTCAATTTTGAATGTAATTCTCCTTAAATTGCAAGCTGACTCTTATGAATGCACTTTAAGAAAGGGCGAATTGCTTTATACCCCACGTGATTATACAGAGTTTCACGTTGCTACCCGATATTTTTTAATTCCGAGAAGCTTCCCTGTGGTGTGCTAAACCTAGCAATGTACTCCCCAATTAGGAGGTGTAAATGATAAGGAGCCCATGATTAGATAAAACCATGAGGGGGTTTCTATGCAATCTTCAAATCGCATGAATTTCGATGCATTTCGATTAAACCACCGCATAGGAGTTTTATTCAGAAATGTTTCGCCCTTCTTGAGACGAAGGACCTATTTTATCGTGCGAATAATTTTTAGGTCAAGGATTCGGCGGCGTCCTCCGAGAATGTCGAGCAAACAAGCCATCATCACTACGATAACGATTTGGACAAAGTAGTCGCCGAGGCAAAACTGTTGATGACTGCGCTCAGCAGCTCTCTACCCATAAGCTGGTCGGCGGCTCAAACAGAGAGGAAGCTTGAGAAAAGCGATGATTATGATTCTGATAAGGTCGATTTCGTATCCTCCGTTGGGCTCGAGATGATCGAGCTCATACTGTTCGCCGCTGAGGTTCTCAGGCGTCAATTATCGAGGTAAATTGTCAGAAAATAAGAAAGATGGCACTTTTGTCTCTGTGATTGTTATTGTAAATTATCAAGTGGTGTTGTTCTTACTTTGCGGCTTGGCAGATATTGATGTTTTTTAGTGCTCTTGTTGCAATATATTTTTTGTGGATAATCGATCCATTTTATTAAGGGAGAGCATGTTAGAGCAAATGCTCTTCCAATTTGGTGCAATTTTGACATATAATTTATAATTTACTCCTTTTAATTTTTTAAATTGGGGAATTTACAGAAAAGTACCTAATTATATAGAAAGTTGCAACTTGCGTCCGTACTCTATGTCAGTATTTTTTTCTATATCTTATTAGAATAAATTTTTGCACTGGTACTCGTCCTGCCGCAAGTTACGTCATATAATACATTTAGGTACAATAAACGTATTGTGGTACATAATACAGTGAGAAATGGTGGACATATAACACATTAAGGGTCGTATAGAAACGATATTGGTACCATATAAATGCGTGACGTGGTATAATACACATATAAAAAGGTACGTCAAGACTGGAAAAATGGTACACACAATCAAACGGTTAAAAATATTTCTGACACGGGCACTGAGTTGCAATTTTTTTATATAAATGGGTTTTTTTTGTAGATTCACCTTTAATTAAATCCTTATAAATTATGTTTTTAATTTACATTTTTCAAAATAGTCATTTTAGAATTGATCATAATATCATATATTTAATATATAATTTTAATAATAAATAAAATTATATACTATAAATTGGGTGCACGCATTCGATTGTGCTTCATATACGGGTTTTTATAATTGTTGACATTTAATTTGTATGGTTTGTTGGTCTGGTATGTCATGTAGTTACCAAATTTGCCCTTCAATGTTTATCTATTTTGATTTGTTGCCCTGATTACTTTTCCCTTTTTAAGTAATTGAAGATAATATAAAGTTAAAATGAAGTTGTAATTTCATATAATAATCATTTTAATTAAAAACAATAGTGCAATTTTTCAATGTTTCGAAATCGTGTGGCTTAACTCATCTTTGGCCCATGAAAAACATTAAAAAGATATTTTAAAAGCAATTATTCGGACATGAGTCAAATCTTGGAATTTCTCAAGTTAAGGAAAGTTTAGGCCAACTCTTGTTATCCAACGACGACGGAAATTCCCTTATATATGAAAAATATAATTGTGACACAGCCAAGTCCAATCCAAGTATCACGTAGCTTGTTGTACCTAAAAGATTAGACGATGGCATTTATTGAAATGAATACTTGTACCTAAGAGATTAGACGGTGACTTTTAATGATAACTTTTAATGATATGATTAAATATGTGTATATTTTTGCTCCTAATTACATAATCAGAATAATAACAGTCACCCCACCGGTGCAAATTTCCGTAATTAAAATCCATAAAGCAAATCATGAAAGAATAATTAAATTACCCAACCTCAAGAGCATCTCTAACGGGTACTTCATTATTGTGTAAACATAAAAATAAAGTACGTCTTTACTCCAATGTGACTGTGTATCTAACACTAATATTGTGTTGATTAGCAGAGATACTCTAGATGTAGAGTACACACAATTTTCAACACAAAAATTGTGTTGTACTTTCTATTCAGTTATAATATATTTAATAAAAAATATTTTAATTATATTTAAATATTATATATTCTTATAATAATAAAAGTAAGACTAATATTAATTTCCTATTATATATTTATATTTACGTTTTAATTTAATAAAATTATAATTAAATATATGCTAAGTTTATAATTTGTTACTTTTTTAATATTAATTATTATAATTTATTGTCTTTTTAATTATTATAAGGGATTTTTACACATAAATACCCATTTGAAAAAAAATTTGTAAATCAGTACCCTGTCGGCTTTATTTTATATATAGGTACCTAACAGAATAATTTTTTTGCAGATAGGTACCCGATCAGCAGTAGGTACGCCATACAACACATTTAGGTACCATATATCAACGTATTTTGGTACATCAATACAGGTAGAATTGGTACCCCGCTACAGCTTGCCGCAAGGTACGGTATGTAACATATATAGGTACCATATACGGGTACCATATAGATGGGTAACGCGGTACGCAATACACATATGAAAAGGTACGTTAACACCAGGAAAATGGTACGCCCAATCGAACGGGTACTTAACTAAAAAATTTTCTGACATGGGTACCTATGTGTAAAAATTTATTCAATTAGGTATTTTTCTATAGATTACACTTATTATAATATAAACTTTAATATATGAATTTGATTTTTAGAGTAGAAAATAGAGTTAATGGGTTGGAGTGAAAATTAGTGTAGAAAAAAAGAGTTTATGGGTTGGAGTAAAAGCACTATAGCAGCTATAATATATTGTGCAGAATTAACTGTATTTTCATGCTGCGGGTTAGAGATGCTCTTAGCACGCGGGTATAGACACCCTTATAAATCTTTATTTTAATCAATAAATCAGCATTAATAGACATATAGTGAAAAGATATTCACGTTATTTTCCCTACAAACTTCTCTTTAATTAGGGTTATGAGGTGAAACCGCGTGCTTTGTTGTATGGCTAGGATTTGTCCACGTAGGTAGCTACGTGGACGGTTGTGATTTAGCCACGTATACAGCTACACGACTGATTCTGGTTCGTCCACTTATATAGCTACACGGCTGATTCTGGTTCGTCCACTTATATAGCTACACGGCTGATTCTGGTTCGTCCAAGTTCTGATTCGTCCACGTGTCCTGATACACGGCTACTTCTGATTCGTCCGAGTTTAAAACCTTCAGCTATAAATAGGCTAGCTCTAAGTCATTGTAAATCATCGAAAACAATAACTTCTTCTTATGTTCAGTATATATAAGTGTTTGTGAGGAAAATATTTAGAGAGTTTGTGAGTCTCCTATTGT
Organism: Craterostigma plantagineum; assembly: GCA_027422505.1. Classification (NCBI taxonomy): domain Eukaryota; kingdom Viridiplantae; phylum Streptophyta; class Magnoliopsida; order Lamiales; family Linderniaceae; genus Craterostigma; species Craterostigma plantagineum. Next base: position 8,331,087 of record JAPQWV010000035.1, read on the forward strand.
AAGAGAGATAGAGCTAGTTTTCTCCTTACGGTAGAGAGTTGTAACTCCTAAATTACCACAGTAAAATATCCTTACCTTGTCCGTGGTTTTTCACCCCGAGTTTTGGGGTTTTCCACGTAAATTACCGGTGTCCCCTTTATTTTTACTGTCCTTTTTACAACATGCTTATATCATGGATTCAATTATACTTCAGCTCTTTGAAATCTCAGTATATATGAACTTGAGAAGGGACACATAAAGTTGGAGGCTTAGTACAACAAGTGTCGTCGCACTGCTCTAAATGAGGTTCAGATTCAATTCAAACGAAATAAAATTGACGTGTTTATGACGAAGTTGGATGGAGATACATTCTGTCGAAAAAAAATTAAAAAAAACATATGTTTTTTATTGTCGTGAAATATATAAAATATATTTCATATTCAAAATTCATCCAAGAGTACGAAATACGTGAAACAACAAATCTGACTCTCCCGTAGTATGATCCTTGAGTTTGGTATGCGGAATTTGGTGCGAAAAGGAAAAGGAAACGTACTATGGTACGACACGCGAGGCGTAATGTATAACGATCTGATGCGTATTATTTCATTTTCCTATTCTTTTCTGCGTTAGATTCCCAGTGACGGATCTAGCGTAAGCCGGGGGGCCGCGGAATTTTTAGTATATATGTAGTATATAGTGTTAATGCATTAAAATAAGTCTTTCACATTCTATATCTTCCCAAACATAATTTGGCATAGTGGTTGGTGAGGCCTTGTTCCATTATTGTGGTCAGATGTTTGATTCTATGTGGTATTATATTTCATTCTTTTTGTAGTTTGTTCATGTTTTACCTTAGCGCTTTATTTTTTTTCTTAGCGTGGTTTATTTGTTTTTGTTTTCTTTTAGTTCTCAAATTTTACTATTTCAGATTTAATGTTTCTTTTACCCTTTTATATTCTAATTCTTTTTTCTTAGAGTTTCATTTGTTTTAGTTTTCTATTTCTTTTTAGTTCTTAGCAATTTTTATTTTGGGTTCTTCAGTTAAATCCATTATTTTTATTATCAATCCCCTTAAGTTTTTATTTAATATCTAATTTAATTATTTTTCATCCTTTTGAAATTCTTTCATGGTTCATTTAAATTTTATTATGCACTCGAAATACATAACCTATTTATAAAAACATTCACCCAAATTTTTAATTATTGACTTTCTTAAAATTAAAAATTACTTGTCGAACAAAGAAACATAGTATCAAAATAAAAATTGCAAATATCACATATGACTTGTGTTATTTTCTCCTTTATTTCTTCTAGCATATTATTATTATTATTATTATTATTATTACCATTATACTATAATAATATAATGATACGAAGTACGAAAAATATGGCCCAAAAGTTAAATGAAGTATAGTAATGTAGGTAGTTTTCGGTTTTTATTCGGATAACCGAATTACCGAACCGAAAAACCAGGCTTTCGGATTTATATTTTCAACCGAATACCGAACCGAAATTTTGCGATCGGTATTCGGTTCATACCGAAGTTTCGGTTTCGATTTGGTTTGGTCGGTTAACCGACATTTAAACACCCCTAATTGCGGCCCCCAGTCAAAAATTCCTGGATCCGCCCCTGCTCATACCAAACGGACCTTTGTTCTTTCACCACCAACAAAGCACGGAATATTTTAAAAAATGGCCTTTGACATAGTCAATGTTAAAAAAATAGCCTTCAAATGTAAAACGACCAATATACCCTTACTAATTGGGCCCACATTCGAAACCAATATGTTTAATGTCGTGCGGTTTAGGGTGGGTGGGCGGGGTGTAGTCCAGTGGTTGTGTAGTCAGACGTTCAAGTAAGAGGTCGTGGGTTCAAATCCCCAATAATTTTCTTTTAAGTCTCCTTCTACATGGAAGGGGGCCCGTGCTCTATAGAAGGGGTCCCATGCAGCAAGGGCCCCCTTCTATAGAGCACGGGCCCCTGCCTTATAGAAGGGGACCCGTGCTCTATAGAAGGGGTCCCATGCAGCAAGGGCCCCCTTCTATAGAGCACGGGCCCCTGCCTTATAGAAGGGGACCCGTGCTCTATAGCAGGGATCCCATGCAGCAAGGGCCCCCTACAATAAGGCAGGGGCCCGTGCTCTATAGAAGAGGGCCCTTGCTCTATAGAAGGGGTCCCATGCAGCAAGGGCCCCCTTCTATAGAGCACGGGCCCCTGCCTTATTGTAGGGGCCCTTGCTGCATGGGATCCCTGCTATAGAGCACGGGCCCCCTTCTATAAGGCAGGGGCCCATGCTCTATAGAAGGGGTCCCTTGCTCATGGGACCCCTTCTATAAAGCAGGGGCCCCCCAATTGTGTGCGTGAGTCCCTGCGATGATGGGACACGTTGCTGTTTTTAAAGTAACTCCTGTAAAAAGACGAAAATACCCTTAAATTCAACGCTATTTTTAAAATGGTCAAAACACCAAGGCTACTTTTTTAACGTTGACCGAGTCCAAGGCTATCTTTTTAAACGACCCATTAAAACCTTCCTTTCACACATGCAACACAAAATAGTTTTACATTTGATAATGAGATTCTCATGTTGAGTTAGTTGGATTTTGGAAAATAATACGACCATAGCTCTAAATAATAATAGATAAATAAATGAACACATACTTTTGGCACATATGCTCTCACTCCCACACCAAATTTTGACATCAAATTGAACTTATATATATATATATATATATATATATTATAATCTGTCAATCAAGTGAGGGGACGTCTACCCATACACTTATCCAACTAATCACAATCCACACATATAATCAAATTAATTAAATAACTAACCAAATCATTATGCATCATTTAATTTATTTAATCCTATCCTATCATCAACTCCACCGCCATTCTCCACGAAAATCTCCAACCTCAAAACACACGCACACACACTAATCCTACCTTATATATATATATATATATATATATATATATAAACAACAATACGAAGCACCTCAGAAAAAAAAAACATATGCCCACCAAAAACCATAGCTTAGCTTAAAACCCTCAAATATTTTTCCAACCTTCCAAGAAAAAACGAATAAAAAAAGACGCCGTATGGCTATTGAGGCTCTGAATTCTCAGCCGACGTTGTCCCTCCTTCGCCGACTTGATACGGCCGCGGCGCCTCACGACGTGGACACGTGGACGAAACCCAGACGACGCTCCTCAAAACGACCTCGTTTGGGCAATAACAAAAACGGAGTGCAATTGGCCGTGGGCCTCGCTGTGCTCGGCGGCGGCGGCGGCGGAGGACGAGGAGAATTGGCCGAGGAAGAAGAAGCCATCCACCGCTCGTCGTCGTCTTATAGGTGCAGCGTTTGCCGCAGGTCTTTTCCTTCTTACCAAGCCCTGGGCGGACACAAGACCAGCCACAGCCACCGCTCCAAGCCGCCCTCCGACGGCTCCGCCTCCGCGCCGAAGAGCGGTTCCGCGGCGCTGAGCCCAAGTGGAAGGATTCACAAGTGTTCGGTATGTGAGAAGTTATTCTTCACTGGGCAAGCTTTGGGAGGTCACATGCGCATGCACTACGATCCCACAGGCGAAAAGTGCCGAAGCCGGAGCGCCACCGCCACCACCGGCGGAGAGAACACGGACTCCGCTACTTCCGTCGGCGTCGGCGGCGTAAGGGACTTCGACTTGAACTTGCCGTGCCCTGAGCTTAGTTGTGACGCCGAAGTGGAAGGTGCTTCGCCACTATTTTGACTTGTTAGGTTTAACTCTCTGGGCTGGGCTGGGCTGGGAAAATTTTAGAGCTTTTTTTTCAATTTATTATTTTTATTGGTTATGGATATAATATAATATAAATAAACCACACTCGTTTTTCTTAACTGTGCTTTCTAAGTTAGTGGATCTCATATCAGGCCCAAATTTATTTTAGAATAAATACCTTTTTCCCATTATTATTTGGCAAATTAATACGGTATTTATTATTTGAGTTTTCTTATCTTTTTTTAGTTCTATTTATTTGTTGATTGCAGTGCAGCTGATAGTATAATAGGTATAGTGTCTTCTGCTATCTCTTAGTAGCCCTTTTCATTAAGAAAATATCACACAATTTAATCACCACGTTATTATCCTCTCACTTGTGTGGAGTTTTTGTTCACTTTCTAGTTTCAACACCACTATATTTTACTACTATCTTGTTTAGTTTCATTCCCAACAAAACTTTTATCTCTATATTATTTGTAACATTACAAAAATATCCTTAATTTCACCAATATCTAATTTACAAAATAATTATTCTTATGAATATCGAAAATATAAGATATGCATACCATTTTGATCACCATGTAACAAGTAATAAATTGGTGTTGTTTATTTATTTTTATCAAACAAAGCACGTGAAATAACGATGGTTTTATGATTTGGTGGTATAAGGGTATTTTTGTCTTTTCCTTATTAGTAGGTGGGCTGTATTAATTATTTGGGTCTGATGAAATATACTGAATTTACTGGATAACAATGGCGGGCCGGTCGTATATTGCGGGCTTTGTGCAATTGAAGTTTAATTGTACCGAACAATATTACACAAGATACTATAGCTTTTATCTGGGCTTATCGGGCAAACTAAACGGGGCCTAAATGGTTATCTGAAGAATATTAATTAGCCAACTCTATCTTTCTATCTACGCCAGCTTTAGAATATATAAAAAGTGAAAAAAATAATATTCGGATCATTAGATATCCAAACATTGTATTGAATGCACGCAGAAATAGCACATTTTTTTTTTCATCCCAAGAACCACTGTCAAAGCCTTTTAACATACATTAATATTCGATGTCTATTTACTAAGTACTGTAAGAGATCTTTATGTCTTTTTTGACACGATTTTTTTTGCATGTGATAATGACAAGACAAAATCATAGCTTTTTAAATAAAATTATTACATTGAAGAAAATCGCGCCTTAAGAAATAAGTTAGGATGAGGACTACTACGTAGAGCTGTCAATTTGGCCCGTGGCCCGCGGGCCGGCCCTCCCCGCCCCTCCAAATGGGCGGGCTGGGCTGGAATTATTTAGGCCCACCAAGGAGTGGGCCAGAACGGGCCAGCCCGCGCGGGCTGCGGGCTTGGCAGGGCGGGCGGGCTAGCCCGCGGGCCGGCCCGCCATTTTTATTAATTATATATATCATATATTATATTAATGTTAATAAATTTATAATTAAATTATATTAATAATTCATTAATTATACCATAATTAACTACATATATATTAATAAATATATAATTATATGTTGGTTATCCATAATTTATTAATATAACTTAATTAATTCAAAAAAATATAATAAATTGAAGTATAAAATTAAAAAGAAAAAAAAAGTAAAAAACTTCTAAGCGGGCGGGCCTGGCCCGCCAGCCCGCGGCCCGCTACGGGGCGGGCTGGTTCCATTTTTCCAGGCCCGCTACATGGCGGGCCAGCCCGCCCCGCCCCGACCCATTGACAGTTCTACTACTACGTATACAAGAAAAGGGGCTTTTAATTAAATAATTAAAAAAAATTCAACCATTAACAAAATAAACAACTAATAAAAACCATTAATAAAACAGACATTTTCGTAATCCCAGGCATGGTTCTGAAACCGGGTTTTCGAACCGGACCGGAAATTTTAGTGTTTTAAGATTTAGTGGTTTAACCGGTATAAAACCGGAATCAAACCGGAGTCAAACCGTAGCTATAAATATAATAAAAATATATATTTTATATAATAATCAAACAAATAACATAGACTTATATATATGTTTATTTATAAACTTTTACGGAACAGACTTTTATAAAATTAGGGGTCAAAATTATTTAAGTAAATGTGTTGATGATTAAAAATTAAATATACATGGATTGATAAAAATTAAATCTTCAATTTGGGGTCAAAATTAAATAAAATAAAATGTTGGGTCATGAGTTAATTCTTCAACAAAATTATTATGATTTATAAGGGGCAAGGATCGAACCCCAGACCATTGGGTAATAAGCCCAACTTTTCACCACCAGACCGTGTCAATTAATACGTTGATTTATATCATTTTCAGGTCTTTATTATTTTCGTTATTTTTTCTTTTTTTTTTTAAATTAAAGCCTAAACCGGACCGGACCGAACCGGGAAACCGACCGGTTCACCGATTTCCGGTCGGAACCGGCCGGTCCGGTTTTCAAAACCCTGATCCCAGGTTACGAGTTACTAACTCGTATTACTAGAATACGAGTTACTTGTCCACGTTGGGCTGACACATTTGAAGTAACTCGTATTCCCAAGTAACGAGTTACTCTTTTTTCTTTTCTCTTTTTTTTTTTTTATTTATGTTTTTAACTTATTTTATATTTATTAATTATATAATCCACCAAGTCATAAAATCATCGTTATCTCATGTGATATACATAATAAAAATCAAGAAATGCATCTAATTTATTGTTTGTTCGCGACGATTAAAATGATATGTATATTTTATATTTTTCGAACATCGTAAATATTTAATTATTTTTCTAAAGTTAGGAATTCTTATCGTTAAGGCAATATCGTTAAAACTCTAGAAAAATATTTAAATATTTCAGATATTCAAAAGATATAAGATATGCATATCATTTTAATCGTCGCGAAACAAACAATAAATTAGATGCATTTATTGATTTTTATTATGTATATCACATGAGATAACGATGATTCTATGACTTGGTGGATTATATAATTAATAAATATAAAATAAGTTAAAAAAAATTTAAAAAAAATAAAAAAAAAAGAAAAAAAGAGTAACTCGTAACTTGGGATTACGAGTTACTTCAAATGCCATGTCAGCCCAACGTGGACAAGTAACTCGTATTCAGTAATACGAGTTAGTAACTCGTTACCTGGGATTACGAAAATGTCTGTTTTATTAATGATTTTTATTAGTTGTTTATTTTGTTAATGGTTGAATTTTTTTTTAATTATTTAATTAAAAATCCTAAGAAAATGATATTTTCTTTAGTCGTTCAATGTGATTGTCAAAGTGGTCAATACATAATATCAAAATCTGATGTTATTTTCAATACGTTAGACCATGGCCTTACGCTTACGGCATACAAGTATGCTTAAAATTATTAGTCCCACAAAAAATTACAAAATGGGACTGATTTTTACACTATGATTTAATTAAAAATGAAACTTTGTTGATTAATTGAGGTTATTATCTCTTAAAATAAGTGTTCTTTTTTTTTTCTTGAATTTTTATTTTTGTCTTCGCAATCGCAAGGCCACTACTACTCAAACGTTCACTACAGTGAAGAGGGGAACAAGAAAGCTTAAAGTGTCAGTTTGGCGTGCCTGCTTTCTTTCACAATACACATATTGCTTGTCTTAATCTCAAATCACTACCAACGAACGAACAATCATCTTCTCTACAGATCTCAAAAGTACACTCACTCACTCACAAGAAATAAGAAGAAAAGAATCAAGCAAAAAAAGAGCACATTTTTAGAAGGAAAAAACAGGTAACATCTAAGCTCGTCGTAAGCTTCAAGTTTGTAGCTTTTTGAGTTAAGTGCTGATTTCTCGTGAAGAAAACTTCATCCCTTCTTTTAATCGACTCTTTAATCCATTTCTCTTGTTGGATTCTTATATCTCATGGGGGGCCATTTTCTGTTCATCTACTTTTTAGGTATTGACTGTTGATGCTGTTAGGTTTATTGCATAAGGTTATTGAACTAGCCTAGGATTCTTTTTAACTGGGTTTCTCGTGTTTGTGCAATATGTAAGAAAAAGCTTGGTTTTTTTTCTTACGTGGATGGTGTCTTTAGTAGGGCTTGTGCTTCCTGACCGAAAGAATCTTGAAACCACAATTTTTTCATTTGATTTTTTTCTACCCTTTTGTATAATTCATCGCAGCACATGGGTTGGTCATGTGACTATTGAGCAATTAGCATTATTATTATTCTTATTGCTATGGTGGTTGACTCATCTGATACCAAAAAGATGCTGTTTTTTTTACAGTTGCTGGGCGATTAACAAATCTTCAACTGCCCAGAAAATTTTTTAAGTGCTTGGCTTGTAAGTGCACTTTAGATCTCCATCTCAAATAAGAAAAAAAGCCAAAAAAAAAAAAATGGGAGTGTGAATCTTAAGTGGTGGATTGGAGTGGCTAGTTGCAGCTCTCCTCTCTGGCTTAGCTTTGTGGACTTAAATTTTATTGTTTTGAAGAATTATTTAATGTATTCTAATTTCTTTAATATATATATATATATATATATAGAGAGATTTTATAGGTGAGCACCTTATATGAGCACCAATAGGTGGCATTGCCACATAAGTAACCTTCCTAAAATATTTAATTTATCTAAATCATAATAAACGATATTTTAATTAGCATTAGGGATTAGGGTTAATTATGGAAATTGAGTTATCACAACACACGTCTTCTTCTCCCTCTTTGATCGAAAATTCAATTAGCAACTCACAGTAGTCTTCCTCCTCTTTGATCAGAGCTATCATCCGTTCCAGCCTTCTCTCCGGCGACCTTCGTCATCCTTGTCGGAAACCGCCGTTGATTTCGCCGGAGACCACCGCCCTCTTCGCCGGCCATCGAAGGCCTCTTTGACGGGATCCCTTATACAATCGCTGCCGATCGCTGTAGCCATCGCCGGCGGCCACCGCCCTCTTCGCCGACGAACGCAGCCCTCTTCGTCGACAAACGCCGCCCTCTTCGACGACGTCCCTCAACAATCGCTGCCAATTGCCGCTTAATACGCGTCTGTCATCGTCCATACAGCCCGAGTCGCCATCCTCCTCGCCACCGCTCGCCGGCGTCTTCCGCCGCCGCCGTCGACGGCGGCGGCGGACGACGCCGGCGAGCGGTGGCGAGGAGGATGGCGACTCGGGCTGTTGCTGTGAGTAGATGGACGATCAGAGACTGAGTTTCAATCTCGATGAAGGCAATCAGAGACAGCCGTCCCTGATCAGACCCACAGCGACGGCGGCAGACGGTGGATGACGGCGGTGGAGGCGGCGGACGACGCCGGCGAGCGGTGGCGAGGAGGATGGCGACGCGGGCTGCTGAAGTAGATGGACGATGTCAGACTGAGTTTCAATCTCACTGAAGGCAATCAGAGATAGCCGTCCCTGATCAGACCCACAGCGACGGCGGCGGACGGTGGCTGACGGTGGCGGTGGACAACGCCGGCGAGCGGTGGCGGGGAGGATGGCGACGCGGGCTGTATGGACGATGACAGACGCGTATTGAATTGGAATTGTTTTCTCAATTTAATCCTAATTGTAATTGGCACTTAATTTTATTATTATTTTCCACATTGACGTTTAATTTTGGGGAAGGGTGATGTGGCAATGCCACCTATTGGTGCTCATATATGGTGCTCACCTAAGGTGAGCACCATAAAATCTCTCTCTATATATATATATAGAGTAAACGGCAAATTTGGTTCTCAAACTATACCTAAGTTTCACTGTTGGTGCTTATACTTTATGATGTGCCATTTTGGTTCCTAAAGTTTGTAAATTGTGTCACTTTTAGTTCTTTTGACGAAAGTAGCCGGTTAACCATCCGGTTGCCCAAAATTAAGGGCAAATTAGTCATTTACATTAAACAAAAAACAAAGAAAAATATAAAATAAATTGAAACATATACAAACTGAACGACGGAAACATGAAAAAAGAAGAAAAGTGGACAGTGAGGCTACATATCGACACGATGAAGCAGAGAGCTTCGTGCAATGCTGAGAAAAATTAGCGTCTATTAGGTCCAAATTAGGCCGATTGCGTTGTAGATCTTAGATTAACAACCACATGTGCAAAGATCGATTAGGGTTACAAGTGGAGAGATCATATGGCAAGAAATTACTCAACAATGAATGGTCCCGTTTGTTACTGTGGTGTTCCGTCGAAATCACGACGTCATGGACAAACGAGAATCCGGGGCGAAGATTTGCCAGTTGCAAGAAAAGTTTGGTAATTCGATAGGCCTTGTTCAATTAAAGATTTTGTATTTCGATTGATTTGGTTCTTACTTATTTTCAGGGTGAACAATGTAATTTTTGGATTTGGATGGACCCGGAAATCTGCCAGCGATCGAAGGAAGTCATACCCGGGCTTTTAAGAAAAATCAACAAATTGAAAGCTGATTTAGAAAAAGTTGAAACTCAAAAAAGCAAGATGTTGGATGAGGTGTTTGACGAGGTAAGTAATGAGATGTTGGGCGAGCTAAGAAATGAAAACTTCAAACTCAAGATGGAGAACTTGAAGATGAAGAAGGAAAATAGACGATTAAAAACCATCTTGTCTGCTTTAGTTTTTTGCTTTGTTTTTTGGCTTGTGTGTTTAACAAATGGGGAAAGTGTTGAGTCAAAATTTCTTGCAATTGATGGTGCTTGATGTTGTTATGAAACTTGTATGAATTATTTGGCTTTTTTTTATTGTTCTTTTGCAGCCATTATTATTGTTTAAGAATGAATTTCATTCATAAAATTAAGATTGCAATAGTCAGAATCATTTGATTATATCAGATTCTCAGCAAAATTTCAGCAATAGTTGGGTCAGAATTTGTTTATAGCAGCACTTCTTCGTAACAAGTCCAAAAATCAGATGGAAATTCAAAAACATTGTCAGCAACACTTGTTTACAGCATCACTACGCCCAAAACACAGTCAAAACATTGTTAATACGATAGACAAAAAAGAACATCTTCCATAGTCAGTCTCTACCTCGCATTCTCACTCCAGTATTCCTTTTTCCTGTCCAACGACCAACCTTGTATGGCGGATCTTTTTGCAAATACTCATAGTTAAGATTGATTGCAATCTTCTCAGCCTCGGTCAATCGCTTCCTCGGTCTTTTATCTTGCCTAACAGTTGATGGATCTCCCTATAATGAATTATAAGATAGCAAGTTAGTAAAATAATGATATATCAACAAAACAATGTCAGAAATCTTACATGAGACGGCGTAGAACATTCTTCATTGCTGCCAGCATAAGCACGAGGCCGAGCAGCAGTGCATCCTCTCGAATTGTGACCTTGGACACCACACTTGGAGCAACTAATAACAACTTGCCTTCTCAGTTTGACAACCCCATCAGCTCCCGATCTTTCGATCGGATCAATTCTCCTTTTAGTACGAGGCCTCCCAGGTTGCTTGCAAATTAACGGAGGATCCAAATCCATTATTCCTTTAGGCCATAATTTTCTTCCATTAATCGGTTGTAAGACATGCGAGTATAACTTTAAATACTCCTCTCGCATATAATATCTGTCCACATAAGAGGTTGGGTCTTCCTTAACTCTATAAATGCATGATAGAGCATGGCAACATGGTATCCCACTAAGTTGCCATGCCCCACAAGTACATGTTTTTCGTCTAAGGTACACAACAAACTGCTCAAGTCCGGGCCCTCTCACTTCAAAACCATCATCGCCATTGCATATTGGCTGCCAATTCATTGCACGCTTCGTATTGTCATCTATGATTGCTTTAACTGCTGGAGTAATAGAGCCATTAACTCGTTTCATGCAATCTCCATACTCTTGGATTCTTCTCATGACATAATATCTTATATCTTCAAGCATGCTAAGAATTGGTTTTTCTCTTGCCTCAAGAATGACAGCATTAAAACTCTCAGAAATGTTGTTGACATTAGTATCACATTTGGTATGAGAAGAAAAAAAGCACTTCACGTAACTCTTAGATAAAGCAGCCTTACGCAAACTCCCGTGGGCTTTAGAATTGAATTTCTCAAATGCAGCCATAGCATCATTGTAGTAAGACTCGTTCGTCGAGAATGCTATTTCCCAGAAAAACTCCTTGATTTGCTTGCCCGGGTGCTTCTTCTTCAAGTTTTTGTAAATGTGTAAAGCGCATTGTCGGTGATCGGCATTAGGTACCAACTCATTCAAGGCACTTGCGAGTCCCTTGCAAAACCATAAGAAAAACTGTTATTAAATATTAAAACTTTAAAAATATGTTGCCACATGAGTACCTTTTGCTGATCAGACATGAATGTCCAATGGCATGAATCTTCAATATCCAAATCTGAAAGTAATAATTGGAGAAACCACTTCCATTGGGCTTTGGCCTCTTTTTCTACGACTGTCCATGCAATCGGCCAAATACCGTTGTTAGGATCAACACCCATCGCTGTCAAGATCTGCCCTTTATAAGCGTCTTTAATGAAGCAACCATCCAAGAAAACAATGGGCCGACACACACTCCTCCATCCATTTTTTAGAGGTCCAAGACAACAATACCATCGCATGAACCTTGGTCTTGATCCATCAGTTCTCGGCCTAAATGATATTTCTACTGTTGAATCTGCATGTGTCCTGAGGAGCTCTTCTCTATAGTCATATAAGACTCTATACTGCTCTTCGCTTGTCCCGCGTATCTTCTGTAAGGCCTTCTTTCGTGTTTTATAAGCCTTAGACCTTGAGATCTTGCACTTAAACTGCTCATCAACATTCTGCCTCAAAGATGATATCGGAATATTTGGATTCGCTCTAATCTTCTCCATGTATCTTTGTGACAACCATTCCGATGTTACCTTGCTGTTCTCCCAAGTCTCAGAGCAGTCATTATGAGTTGCCATATGAGAATAGCAAACATAATCATGTGGGTTAAGAGACCTAATGTGCTTCACATATACGTGCCATTTGCAAGGTGGCTCACAAGCGGCCCTCATCAGATTTTTAATATTTCTCACGAGCTTCACAGGTCTTCTCTCAAAGATGGCGTATAGCCTCACTGCATCCCTAAACTCATTCTTACTTCCAAACTTTAACCCAACATGGAAGATAGGAGCCCGATCCCATAATGGTATGTAATCCGTGTAATTATATTGCACACCACGAACATCTCTGTCTCCAATCTGTTCAGCTTCGTTAGCATTATCATACTCCCGATCCTCATCATCAGAATCATCATTATCTTCAGTATTGGAATCGAAATTCAATTTGTTCCACGATGTTGAGGATAAATGGTCATGAAGCATATCTTTCTGAATGTGCTCGATCTCAAACATCTCATTAAGCTTTGAAGACTGGTATAAGTATTCAGCATTTTCTTGTGCTTCTACCCTTTCAACGGCTATCCCACTACCACTAAACTGCTCAGCTTCTAGTTGTTCATCCGTTTCATCATCACCTCGCTCATCTTCATCATCACCTTCCAATTCTTGATCATTTTGACCTTCTTTACCAGCCCCATTCGGATCACCACTTCCGCCCTCGTTCACAGCATATGTTGAAGTCTCTACCCGAACAACAACTCCCACCTCATCAACATCAGTAGTTCTAGGCACATCACTAGTTTCTGCCACATCACGAGTTAATGTTGAGCGCTTCCATTCATGTCTAATGTCGTAAGGATCATTCGTCCAACAAATTGGCAGATGACTTTGACTCAATCTATTCCCCTTTCCAACTAAATCTACTCGGAGCTTGTTGACATTTTCAGACTCAATCTCATCAACGCCTTCATCATCTGAAAAAAAGAATAGACCTATTCAATAACCAAACTAATTCATCCGATAATCGACAACAAATACACACAGACGAGAAATTTGCAAAACCAATAATATAAATGAATGAAGGTACTCACTGTCAACGTAAGCAGAAGTCAGGTCTAAATCTTCACCGTCAGGCCTAATATACCAGGACATCCTTTATAGTGCTATATGAAGCTTTTCCAATCGATGCCTCACTAAGGTGTTTTACGATTTGAGTTTTGTTAATCTAGGGTTTTCGAAAGACATCGAGCAATATTCTAAAATCGAGGCTAGAGGTTTATGTCTTTCCGTCGTGAAGCTAGAACGGGCGAAGATTGACGATTGATTTCCATGGAGATGTAGAGTTTTTCAGATCGTAGCTTCTCTTTCAATGGGATTTCTATTTTGCAATTTTTCATTTTTTATTTCTTTTACTTACTATTTAATTTTTTATTTTATTTCTTTCTATCTTACTAATCCCTTAAAGACGAAAATACCCTTAAGTAATTTCTATTAATCGGTTAAAATTTGATAGAAGATATAAAAAGAACCGAAAATGACAGGTTTTACAAAAATTAGGAACCGAAATGGCACATTATAAAGTATAAGCACCAACAGTGAAACTTAGGTATAGTTTGAGAACCAAATTTGCCGTTTACTCATATATATATATATATATATATATATATTTTCTCTTTTAGCAGTTTTAGTGTTTGGAATCTGTGGTTTATGTCCCCTTTTGCTGGCTTGTTCACCGCAGAGTCCGTGGACTTTGCCTACGACCAAGGAAACAAAACCTCTTCCTTTTGCCACCATATTTCTTCCATAATTCTTAGAAATCTGTAATAAAACCCACCCACCACATTGTCTCTCCATTCTTTTCACCTTTTTTTTAATCTCTTCTCTTTCCTTTCCTCCCTCTGTTTGAGATCCCATTTTAGTTCTCTTTACAAGAATTTCGAGCCTCAAAATTTCCAGAAATGCCAATAGTACTTGATCTTGGATAGATAAGAGTAGTGTTAGATTAAAGCATAGCTTTTTCGAAGCATTAGAGAAGTAAAGTTGAGATCTTTGAGCCGTCAAGATGAAGTTCATGAAGCTTGGATCTAAGCCCGATTCGTTTCGAACCGATGGGAATATAAGGTAAGAAGAACTGAAAAACATGTCTGAGTTTTGAGCTTTTGCCTTAAAATTACATACATCCTTCAAAGACTCCATTGTTTTCATCTGCTGCAGATACGTTGGAAGTGAGTTGGCAGCAGATTTCATCATCAACGTCGGCGAAGTGACGTTCTATCTTCACAAGGTACAAATCAAATCAGTTGCTCTTTCATGGAATTCTCTATCATTCTCTTACACTCATTTTTTCAGTTCCCACTCCTCGCAAAATGCCATCGCCTTCAAAAACTCCTCTCGTCGTCCTCGAACAACGTCGACGAAGAAGTCGAAATCCACGAAATCCCAGGCGGCTACAAAGCCTTCGAAACGTGCGCCAAATTCTGCTACGGCGTAGAACTCACCCTAAACGCATACAACGCTGTCTCAATTCGCTGCGCCGCCGAGTTTCTAGAGATGTACGAAAATATCGAAAAAGGAAACCTAATATACAAAATCGACGTCTTCCTAAACTCAGTCCTCTTCGGAAGCTGGAAAGATTCAATCACAGTGCTTCAGACATCAAAACCCTTCTTACCGCTCGCCGACGACCTAAAGCTGACCGTCCACTGCATAGAAGCCATCGCCTCCAAGGCCTCGGTGGACCCCACGAAGGTTGACTGGCCTTACACTTACAACCACCGTCGAAAACTGCCCGAAGAGAATGCGGGCAGCGTTCTTAGGGCCCGGGCAGTGCCCGGGGATTGGTGGGTCGAGGACTTGTGCGAGCTTGACCTCGATCTCTTTAGGGCAGTCGTTTCTTCAATAAAGAACAGAAAGATTGTGCCCGGCGAAGTTATAGGAGAAGCATTGAAGGCTTACGCGTATAGAAAGCTGCCCGGCTCGGGCAGCAACGCTGTCCCGCAAGATGACGTGCCAAGATTGAGATCGATATTAGAGACTATTGTCTGGCTTTTGCCCGGAGAGAGGGGATGCGTTTTGTGTAGTTTCTTGCTAAAGCTGCTTAAAGCGGTTATTTCGGTTGAGTCAGGCGAGGCGGTTAGGGCAGACCTTGTGTGGAGGGTCGGGCGGCAGTTGGAAGAGGCGTCGGCGAACGATCTGTTGATTCGAGCGTGCAATGACTATGGCGATGATGTAATGATGTATGATGTTCGAATTGTGGAGAGAATGCTCGAGGAATTTAGGGCTCAGGACGTCGGTGATGCGAGAGAAATTGTCGGGGAAATTCAAGAAATTCGAAGGCGGCCCTCAATTTTGTCCGAGGTGTCGAAGCTAATGGTGGCGAAGCTCGTGGATTCTTACCTGTCGGAGATCGCCAGAGACCCGAACCTTCCGCTAGCTTCTTTTGCGGCGATAGCCGATATCGTGTCTGGCTATCCCCGCCCTTCGCATGACGCCTTGTACCGAGCCATAGACACATATCTCAAGGTATTAAATAGGGTTATTATTTTTTCAGTTCTGTAACTTAGGAGGGTGATATTATAGAAACAGAATTTAGGGGGGTGATATTAAACGGACAACCTTCATGCAATTTTGGGATACCAAAATTGCATTTGAAGGTTGTTGTCCGTATAATGTCACCCCTAAATTCATCGAACCGCTTGATAATGAATCCCAAAATTGATTGATTTTGAAGGTTTGTTGTCTATATAACGTCAACCCTAAATACATCGAAATTGCGTGATAATGAATCCCTGATTGATTTTGAAGATTGTTGTCTATATATTGTCACCCTTAAAATCACAAAAAAATGCTTGATAATGAAGGTTATTGTCCGTATACTGTCACATTCTAAATTAATCGAAACTCTAAATATACGCTAAAACCCTAAATATAGGTAAACTCTAGGATTCCGGCGTATAATATTCTTAAATTGATTAATTTTAATAGTTATTGTTTCTATAGTGCCACTCCTAAATTCGTTGTCCCTATAATGCCAATTACTTAATTACGTACTAAAAAATAATAGTCAACCCCAATAAACACGCAATGTAATTTAAAACCCTTCATGTCGTACATCATTTTTTATCGTACGCCGACATTTTCTTGTTAACGTCAGGAACATCCCGGGATAAGCAAGAGCGAGCGAAGGAGGATCTGCAGACTGATAGACTGTAAAAAGCTGTCTACCGACGCATGCATGCACGCGGTGCAGAACGAGCGCCTTCCCTTAAGAGTCGTCGTCCAAGTCCTCTTCTTCGAGCAGGGGCGAGCCTCAGCCTCCTCGGGCAGCACCCCGCCCGATCTGCCCGAAGCGATAATAAAGGACCTCAACTGCCCGAGCTCGAGGTCAACCAACAACAACGACGAGGATTGGGACAACGTCGCTTCTGTCGAGGAGCTTAGGGCTTTGAGGGGCGAATTGGCCGCCCTAAGGGTGGGAAATAATAGGATATGTAATAATTACGGGGAGAAAAATGGGAACGATGGGAAGATGAAGGGCTTGATTGCTTCAAAGAGGGTTTTTTGGAAGGTTTTTTTTCGGCCGACGGGCGGGCGGGAGAATAGCGGGTCGGATTCGTCGGGCAGTTTGGGGTCGGGAAATCCCAACGAGGGTTTAAAGTCGACGCCCACGAGGAAGGTGAGGCGTTCGGTTTAATTTGATAGAATAATAATTATCATAATATTTGAGCTTATATTATGTTGATTTATGATATATATTGTGCTTAATTACTATTTTATTTAATGTTTAGGTTGAATATGGCAATGGAGAGAAGACACCAATGATGAAGAGCCAATTATGGAGAATCATCCCTTGATTGTCGAAGATTTTATTCTAGCAATTATGAAGTGAGGATATTACGATTATAAAAAAAAAAAGGAAAGCTGAGAATGTCAAGGAAGAGGAGAAGATCATAGACATGCAAGTGACGAGTAGTATAAATTAAGAACTCATTATTGCTGCTAAACAGTTTATCTTATCCCTTATATCTCTTTTACCAAAATAAATTCTTAGAGTAATTTTTCATTGGGCAAGCTATCCGTTGTGACTACCGATTTTTCAGTTTATCTTCTTTATAACATATGGTTTCTTTATAATAAAAGAGAGAATTGTTTAACTAAGCTTAACGTGAGTACCTTTTGATCAAGCAAGAGTTTGGTGTGGCATCTTGGGCTTGTGCGATTGAGGAATATTCACGAAACAGGTAGTAAATATATCGATCATCTATCTGCTGAAATTATTGATAACTGTTTTACTTAACATGTTTAAAGGCTGATCGTTTGTTCTAGTCGGAGGAAAATTGAAACCCTAATTACATGCAATTTTAGATTTAATTATTAACTGTAACATCACATGGTCGTATGTACCTGTTTGTTCTTTGTTCATTTATAAATTTGATTTATGAAACAGATGGCCACTGTTTGATAATTTCAAATGTTGCTAGTTAGAATAATTAATCCGTAATTGTGTTTTGTTCTACTACAGTAGCAAACAATGTTTGATTGCTCAAGGAAGCTAATTGGCGTTGCGGGGATAAACGGGCTAATTCGAATGGAACTACTGTGTTACATTCAGATTAGACTTGGGTTTTTCTAGGTATTAATGCTTTCGGGACATTAAATCTTGCAGGGCTGTT
The DNA here is from genome assembly GCA_027422505.1 of Craterostigma plantagineum. NCBI lineage: Eukaryota > Viridiplantae > Streptophyta > Magnoliopsida > Lamiales > Linderniaceae > Craterostigma > Craterostigma plantagineum. The sequence continues at coordinate 8,349,260 of JAPQWV010000035.1, forward strand.
CCCGAAGATTATCTCTCAATTAAAGTTTTTCGTACGAACTTATTTGATTATCTACCTAGTTAATTTAAGGGTTGTCCCCATATTTTAACTACGAAAAAGGGAAATGATTATTTAAGATCGTTCGTTATCAACACATAAGGAAAAATTGGTTGTTCGGTGCTGATTCGTCAACTATAACCAATTTATGTATGCATGTGTGATGTGATTTATGCTTCGATAATTGCTGAATTAGGGCGGATAAACTCCTTCGACTAGATCTTTTTCCTTATTGAATTTTCCTTTCATATAGATTTGCATTAGCTTCTTCCTTAATTAATTGTTGATTATTAATCACATAATTTGTTCAAACAACCCCCATCCACCTTTGGTTATATTTCATAAAGAAATAAATTATCGATTCCCTGTGGAGACGATACCTATTTGCTCTATGCTCATATTAAAAGAATTAGGTTATATTTGTAATTTGGTCGTTTGACAGTCGATCAAATTTGGCGCCGTTGCCGGGGAATTCGGTTCCAAAATTTATTTCTTTGTGTTATTATTATAATTATTATTATTATTTTTTAGTTTATGCGTCGTTCTTCTAGTGCAGGCGATCTTCACTTTGATCCCGAATCGAGAAGACAGCTCGAAGAGTAAGGAAAGAAGCTCGACAACGCTCAAATAGGGCAGCAACCATTGCGCAAGAAACCATGGATGAAGAAAGAGCTCAACAAACCTTGAGAGATTGGCCGCACCAGATTTAAATCAACAACCTTTGTGCATTACATGTACAGCTATTAATGGTACCTTTGAATTGAAATCTGGACTGATTCATGCACTTCCTGTTTTTCATGGTCTAGCAGGCGAAGACCCATATAAGCATATGAAGGAATTCCATATGGTCTGCACATCTATGAAGCCACAGAATGTTGGAGAGGAACACATGAAAATGAGAGCATTTCCATTTTCTTTAGCTGACAAAGCTAAAGATTGGTTCTACTATTTACCAACAGGCTCTATCACAAGCTGTAATGAGATGAAGAAACAATTTCTTGAAAAATATTTCCCTGCATCAAGAGCTACAAACATCTGCGGAATCAGACAATATGATGGCGAGAGTCTTTGGAGTATTGGGAGCGATTTAAACAATTATGCGCGAGCTGCTCTAAACATCAGATTTCGGAGCAGCTCTTGATTCAATATTTCTATGAAGGATTTTCAATCCATGATTGAAATATGATTGATGCTGCTAGTGGAGGAGCTTTGGTGAATAAAACCCCGATGAAGCACGCATTCTCATAGAAAATATGGCTGCCAATGCGCAGCAATTCGGGACTAGACAAGAGTTCGTACCCAAACCAGCACCTCAGGTAAGTTCTACTGATTCGAAAATTGATGCTCTAACCGCACTTGTTCAAAAATTGGTTGTAGGAAAAATGCAACAGCTTAAAGCTTGTGGTATCTGCACAAATCCAAACCACTCTACTGATAGTTGTCCTGCTATGCAAGTTCCAATGAGCAAGTGCAATAGGAGGTTTTCCCGGACCAGCACAAAAGAAATATGATCCGCACTCGAGCACATATAATCCAGGGTGGCGGGACCATCCTAATCTCAGTTACGGAAATAGACCTCCGGGATTCCCGCAACATTCTCAACCTTATCGACCACCGATACCACCTCCACAACCTTATCACGCACCGGTTGCACCACAATCAGGTATGTCTCTTGAAGATATGGTTAAAGCTTTACTTACAAGTACCACTAACATGAAACAGGATAATGAGAGATTTCAACAAGAGGCTCGAGCTAGCATTCAAAGCAAGGAACACAAATCTCACAACTTGCCGCTTCAATTGGAAAACTTGAGTTCGAAAACTCAAAAGGAAAACTACCAGCACAATCGCAAGTAAATCCAAGAGAAAGCATGAGCTCCGTGACCTTGCGCAACGGAAGAGATTTGGAAGAAAAGACCTCGATCGCTAAAGAGGATGAAACCCCCGCGGGAAAAGAGCCTCGAACTGTTGATGAACCAACCAAAGACGTAGGTAACGCTCCAACCATTTCAGATTCCAAAATAATTATTAAACCTCCTTTCCTAGGCAGGTTAGTGAAATCCAAGAAGGCTGAAACCGAAAAGGAAATGCTGGAAATTTTTCGCAAGGTAGAAATAAACATTCCATTTCTAGACGCCATTAAGCACATTCCCCAATATTGCCGTTTCTTGAAAGAGCTGTGCACTCGCCGTGTGAAATGGCCTTAAAATGAGAAAGTGGTGGTGAGTAAAAATGTCTCTGCCATGATTAAGAAGGATATACCGTCTAAATGCGGAGACCCAGGTATGTTCGCGATCCCTTGCGTGATCGGAGATAAACTGATAAAGAGAGGTATGATTGATGAAGGTGATGAGGTGGGGTGTTTTTATTACCTTATTATGTAAACTTAGGAGCCTCAATTAATGTCATGCCTTTGTCTTTGCATAATGTTCTTAACTTAGGCCCCATGCAATCTACTAATGTTATAATCTAGTTAGCAGATAAAAGTTTTGCATATCCTGAAGGGCTAATTGAAGATGTATTAGTGAAAGTAGGCGAACTTATTTTCCCTGCTGATTTTTATATCATGGATATGGGAATTGATAATTCACATGATTTTGCTCAGATATTATTGGGTAGATCATTCATGAAAACTGCTAAACTTAAGGTTGATGTTGATAAGGGTATTTTGACATTAGAATTCGATGGTGAACTCGTCACTTTTAATGTTTTCGAAGCCATGAACTATCCTAATGATTATGAGTCAGTTTGTTACATTACTGTCATTGATGCTATTGTTCATGAACAACTTGAACAGAATATTACTACTGATGATCTAGATTTTGTCTTAAAGCACAACAAGAGAGAAAGATGCGTAAGAGAACATCGAAGGAATACAAGAAGTAATCATGTCTCTGACCTCCATCCCAGCTTTACCGTTCAGGTCAGCGCCTCCCATTTTAAAATTACCCCCTAATTCAAGAAGATGAATTGCTGAAAGTGTTGAAAGATCACAAGACGGCCATAGGATGGACTTTAGCAGATATAAAGGGAATCAGTCCCGCGCTTTGCATGCATCATATCCTCCTCGAGACCGATTCCAAACCAACAAGGGATCCTCAGCGTAAGCTAAATCCAGCCATGAAAGAAGTGGTAATGAAAGAAATTCTCAAACTGTTAGATTTAGGTATTATTTACCCGATATCTGATAGTGAATGGGTTAGCCCAGTTCACGTGGTTCCAAAAAAGAGTGGTTTTACCTTGGTTGAAAATGACAAAAAATGAGTTAGTGCCTATGCGAGTGCAAAATGGGTGGAGAATGTGCATATATTTTAGAAAGTTGAATGCAGCCACAAGGAAAGACCATTTTTCACTCCCATTTATTGATGAGATGCTCGAACGACTTGCAGGTAAACATTTCTTTTGCTTTCTCGATGGATATTCTGGTTACTATCAAATTATGTTGCTCAAGAGGATCAAGAAAAAACTACGTTTACATGCCCATTTGGAACTTTCGCATATAGACGCATGCCCTTTGGATTATGCAATGCACTGGCACTTTTCAACGTTGCATGACTAGCATTTTTCTGACATGATTGAGAGTTGTATTGAGATTTTCATGGATGACTTTACCGTGTATGGTGATTCTTTTGATCATTGTTTAGGGAATTTATCAAGGGTACTCAAACGTTGCATTGAGACTAATCTTTATTAAACTATGAAAAGTGTCATTTCATGGTTAAGGAAGGGATAGTCTTAGGACATATCGTGTCATCTAAGGGTATTGAAGTAGATAAAGCAAAAGTTGATTTAATTGCTACTCTACCTTATGCTACTAACGTGCGAGAGGTGCGTAGTTTTCTTGGCCATGTAGGTTTTTATAGACGCTTTATCAAGGATTTCTCTAAGATAGCGCAACCATTATCGAGATTGTTGCAACATGATGTCCCTCTCACTTTTGATGGAGCGTGCAAGCAAGCATTCAATACGTTAAAAAAGATGCTCACGGCTGCCCCAGTAGTCCAACCGCCGAAATGGGATGAGCCGTTCGAGCTCATGTGTGATGCTAGAAAATACGCCGTGGGAGCTGTTCTTGGGCAAAGAGATGGACGCAAGAGTCACGTGATATACTATGCATCAAAGACCCTCAATCCTGCTCAATGCAATTACACAATAACAGAAAAAGAGCTTCTAGCTATTCTCTTTGCTTTTGATAAATTTAGATCTTACTTGTTAGGCTCTAAAGTCAAAGTTTATTCTGATCATGCAGCTTTGAAGTATCTTTTATCAAAGAAGGAATCTAAACCGAGGTCAATACGGTGGGTCCTTCTACTTCAGGAGTTCGATTGGGAGCTCAAAGACCGAAAAGGAGTGGACAACTCAGTTGCAGACCATTTGAGTCGACTTGTGCAAGAAGAGGAACCCATACCCATCACTGAACTTTTTCCCGATGAGCACTTATTTTCGATGCAAGGTAAAGAGGGTACATAACCATGGTTTGCGGATATGGTAAACTTTCTTGTCACGGGAGAATTACCCCATACTTTGAGTATTGCTAAAAAGAAAAATTAGAAGTGGCTCGAACTATTTGTGGGATGAACCATATTTGTGGAAAGTAGGATCTGATCAGATTATACGTAGATGTGTATCTGACCATGAAATTCATTCTATACTTTCTCGTTGCCATAGTTATGCATGTGGTGGACATTTTGGGCCAAAACGGACTGCACGGAAAATATTAGATTGTGGTTTTTATTGGGAAACCTTGTCCAAAGATGCTGAAAATTTTTGTAGGAAACGTGTTTACGCCTTCCAATTAGTCCAACTCTCAATCCTACAATAGAAGTCGTCGTTTGCTCCAACGTTTTCCATTTGGGCTGGTAACACATCCCTTGATTGTCGAAGATTTTATTCTAGCATTTATGAAGAGAGGATATTACAATTATAAAAAAAAGGAAAGCTGAGAATGTCAAGGAAGAGGAGAAGATCATGGACATGCAAGTGACGAGTAGTATAAATTAAGAACTCATTGCTGCCAAACAGTTTATCTTAATTATTATCCCTTATATCTCTTTTACCAAAATAAATTCTTAGAGTAATTTTTCATTGGGCAAGCTATCCGTTGTGACTACCGATTTTTCAGTTTATCTTCTTCATAACATATGGTTTCTTTATAATAAAAAGAGGAATTGTTTAACTAAGCTTAACGTGAGTACCTTTTGATCAAGCAAGAGTTCGGTGTGGCATCTTGGGCTTGTGCGATTAAGGAATATTCACGAAACAGGTAGTAAATATATCGATCATTTATCTGCTGAAATTATTGATAACTGTTTACTTAAATATGTTTAAAGGCTGATCCTTTGTTCTAGTCGGAGGACAATTGAAACCCTAATTACATGCAATTTTAGGTTTAATTATTAACTATAACATCACATGTTCGTATGTACCTGTTTGTTCTTTGTTCATTTATAAATTGATTTATGAACAGATGACCACTGTTTGATAATTTCGAATGTTGCTAGTTAGAATAATTCATCCGTAATTGTGTTTTTTTCTACTACAGTAGCAAACAATGTTTGATTGCTCAAGAAAGCTAATTGGCGTTGCGGGGATAAACGGGCTAATTCGAATGGAACTACTGTGTTACATTTCGGATTAGACTTGGGTTTTTCTAGGTATTAATGCTTTCGGGACATTAAATCTTGCAGGGCTGTTCCCGAAGATTATCTCTCGATTAGAGTTTTTCGTACGAACTTATTTGATTATCTACCTAGTTAATTTAAGGGCTGTCCCCATATTTTAACTACGAAAAAGGGAAATGATTATTTAAGATCGTTCTTTATCAACATAAGGAAAATGGTTGTTCGGTGCTGATTCGTCATTAATAACCAATTTATGTATGCATGTGTGATGTGATTTATGCTTCGATAATTGCTGAATTAGGGCGGATAAACTCCTTCGACTAGATCTTTTTCCTTATTGAATTTTCCTTTCATATTTATTGCATTAGCTTCTTCCTTAATTAATTGTTGATTATTAATCCCATAATTAGTTCAAACAAACCCCATCCACCTTTGGTTATATTTCATAAAGAAATAAATTACCGATTCCCCGTGGAGACGATACGTATTTGCTCTATGCTCATATTAAAAGAATTAGGTTATATTTGTAATTTGATCGTTTGACAGTCGATCACGTTTCTTGAAAGGTATCGGTGTTGATTATCAATGATGATTTGCATGGATGGTTTAGTAAGTGTAGTCATCTTTGTCTTAATTTTTTCCTTGTTTTGAGGATGATTTAAGGAATAAAGCAAAAGGCACAGGGCGACTGCTGCAGACCGGATAGACCCATTTTGGGAAAAGTCATTAAAAGCTCTGTGCGGTACAAAGGGCTATCTCACAACGGCTTTCTATGGCTAGCCCAACTATAAAATGGAGAGAGAGGCAAGATAAAGATTCAACGACACTAATTTTCGAAAAGCAAGAAACGCGAGAAAAAGGGTTCAAGCGATTGAGCAAGAAGTATTTGGGTGTTGTCCTTACTGCACTTGGACCGGTTGATTAGTGAGTGAGTTGTTCTCAATGGACTTTAAAACGCTCTTGAAAGTAGACGGACTGTAAAAAGTTGTCTAGGTGGGGTCTAGGAGTTTAGTTAGCTAAGTATAGCCGTGTGAGTTGTACTGTGTTAGTCTAGCTAAGGAGGTTGTGCAACAGGGTTGTAAAACCAAGTCTTCTAAGTGGTGCCTTCCTCGCGGGGAAGAAAGGGAGACGTATGAGATTTTTTGCTCCGAACTTCTAGAAACAAACTGGTGTCTTTCGCAAACACACACACACAAATCACATCTTCCACCCGGTCTTTGTTCAAAACTGACTGATTTGCCTCCGCAAAAGTCACACACAAAATATCAAGCACCGATATCTACCCTAACTGTTGAGAACCGAAAAAGAGATAAGTGTTTATTCACCCTCTCTAAACAGCGACGGAACCACAGGGGGTCAGAGGGGTCAACCGACCCCCGGCAGCCGGCAGAAGAAGGGGGTATGCCTGCTATTGCTAGGTGAAACTTCCATGGGAGGTGCCGTTGTGAAGAAGAAGACTAAAAACCCAACATTTATGGATTTTCTTTTAGTTGGACTTGTTTTTTATATTGGGCCAACAATTATTAAAAATAAATGTAATGATAAAATGGGCTCTGAAAACAGTTGGCCTTCTAATAAAATCTTAGTAACTCTTTTAAGTATAAAAAAAAATCCGTTTAAAATATAACAGGAAATAAATATTATGATAAAACGGACTTCCTTCTATTTTAATCAAATCTTAATTTTTATACAAAAGGCTCTTAAGGAAATATAGAAAAAAAGTAATTATCTCCATATGCGCAATTGGCCCATCAACAACCGAGATTCGAGAATCGAGATCGCTCACTGTGCGGGCGGAGAAGACTGGGTTATGGTGACGGGTGAACAGTTTCCTTTTTTGTCTTATGAAATCAATATTGATTATTGTAACTAAAAAATATATTATTTTATTTTATACGAATGTCTCTATGGAAATTGTTTTTCGATGAAATCGACCCCCCACGTTGCTAATCCTGGTTCCGTCACTGCCTCTAAACATGTAACCGATCCTAACACAAGTGAATATTTTTTACGAAGTTGATGTTGATTGAAGAAACAAAAAAGGAAACTTAGTTTTAACTCATCAATTTCAGGAATTGTTGACTATGATTGAGATTGTTTGTTTGTTACTACACTCCAAGATCATCTCCAACCGAAAAACCCATTTATAAACCCATTTTGCAGTAAACGTCACATCAAACAGTAATTCAACTCCAACCATTAAACCCATTCTCAAACCCAAAAGAATATTCTTAGAATATCTTTTTCCCATCAACTTTTATAACTTTTCTATATTAATCACATATTTTGTCATAATTACATATTAGACCACACTATTATTTTAATTCGATTGGAAAAAATGCATAATTTTTCTATAAGTTGATAAAAGGTGCACATAAAAATTGATAAAATAAATACTTATTAGAAAATTACAATACACGAGCTAAAAAGAACGCAAATAAGTAAAATTGAACACGTAACAAAGAGATAGATTTCAAGTCTCGCCATTTGTATACTCCTCCCACAAATGATCAATTAATGCATTACAGAGTGCAATGTAATCATCTTTATTCCTAATTTTTTGTAACGAGACATGAATTCTTCAAATTGAGTGTTTTCATCTATCGCCATTTCGACCTCCGGCGGCGACGATTCCATCTCAATTTGAATTGGGGCACTAAGGTCACGTTCATCCTCCACTATCATGTTATGCAAAATGATACATGTGGCATGTGGTTATTATATCGTGTAGTACTTCTTTTTTCCAATAACGTACGGTCCCGCAAAATAACAATAGTAATAATAATAACAAAATAATAATAATAATAGTAATGATGAGATGATAATAATAATAATAGTAATAAAAATAATAATAACAAACCATAATAATAAGACTGAAAATATTAAAAAAATATTTTTGGTCGAAAATGTAATTTTACCATAGGACTTTAACATAATTAAGTAACATTATGGGTCAAAAATCAAATTTTATCAAACTTTTGAGTATATGAACAGTGCAAACGCAAAAATGCGTTAAAAAGAAAAAAAAACGCATTATGCGTTGTCCTTTGCCGCTCGGTTGGACCTCTTCCTTCTACCCAAAATGGGTTTTGCGTGCCGGGTGGAGTTGGTCTAATGTGCCAACTTGAAGGAAAAATCAATGGCGACTTTAAAGCGAAAATGCTTCGAGGGAACTTCTCTTTTTTTTTTTTTGTCTGATTACATTGATTAGGGGTGAAAAGATGAGTTGAGTTGAGTTGAATTGAATGTAGCTCTCATGAGTTGTTATTACCTTTACTGTTTGTTTTCTAATATTATTAAATTTTTATCAATTATTCGAGCTTCGAGTTCGACAAGTAAATGATCTCACATTTCTGAACTCGAGCTTAGCATTAGAGTTCAAGCTCGAAAATTTAAAGTCAATCGAGCGCTTATTATGGGCCCGTTTACATCCTTAGGACTATGAATGATAACCGAGAATATGCCATGGGAAAACAGTTTGATGAAGTTGCTCGTAAATTTTTACGAAAAAAGATAATTCTATCAATTATTGAGAAAAACTTTGCGAATCCGATTCCGTCACAAATGTAAGTATTTCAACTCCAGTTTCGGAGAGTTTGTACGTTTTTTTGGTTCTCTTATATATCTAAGTTTAATTATGAAGTACTTCTTAAAATATATGTATAAAGAAACTTATGGTGCTCACTAATATTCAATGTAGTGCTTTTATGTTGAAATCAATTCTTATAGAAATGACTGGGTAATTCTCCCCTTTTTTTCTTTACATCCCCTAATTAATATGTAGAGTAAACATTAATTATTTACCAATTATATATCCCATATAAAAGGAAAAAAGGTATATAATGTCGATAATTTAATTAATATGTAAAGTAATATTAAATAAATATTTGCCAATTAAAAAAGGCAATTTTTTCCATCTAACGGGCATGGTAGATAAAGGAAGAGATGTCATAATGAAATGAACGTGAAAACTAATGATTATAAAATAAGAAAAAAACATTAAAATGTCATAATGAAATGAACGTGAAAACTAATGATTATAAAAAAGTAACATTAATTTTTTCCATCTAACTGGCGGGTAGCGGGCCTGGTGGGTCCGGCCCGTCCTAAAAGAAATAAAACGAAAATAATTATAAAATAAGAAAAAAACATGAAAATAAACTAATGAAGTTCAAATGTAGAAGGAAGAGATGTCATAATGAAATGAACGTGAAAGCCCTCAGAGATCTCCATGTCCATGGCCTTAAGCTGAGCAGCCATGCCATTCATTTCAAGGATGTACCGACATTTTCTAAAAATACGGCATGTCTCTTAAACATTATAAATTTGAATGTTACGTGTGTTATGTTGTTATATTGAAAAGATCAACGTAATAGCTTATTTATTGAATCACCAGAGAGCCATATAATAAATGTAGAGCAAGAGACTGGATCGGCCCAATAAGTGTAAGGGTTACTAGTCCGTCCATCAAGGATTAATAACCGGGCAATAAATCATAAAATATTAAGGATCAAATAAACCCAACAAATTATTTGTGTATGCCAACAATAACGGGAATGGATCCCGTCGAATACAACATTCTCCCACTTGGCCAAAGATATAATTAATCAATGTTTTCATAATGCGATTATACCGGCAACATGATATCCTTAATAATAAACATATATCTAAACATCAAATCGGTATAGGCCGAATCTGTCCTCACTAAATAAATTCGTTCCCATGTCACAAACTCGACATCTTCGATACCAGGTTCATAACATAAGTGGTCCTCGATGTGAATAATATGGTAATGCTTTTCATAATTGTGCACATCATAAACAATAAATCACATTGTTAATCATAATATGATCCATAATCATAATGTGATCACGAGGTTAATGTCCAATCAAATTAATGACCTTTTTAATCAAAGCTTACATGAAGTCCCAAGCCACATACGTGTTCGCGAGACACCATGGATGACAAGGCTTTCGTTAACAGGTCAACTTACCATGGCACTAAACTAATGTGCTCAATGGATATTAACAATTTTGGATTCTTTCTTTCACAAGTACATGATTTGTTGTTCTCAGGAAAGAATACTGCATAGTGATTATAGCAACAAATTTTAAGTGGTTTTGTAATTGAGTTCACTTAACGAAGCTCAGCTATAAATTTTCTAATCCATTTCGCATGACATAATGCTTCGTATCAAATAACAACTTATGCTTCCATGGTAGAAGAAGCAGTTATCATTTGCTTAAGACCTTTCCATGAAATAGGTGCACCAGATAACATAAGCACGTAACTAGACGTTATGTAGCGCCCCGTTTCCTTTTTCCATATTGCGCAGCAATTATATTTTTCACATAAAAATTTTCGCTTTTCTTTTCCTTTTATAACCATTCCTTGAACATAACGGGGGCGTACATCTGTTTATTCACTTTCACACATAATGTACACATATGTACGCAACATAATCATTTTAGTATCATACCAAAATTTCTAGCATTCCTTGAACTATATGCAATTATAACTATGGGGAGTTGGATGAGAGTGTAGCCGGCCAACCTTGAATCCATTCCTTCGTTGTGGATGCGTTCTAAGTAGCCTGTTAGATATTTACAACACTTTAAAATAATTATTCAGAGTATGTTTGCAACATGATATTCCATTATCATGTAATAAATAAAACATAATAAGGTATCAATCCGTTTTCCATAAATATTACCACAACGTTCCTTTCATATACCGATTCTGTAACCCTTCGTTTATAAAACCATTGTTCATAAGATCCGTAGATCAAACGTCATTCCATACCTCCTTATATACCATAAATCACATAAGATCCATATATCAAAAGAAACACTTAATATCATATAACCATCGTATAATCCATCATGAATTCCGTCACGTAGCCATACTCCACATATCCATTCATATGACCTATAGATCAATGAAATTCTATATGATCATTTTCTTTTGATACTCCCGTTATAGACTAGCTAGACTGTACTGTACGCCCAATGGTCCCATGCATGGGACCCTGTAACCATTTCGAAATCCCCCTATTTGTAGGGATACGTATTGCCTGTACAAGACTCTGTAAAATCCCCCGATTTGTAGGGATATATGTCGTAGCATCCGTATCATACCATCGGTAGTCGTAGCAGTCATAACGGTTTCTCCTTTCATTTATTACGTGTATGCAATGCCGTGCATCTATCCTTATATGATACATATTTCATATGAGAGCACGTTACGGTCACACAATTCACGTCAATTTACAGTTAACACGTATTATAAAATCATCAATCAGTTAATCCATATAGGGCACGTAGGCACATAAGACACATTAGTTATCAGTACATATAGCCATAAAATTCAAATCAATCAATAGATTCGTATAAAACATATAAGCACATATAGGCATATAAATCACATAGAAACAGAACACATGTTGCATATCATACTCACAGTTATGCTTATATCCCCGTTCGCTTATTCGACCTCTTCCTTGTCCTTATCGGGATCATGACCTATAGAATTATTACGTGCGGTATCCCTAATATGATGCATGTGCCGTGATATGCATGTCTATTATGCTCCATCATGTCTCTGTTTACATCCTTCACCTCTCTTTCTATTGATATCGACAATTTGCTAATTTAGTTCACTGCATGTATTTCGGGTTTATTACATACTGAAATATTTATCGTTGAAAAATGATCAATTCTAAAATCACATTTAACCCATAAAATATTCTATACTTCGCGAAATATTACACAGTCCGTGAAAGCTTTTATGAAACCTTTTTCGAAATCAACCTCTTGAAAATTCTTTCGAAATTCTAATCCCTTTCGAAATTCATAACCGAAATCTTTCGAAAACCTTAACTTAATCTTTCGAAATTTAATCTTCGGAAATTGTTTTTTTTTTCGAAATTACACAATTGCAAAACATCTATTCTTTCGAATTTAAATCTTGAAAAAAAATTTGCGAAACTATTTTTGAAACCCTTTTCGCAATTCCTTCCGAAAATCTTAAATACTATTAAACCTATCTTTTCAAAATCATTCTAATCTTTTCAAAATCATCAAACTCCTCAAGGACAACATATATTAAAAAATTATCAAAACTCATCTCATTAAAATCCCTTTCGAAAATTAATCAAAATACGGAAAGTCGTACCCCCAAAAACATATTTTCTTTCGAATTCTAGAAAATTTCGATCAAACCCTAGTTTTTCAAGAACATTGAGAACATCATCAAACCCTTGGTGCCAAAATCGTTTACTACCTAATACTTTAAATCTTACCGAACCGAAATGGAAGTTCTTAAAAAACCCTACTATGTCAAAAAGGTCTGCAATACAGAGAACTGTAGAATTAATAAAGATTTCTAATTATAATACTAAAACCCTAGCATACCCAATTCATTTAAATATTGGAAGTGTTCTTATTGCATCGAAAACCTTAATTCATCGAGACTTTAAAACTGGTAGGAACGTTCTTATTAATAAAAATTTGAAACCCTTAGATACTAACAAGTTCCAATTATAGAAAAACTTTCTAACAACCATACAACCCTAGCATATACATGAAAACATGTATTTACATCTTACGATTTGAATTTCCAAGCATATACAATATTTTGGACTTCGTAATAGCATCTAATATTATATAACCACATATATAAGTCACGTAACACACTAATATACTTAGGTATTGTAAGATGAAGGTTTACCTATCACTTTCGAAGTTTGATTCTTCATTTTCCCAACTTAGCAAAGTTTTCGTTCTTGCTCCAAGTGTCTCTCTGCCACTTTTTCTAATTACTTCCTTTCTTTCAGTTCGTATATGTATCTTTATGAAGGATTAATTGGATAAATATTAAATATTGGGGAAAGGTGAGGGTGACGTTGATTACCTTTTTGGTTAAGAAATGTTGGTGGTTATCCCTTTCTTTATCGAAAACTTTAGTCTCTAAATTTTTTTAAATTTTTCTTATCATATGGAGAACTTTGTCCACTTGACCTCGTATCGAAAATTTTATATTTAATTGTATTTAGTTTTCCACCAATCATAGTTTTATCTTTATTCAATAATCATGCAAACTTATTATCACTCGTCGAAAACTTTCTCTCTTCTTTAGTATTAGTTATTTCAAGTCTTCTAGATGAAGTTCATTTCATACTATATATATGGATACACGTTGCAAATTACTTTTAGGGTTCAAAAGACCCAGGCATACCTATTACCATTTTAAAATGCATTGCACGTATATCTTCCTAGAAATAATTATTAGTTTAGTCATATTTATATTTATGGACTCATTATGAAAACTTTATTGTCCTCTATATATTTGTGCGAAAACTTGGTTCTCACTTAAAATAGTTTTTCCACCAATGATATTTATCTACCTTCAATGATCACGAAAACCTGTCTAGAGGAAAACTTTGTTCACTGAAACCTTATCTTGAAAACTTTTAGACTTAGTTTTCAATCTAATATTCTTTTAACCTTTTTTCCCATATCAACAAAACCTTTCTCTAACTAAAATTCATATAAAAAACCTTCTTAATAAAATCTTACCTTGACTATTTATTTTTATTAACTTACAATACCTTAGTCGTTTATTATTATCATCTATATTCATATCACGAAATTAATTTATGCAAATGCATGAATTTATGACAATGCATAAAATTATGTCGTAGGGTTTTCAGTTTGGTTTCGGTTCCTGACACGTTAATTTCTGGTGTTAAGGCACCTAACATAATCGGAATCGGAGTATCTAATAGCATTAATGAACTCTAATTTTCGTAAATGAGTATAGTTTTTAGGATACTTAACTATCGCGAAACCTTTCTGGCATTCTTAGGCGATATCTTGGCGCGTGCATACTTGAGCGTTCATAAGGCTTTCAACTAATGATGAATAAGGGATTTTCTCCATATCATCAAACGCCAATTCGATCTTGGGATACTGTGATAAACTAAACTTATTATTATTATTATTATTATTATTTAACATTCATGCACGAGCGCTATCTTGGTGAATTTCTATGCCCACAATGTAAGAGACTTCACCAAGATCTTTCACATAGAATTTACTCGAGAAGTTTTATAGTCTCGTTGAACATGCATAAATCGTTACAGGGAAATAACATTTCATCCACATAATGTACCACATAAAGTACAAGGATAACATATTTGCTCCGACAGATTTTCATAAATATGGATTGGTCGGCCAAAATTTCTTTGAAACTGAATTCAGTGATCACCACTAAAAAATTTAGAATACCACTGTCGAGATGACTGTCAAAGGCCATAAATTGACTTCTTAAGCTTGCATACGATGTGTTCTTGCCCTCAACCAGAAAACTTTCTGGTTGTGTCATCTATGCAAGTCACCATTAAGGAATGCTTTTTCAATATCCATCTTATGTAGCTCTAAATCGTAATAAGCTACAATGGCCACAGTTAAGTGGATGAATTCCTTTTTAGACAAGGGAGAGAATGTTTCACTATAATTAATTCCTTCAAATTTTGCATAAACCCTTTTAGCGACCAAACAGTTCTTGTATCGTTCGACATTACCTTGACGATTTATTTTGGTTTTGAATACCTGTTTACAACAGTTGGATTGAATCCTTTAGGTAAGTCTACAAGATCCCAAACATCATTTAACTTCATTGAGTTTAATTTGGCCATTCGTGCTACATCTTATCAAGTATACATAATTGATAAACATTATTACCATATGCATATAATGGTCGACACCTTATGACCATTTTAAACATCAATGTATGTAATATCACATGCTTTGTCATTATTGAAAGGCTACAAACATGAATGGCTCACACGTAATTATTGCATATTGGCCAAGCACATAATATTTGGTTATTATACGTCTTAGTAACCGACACATATTCAACTAGCTACATGCAAATAACACGTAAGATCTTGTCTTTATTTACGTGAATAGGGATATGTCACTATCATCATGATAGCATCTTGTCTTGATTGAAAGACCACGTTTAATTAGGGGCATTTTCATTCCAGGCCCTCCCATAACTATCATTTAAGATTCAGACCCTCTTGGCAAAAATTAGTTTTAAGGACTCATTTTTGTGCAGTACCACTTCATTGCTCTTACATACCAGTATGTTGAAATTCTGTAATACAAAACCATAATCCGGTACCAGCTTATGATCATCTGATACCAGTTTATTTTCTGCAGTACCACTTTATTGCTTTGACATACCAGTATGTTCAAAGTTTGTAACACAAAACGATCATTCTATAGCAGTTCATATATCTTTCGTATCACTTTTTTACACTACACAAAATTGGTCCTTTAACCTAAAAATTCTCAAACAGGGCCTGAATTCAAAATCAAACCGTTAATGGGGCCTGATTTCGAATGGACTCTTTAGTTAATTGTGAGGCATCTAACATTTTTTCGTAGCCATGCAATAATTTAATCACCATCTTCTCACATGAATTAAATAATAAAATCAATAGCTATAGTAACGTGAATCATTGCTGAGTGTCGGCTAGGAGATTGATGTTTCTCTACAGAAATTCTCTCACAAGCTCGCACGGGTTTTTTTTATAACTCTAAGGTATTTGATGTTCATGATTTTCATCATACACATATTTGTTATATCATGATCATAAGCTATGTATTATCGCAATCGCTTGAAGTTCGTGAGGAGTCGATTGATGAAAAACGCAGAGACATCTCATATTTTCCTACAAACGGTCATAATGTTCTTAGATCCACCATCAACCGGAAGATCGTGAGAAGATCCGATGAGGCAACCATAAGACACATCATGCTAAATTATTAATAAAAATTACTAATATTATTAAGTTTGATTAAATTAAAAATTTGATTTCAAAAATATAAAAAAAGATATAATTCATTTATAAATTAGTTTTTAGAAAAAAATATTTTGACATTTGGCGGGCCAGCCCGCGGCCCACGCGGGCTTACCCCATAGGCTTGCCCTCTGACGGTCATGAGAAATGGCAGCCCGCCTCGCCACTTTGGCGAGCCCGCGGACCACGAGCATTTTATTTCTAATATATCATTGGTTAAATTGACTTAATTAGTAATTTTTGAATAGTCCATGTAATTAATATTATTGATATGGAAAATAAGTTAATAAAATAATTTTGTTGAATCATGTGATTATTTAAAATTATTATTACAAAAAATAAAGTGTTTGAGGTGCAAAGAGTGGTATAGGGAGTGTGATAGTAGGACCATACACGACCCTATCGTTCAAGGTTTGATTGTTAAGTACTCACCCAACTCACATGTTAAAAAATTCAAGAATCTACTAATTGATAGATTGCTCGGGCTGGGCATATCGCGCATTAATTTGTCAATTTAGGGGTGTTCGTTCGGTACATACCGTACCGAACCGAACCGAAATTTCGGTAAACCCATTTTAGAAACCGAATTCCGAACTGAATTTCTCGGTTCGGTATTCGGTTTTTACCGAATTTTTTTCGGTAAATTCGGTTTTTACCAAATTAACCGAATTTCCGATAAAAAGCAAAAAAATAATTTCTGAAATATTTAAATAAATATATATAATTTAATATAATTATATTTATTTTTTCAATATTAATACAATATAATATATTTTAATTAAAAA
Source organism: Craterostigma plantagineum (assembly GCA_027422505.1). NCBI lineage: Eukaryota > Viridiplantae > Streptophyta > Magnoliopsida > Lamiales > Linderniaceae > Craterostigma > Craterostigma plantagineum. Next base: position 8,366,572 of record JAPQWV010000035.1, read on the forward strand.
ATTCGGTAATTCGGTATGCCGAAATACAAAACCAAAAATTTTATACCGAACCGAAATACCCGAAATTTTTAAACCTATGTACCGAATACCGAACCGAAAATTTTAGGTTCGGTTCGGTACTTACCGAAATTTCGATATTTCGGTTTGTTCGGTCAGTATACCGAACAACGAACACCCCTATTTGTCATATAGATATAATTAAGAAAATAAATAAATAACAAAAGAATTCTGGACCTATTCCCAATTATCTCAAGGCTCAAGCAAGTGCTGTAATGGGATTCCCTTAATGACTTGTTCTTAATCTGCGTGTTGTGCCACTCAATTATTTATGCTTTAATTTAACACGTGTATTATTTATATATTATTAACAACCTTTCTGATAAACTCAACGAAGTGTTACGTCAACTATGCACCAATCAGACAGAAAACGTTTGCGGACTCAAATACATCTATTAACTCTCTTTAATCCTATTGCTTAAAATCCGGGGGCCCCTCCATGATTCTTACGTCTTACCTAAACTTCATTGAATTCTCTATCATTAGACAAATCTCTAACATCAAAGATAAATAAATTACTAAATTAATAAGCAAATCCTCTATAAATGTCCATAAGTCTAATTGATCTTATCCAAATTAATATAGAATATCAAACCACGATATTCTATTAATATAAGAAATTTATTAATTCCAGAGAAAACGAGCCGAATTCTGCAAATAAAAAAAAATATATAATTAAAATTAAGTCTCTCGGCCACCTTTCCTTTTCTGAAAAAGACAACATCTCAATTATTTCCAATCCAATACTCCACAAACTACAGATTTCTTGATTAATCATATGATGCACAAGTACTTTACAGATTTCGTGATTAATAATCATATTCATCAAATACTACGTTTACTAACCGAGAAAACATCGTCATTCAAAATTTAAAAATCGACAGAAGAATTTTTTTTTTTCACTTCCACCCTATTATTACACCAAACATCACACACACATGCAACGCCACACTTGGCAATTCAAATCACACATATTACCTTCCACAGTTTCCTGGCATTAATACAAGATTCATTAATTCCTAATAATCATGATGACAAACCGTGACATTGTACTGAAAGAACGTATCGCCCGTCGACGCGTCGCGGGAAGAGGTCCTTATCCCGATGAACCCGCGGGCCAACCGGAAGGCGCCCGACCCGCCCACGATGGCGATCTCTCTGCGCTCGCGAAGCACAGGGTTTCGGCCCAAAATGTTCAAAACGCTGCCATTGAATTCGCCCCCGTGAAAACTACATCGAACGAAATGTGAAGGACTACTTCCGAGAGCGAGGAAAAGACGCAAATGCCTTGGGCCCGCCGATGATCTCCGATTCGTTCGTGGGCCCGACCCTCACTGGGTCGTCAAAACGCTCATGAGCCCAAAGACCGTAGGCGAAGCTGAGGTGGAGTTAGCACTTGCAACGTTTACGACCGAAGGAGTGGGCCCCGACAAAATGTCATGGACGTACACTTGGAATTCGGATATTTTTTCGCGTCGGCAAAATTTTTTATCGTGGGCACGAGCGTGGGCATGGCGGGAATGAGAAGCTAGGGTTATTATTGCAAGGATTATTAGGGCTGTGCAATGAAGCTTCATGATATGGGGAGGCTTTTTTATGGTATTTTTGGTGTAATTATTAGGATGGATGAGAAATTAGGGTTGGCTATTGAGTGAGAAATAAGCGATATATTATACATATATATATATATATATACTATATATATATATATATATATTGTTGACCTCGAATGATGCGTGCAAGAAAAAGAAAGAAAATAGGGGGCTCTTACAATTGAGGACGTTTCATAGTTTAAACATGGGTTTCATGTCCCTTGTTGAATATGACCTTTGGTGTTTGAAACACGTCGGCATAGAAAAGTCAAAAATGGTGTGGAGGTTAAAAGGAGAAGGCAATTTGAGCTTTGCATTCACGTGGGCTGCTAAGTTGGTCAAAGAATGCACCAACTTTCATTTTCTTATGTTCAGATGAACGAGCGAAGCAAGACATCAGCCTATAAATAGGCTCATGCCTTGCGGAAGTAAAAAGCCACTAACTTTCGTCTCTTTCATTTATTATCGTCATTTTTCGGGCAAATAATTATCGGGGATTTTCGCATATCCTAACACCCCTGGTAGAAAATTCATTGTTTTAAGGACCCGATTTCTACAGTACCACTTCATTGTTCTGCAGTACCACTTCATTGTTCAGCAGTACCACTTCATTGTTCTGAAATAACACGAAACGATCATCCGATACCAGTTCATATAAACTTTATAACACTTGTGTAAATTTAGATCATTATCTCTAAATTTTAAAAAAAATTGGGTCCTTTAAACAATGGTTTTTTTGTGTCAGAGTCTAAAACCTATTTAAAACATCTTTTAGGGCATGACACGTAATTACCACAAAAAATAACTCCTCCTTGCGCTGCGCAATTACAGAATTGTCCCTCGCACTGCGCGAGGACAATTATATAATACTCCATCCGTCCGCTAATTTTATCACATTTTTCCATTTCGGGCGTGCCACTAATTTCATCACCTTTCCTTATTTAGAAAAAAACTATCACAAACAATCAATATAATAATATTAAATATTCTTAAAAGACGTGTCAAAATATACACTTTTTTAAATTTTTATTGTACTATATTATTATAATAATGCCACCTTAATATCCGTGCCCACCACTATATGTGATAAAAATAACGGGACGGAGGGAGTAAATAATATATATTGTTGACCTTGGACTGCATGCAAGAAAAAGAAAAAAATAAGGGGTAACTTCATTAAAATCCCATCAGCTAAAATATCTTTCACTTAACTCCCTACCTCAAATATTTTATCAGTTAAGGACCATCTGGAAAACTATACTAGTATCACTTAAGGACCAAATGCACTTAAAAGACTATTTTATCCTTACTTTATGATTTTTATTTTTATTTTTCTTTTTTTAATGAAACAAAACGATTGAATAAGAGAAATAAAATAAAAAAAGACAAAAGGAACACAGAAGGATACGGGTCTTTTTAAAAAAAGCCTTTGACTCGGTCAACTTTAAAAAAATAGCACCGTCGATTCTACCTTTTGAAAAGTAGCCTTCAATTTGAGGATATTTTCGTCTTTTGACAGGATTTTATTTTTTTATATATAGCACGGGGTCCCCTGCTTTATAGAGGGGTCCCGTGCTCATGAGAACCCTGCTATAAAGCAGGAGATCCGTGAAGGTCCCCTGCTATATAGCACTGGTCCCCTACTATATAGCACTGGTCCCCTGCTCCATGGGACCCAACTATATAGCAGGGGACCTTCACGGGTCTCCTGCTTTATAGCAGGGGTCTCTGACTACACAATCACTGAACTACACCCCACCCACCCACCCAAACACGATTCCCATTTCACATATTGGTTTTTAATGTGGGCCCGATTAGTAAGAGCAAAAATCATTTACCATTTGTAGGCTATTTTTTTGAAAGGTGATTAGGTAAAACGCTATTTACTTAAAAATCCCGAAAGAAACGATGAAGAAGGAAAAGGGAAGAAGAAGAAGAATAAAATGGAGAAGAAGGGAAAATGGAAGTGCCTATCATCGGTCCAGAGCAGCGTGACTGTGAGTTTTACAGTCCGGTGCGGGGTTCTCAATGGAGATGACGAAGAAAATATGAAAATGGGTAAGAACAACAATGAGAAAATGTGACGAAATTGTGGGTTTTCATGTCCAATTCCACACATTTTTCCTTGATTCAGGTCCGTGACAGCGTGGGTCTTTTCAATTTGTTGTGGGTTGTCGGAATAAATTCGAATTGTCCCAATTATTTTGTGGGTTTGCTCGAAGTAGCAGGTCGTTCTTGATTTCTCTTTATCGAGCATCGACTACCGAGTTTAATATAATTTACAAATTGTCCTGCTTCCAATCGTATTGCTAAATCCAACCGAAACATGTAATTAAGCTCATGTTGTTTTTTTGATATGGTGAGTTTCGCGTAGTGGAAATGTGTTTTTTTTTTTTTTGTTTCCCCTTTCATTGCCATTGTCTGCAATTGCATTCTGTATTTCATCTTTTGCTCACGAATTTTTCGTAGTTTTATTAGATTTATTGGTTCTAACCTTTGATTATGCAACTTGTTCTTTGGTACACCAAACACCATATATATATTTTTTGTACGTTAATTACATGTTTCTGGTACTGTATATGTATTATAATGGTACAGTATATTTCTGTAGATAATATTATGTCAGAGATTTGTATTTGATCGGCATTCGCAGAACCATCATGCATGACAGAACGATAAATGAAAAATCATTATTGTTTGCAAGTATGCGCCGGGGAGAATTGTCGTTCCATTCAAGTCTATATGTTGTATATAGTTATGAAATTTGTTGTCCAATCATGTGTTGCATGTATGTTAATTCGTTGCAGATATTTTGATTACGCGAATGTTTTTAGTGTTACGGTAATGTTCATGGATGTATTGAGATAGTTTTATGCAAGGTTGTAAAATACGCTAGGCGGTAGCTAGGCGCTCGAGGGGGGCCTAGCGCCTAGACCGCCTAGGCGGGGGCCTAGACGGTTTCTAGGCGACAATTAAACGGTTCAATTCTTTTTTCATTAATATTGCAATTTTGAACTCATGAAATAGATTATAAATATTCACCTATATAAAGTGTATTTTTTTGAACTAAATTAGAAAAGCCCACATGAAAAAAGCCCATTTAACCCACTTAGGGTTTTCTTTATCTTGACTTTGAACGCTGCTATTCTCATTTCTCATCACAGGCTCAGCCGCTTTTTCCATCTTTTTACCACTGCAATCAGCCGTCTGGTGCCGGCACGACGGCGGAACGACGGCGGCGACGGCGGCAGGCGAAGGGGCTGCGACTAAGGGATGGTAGGTGGACTGTGGAGAAGGTCTGTTAGCTTCTGAAGCTATATATCTATCGTTTCTGTTTTTAAAAAAAAAATTAATTTTTTTAAACGAGCGACTAGGCGGCCCGAAAATCGGTCTGTATGCCGATTACTCGGCTTGTTCGGCGCCTAGGCGGTTTGGCCGATTAGAACGGACGATTTGGCCTTATTCGCCGCGGCTGGCACCGATTGGTCTAGTTTAATTTCAGAAAAGGGGTATTTACGTCCGTTTACTGTTTGAGGTATTAAACACACAACTTTTTGCAGATGGGTACTGATAAAGAAGAAATTTTGTCAGGGGTACTAATAAGGAAGTTTAGTTTCTGACAGGGCTTGATAAGGAATTTACCCTTACTTTATTAACAGCCTTTCTTGATAAACTCAACGAGTGTTATGTCACCGGACTCAAATAAATCTATTAACTCTCTTTAATCCTATTGCTTAAAATCCGCGGGCCCCTCCATGATTCTTAGGGTAACCACAATGGTGGTTTATATGTGTGTCATATGTGCTTATTTGGCACTTTATATGACACACCACCATTGTGAATGTGTCATGAGCATGACACTGTGTTATAGGAATATTATAGTATTATTGAGGAGAGAGAATGAGGGAGAAAAAAAAAATTATTTATTTTATAGTTGTGGGTCCGTGTTATAGTAGTGTTATATTGTGGGAAAAGTAGAATAAAAGTGTTATAGAATAAAATATAGGAAAATATAGTGAAAAGCTGATGTGGTAGTATTATGGGTGTGTTATTGTTGTGGACACCCTTACGTCTTACCTAAACATTATTGAATTCTCTATCATTAGACAAATCTCTAACATCAAAGAGAAATAAATTACTTAATTAATACGCAAATCCTCTATAAATGTCCATAAGTCTAATTGATCTTATCAACCACGATATTCTATTAATATAAGAAATTTATAATTCCAGAGAAAACGAGTCGAATTCTGCAAATAAAAAAAAAATAACTCTCTCGACCACCTTGCCTTTTCTGAAAAAGACAACATCTCAATTATTTCCAATCCAATACACACAAACAACAGATTTCTTGATTAATCATATGATGCACAAGTACTTTACAGATTTCTTGATTAATAATCATTATTCATCAAATACTATGTTTACTAACCGAGAAAACATCGTCATTCAATTTAAAAATCGACACAAGAATTTTATTTCACTTCCACCCTATTATTACACCAAACATCACACACACATGCAACGCCACACTTAGCAATTCAGATCACACATGTTACCTTCCACAGTTTCCTGGCATAAAAACAAGCTTCTTTAATTCCTAATAATCATAATTAAAAACCGTGACATTGTACTGAAAGAACGTATTGCCCGTCGACTCGTCGCGGGAAAAGGTCCTCAACCCGATGAACCCGCGGGCCAACCGAAAGACGCCCGACCCGCCCACGATGGCCAGCTCTCTGCGCTCGCGAAGCACAGGGTTTCGGCCCAAAACGTTCAAAACGCTGCCATTATATTCCCCGCCTGTGAAAACTACATCGATCGAAACGTGAAGGACTTGTTCCTCGAGCGATGAAAAGACGGAAATGCCCTGGACCCGCCCGATGATCTCCGACTCGTTCGTGGGCCCGACCCTCACTGGGTCGTCAAAAACGCTCACGAGCCCAAAGAGCGTAGGCGAAGCTGAGGTGGAGTTAGCACTTGCAACGTTTACGACCGCAGGAGTGGGCCCCGACAAAATGTCATGGACGTATACTTGGAATTCGGTAATTTTTTCGCGTCGGCAAAATATTTTATCATGGGCCCGAACGTGGGCATGGCGGGATTGAGAAGCTAGGGTTATTATTACAAGGATTATTAGGGCTGTGCAATGAAGCTTCATGATATTGGGAGGCGTTTTTATGGTATTTTTGGTGTAATTATTAGGATGGATGAGAAATTAGGGTTTTTATAGATGGTAGTGAAATGGATGAAGATGTAGAGTTGGCTATGCGTGAGAAATAAGCGATATATTATAATATATATATAAATATGTATATTGTTGACCTCGAATGCGTGCAAGAAAAAGAAAGAAATAAGGGGCTTCTACAATTGAGGTAGTTTCATCGTATAAACTTAGGTTTGAGGTCCCTGTCAGAAATTCATTATTTTAAGGACCAGATTTCTGCAGTACCACTTCAATACTATTCTGTACTACTTCAATGTTCTGCAGTACCACTTCATTGTTCAGCAATACCACTTCATTTTTATGAAATAACACAAACGATCATCCGATATCAATTCATATACACTTTATAATACCTGTGTAATTCTGTCATTATCTCTAAATTTTTAAAAAAAATTGGGTCCTTTAAACAATGATTTTTGTTACAGAGTCGAAAACCCATTTTAAGACACTTTTAGGGCATGGCATGTAATTATCACAAAAAATAACTCCTTGCAGACAATTAAAGAATTGTCGCTCGCACAACGCGAGGACAATTATATAATAAATAATATATATTGTTGACCTTGAACTTCGTGCAATAAAAAGAAATAAATGAGGAGTAACTTCATTTAAATCCCCATAAGCTAAAATATCTTTCACTTAACTCCCTACCTTAATTATTATCATTTAAGGACCATCTGGAAAACTTATACTATCACTTAAGGACCAAATTCACTTAAAAGACTATTTTATCCTTACTTTATGATTTTTATTTTTATTTTTTTAATGAAACAAACGATTGAAAGAGAAAATAAAAATAAAAAAGACAAAAAGAAGACGGAAGGAAACGATGAAGAAGAAAAAGGAAAGAAGAAGAAGAATAAAAAGAAGGGAAAATGGAAGTGCCTATCATCGGTCCAGAGCAGCGTGACTGTGAGTTTTACAGTCCGGTGCGGGGTTCTCAATGGAGATGACGAAGAAAAATATGAAAATGGGTAAGAACAACAATGAGAAAATGTGACGAAATTGTGGGTTTTCATGTCCAATTCCACACATTTTTCCTTGATTCAGGTCCGTGACAGCGTGGGTCTTTTCAATTGTTGTGGGTTGTCGGAATAAATTCGAATTGTCCCAATTATTTTGTGGGTTTGCTCGAAGTAGCAGGTCGTTCTTGATTTCTCTTTATCGAGCATCGACTACCGAGTTTAATATAATTTACAAATTGTCCTGCTTCCAATCGTATTGCTAAATCCAACCGAAACATGTAATTAAGCTCATGTTGTTTTTTTGATATGGTGAGTTTCGCGTAGTGGAAATGTGTTTTTTTTTTTTTGTTTCCCCTTTCATTGCCATTGTCTGCAATTGCATTCTGTATTTCATCTTTTGCTCACGAATTTTTCGTAGTTTTATTAGATTTATTGGTTCTAACCTTTGATTATGCAACTTGTTCTTTGGTACACCAAACACCATATATTATTTTTTGTACGTAATTACATGTTTCTGGTACTGTATATGTTTATAATGGTACAGTATATTTCTGTAGATAATATTATGTCAGAGATTTGTATTTGATCGGCATTCGCAGAACCATCATGCATGACAGAACGATAAATGAAAAATCATTATTGTTTACAAGGATGCGCTGGGGAGAATTGTCGTTCCATTCAAGTCCATATGTTGTATATAGTTATGAAATTTGTTGTCCAATCATAAATTACATGTATATTAATTCGTTGCAGATATTTTGATTACGCGAATGTTTTAGTGTTACGGTAAAGTTCATGGATGTATTGAGATAGTTTTATGACTAAAACGATGTTAGTTATACATGTATTTTTGGTACGGTAAAGTGGAAAAAAAGGTACGATAACTGTGTGTAGAAGGTACGTGTAAACCTTGTTAAATAGTACCTCGCACGCATTAAAATGGTACAGCATATATCCAATAAGATACAATCACAGACTTTTCACTGATGCATTATACACGATATATTTGGTACAACTTAGTAGGATAAGCAATTTTCGTAGTAATGCAAAAAAATTTCTTCGAAAAACCACAATTCCATGTGTATATAAGATATATTTCACTCTTTCTGGATGTCAGGTTGTAGGTTGGACATCTTGGTTGCTCGTTTTGGCGGACGATTGTGTTCCGGACTTTACGTATGTTGGGTTGTGTTGCATTATTTGTGGATGTTGGGTTGTGTTGCATTATTTATGGATGTTGGTTGTGTTGCAGACTTTATGGATGTTGGATTGTGTTGCAGCTCCTTTCTAGCATCGCTGTCAGGTGTATACCAAGATGATTATCGATATGTTACCAAGTTTGACATCGTTAGTGTACCAAATTATACTACAGTAATGTACCATATTTAGTACTGATATGGTACCATATTGAAATGTAAAATATAAAAGCATAGTAATAGTTGTACCAAATATAGCGTTTACATTGTACCTTTATACAGTTATTGACCGTATCTAAAATCCTGCATTTTCTGTACCACAATTCGTATCGAAAATGTGCCGTGATTTTTCGATCCAATTATGTCCATTTTAATACGTCAACTAACATAGTGCGTACAAACAATAAATAAATAAAAAATAATGCAAACCATGTATTACAGGGTGATCGTTCTTAATTAACAAACAACATAATATATCGAACACTAATTGGTAACAACATTGTTCTCTCTTCTAATGATACATTGGATGCATATAAGAATCGGATTTCTCAAAAAATATCAAACTTGATACGAAGTTAACAATATAACTTAGATACATATAAGAATCAGATTTCTCAAAAAATCAAATTTAAATTGGATCGAATATAGCATAAACAATATATTGTACCATATATTGTGCAACTAGAGTACCCAAAAGAGGCACGCCACGTACATAAAACTAAAAGGTTTAATGTATCTAAACTGAATACGTTTCCGTACCACGAAATCAAATTTTAATTGGATCGAATATAGCGTAAACAATATATTGTACAATATGTTGTGAATTAGTGTACCTAAATCTGGCACGGAACCGTACTATAATAAGAATGTTTAATGTAACTGCTCTAAATAGTTTACCGTACCACAAAATTAAATTTGAGAAGGATCGAATATACGAACATTTTGCAGCGTGTGTCAGAATTTTTGCAGCCTGTCAGACGTTTTGCAGCGTGTCAGAACAACCTTTATTCGGTATGAATCTGTCATAAAACTGTTAACTTTGTTCTTTTTATTCGAAGAAGAGGCAAACCGTGAACTTTGTTTCGCATTGTACCCTATCTTTCTTTAAGAATTTTATTTATTTTCTTTTCTGTAGATTAAGCGTACCACTTTGAGGTTTCTTTGTGTACCATATAACTATTGTTCGTTGTTCCTTGTACTCACTGTTTACCGTACCATTGCAATATTGTTACCGTACCACAATTTACAGTATTTTACAGTAACACTGTATTCATCATATTTTCAAGATTACACCAACACAAAAAATATGCCATGACAGAACCTATTAAACCAACACAAAAAATATGCCATGACAGAACCTATATACATGTATGGCCCAAAAAATATCGCCATGGAACCTATCTACACCCTAATATGCCGCAAAAAATATCGCCATGAAACCTATCTACATGTAACACATGGTGCAAAAAAATATGCCATGACAGAACATATCTACACATAATGTATGGCACAAAAAATATGCCATGACCTATATGCTTCGTATGGACAAAACCAAACGAAGTCGAAGCATCAAAATATATGCCAAAATATGAAAACGTACGCTATGTCTTCACGATCCTCTACATGTACGACGATTGTGCCCATATTTCCCACATAACTTGCACTTCATCATCATTCTTTTGTCAACTTGAGAAAGAAACCGTTGCGTCTTTCGACGACCCGGAAGAACACGCACATCTGGATCGTCAATTATATTAGTCGGAATAGATATCATACTTTGCTTACGTGATTTTCATACACATTCGATCAACACACCTATCATATTCTTTAATCATTCAGGCAGACAACGAAAGAATAAATAAAAATGAAATGTATGCATGTGATACAAAAAAAAAGAACTCATCGTACCATAATCTAACATGTACTGTACCAATTTATTTTATTACGACGTACCAAAATAATGCATATAAGGTATTGAAAATATGTATATTGCGTACTAAAAACATACATATAGCGTATCAAAAATATGAGATGTAGAACCCTAATTGATATTAAAAAATGCAACTTAAAAATACTTAATTAATATTTCAAGAGCCCTAATCAAGCACCACCTAAGAAATGCCCCAAATTAAACCTTAAAACCCAAATACACCTAAAATAACCTCGAATTAAACATAAGAAAGTCATAATTGAAACATAATAATCATAATTGAGGCCTAAACTCTAATCGAGGAAATAACATATAAAAACTACGCAATTGCGGCACAACAAAACAAATTCAACGAAAAAATAGAACTTTTACGAAACCTGATGAATGAGAAATTTCAACACCCAATGACGTAGATAACTCATCTAGAGTTTCTCCGTGGGAGCAATTTATTGTGGGTCTTTCGATTTAAGGTTCAATTGAGAGTGGGACTTTTTATTTCATGTGGGTTTCTTTGAATCGATCGACTGGATTAGATATTTCTGTTCTTTTTTGTTTGTTTTTAATTAAAATTCTAGGTATAATCGTAATAATATAATGTTTGGGGGTGTTTTTGTCCAATTGGTCCTTAGTTGATAGTAAAGTTCTGAATTGGTCCTTAAGTGATATTTTCTTTGACATGAGGAGTTAAGTGATATAAACTTTACCTAGTAGAGATTTAAGTGAAGTTATCCGAAAAAATAATTCTTCCTTGCATTGCGCAAGGAGAATTAAAGAATTGTCCCACGCACTGCACGAGGACAATTATATAAGACATAATATATTATAATAGTATTAGTAAGGCTTTTGCCTACCAAGGAACGCACGGAAAGACACCAACAAGAAAAAGCAAGAGAAAGAAAAGAGAGATAAAAAATTAGATGGCAGTATTTGCTCCGACTATAAAGAGAGATATTTAGTGTTTTCTCCTTTATAGATTGAGATGTTGTAAATCTTGTTTTTACCCCAATAATAAAATATCTACATCGCCCGTGGTGTTTTACCCCAATACAAAAATGATTTTTGATGTAAATTCATGTGATCCATTTATCCTCACAGTCACTTCCAATATATTTACGCTATCCATTTCCCACAAGTGGTATCAGAGTCAGCCCTGATTGATATTCTGATTATGCTATGTGGTTGCAGCTTTGTCTGATCTCACATCAGAAAAGATATCGAAAAGGTTTATCGTTACGGAAGAGTTCTTTTTTTTTGGCAAGTCATGGCAATAGACTGCATAAGTAAATTCTTTCTAGGTGACTGGTGTCAAGCGGGACCATTGTGACCCCCACCAGATCTCATCTGGGAATTTACTTAAGGGTAATTTTTGTCTAGAAAGCTGGTCGCTGCCCTTTCTACAAATTATCTGATCAGTGCTATTTGGTTGGACTGTTGAATTTCGCCGACATAGGAAAAAATGGCAGCTAAAATTGAAATTGAGAAATTCAACGGGAGAAACTACTCACTGTGGAAAATGAGGATAAAAGAAATTTTGCTCAAAGAAAGTTGTTTGGAGGCGATCACTAGCAGACCAACAACTATTACAAGTGATGCCAATGAAGGAAATGAACGGAGGGCCATCGCCAATATTCATCTGACATTAGATGATGACATATTATCAAGCGCTGAAGAGAAAACTAGTGTGAAAGCAATTTGAGGATACTGTGGAAAATGAGGATAAAAGAAATTTTACTCAAAGAAAATTGTTGGAGGCGATCACTGGCAGACCAACAACTATTACAAGTGATGCCAAATGAAGGAAATGGACGGGAGGGCATCGCCAATATTCATCTGACATTAGATGATGACACATTATCAAGCGTTGAAGACAAAACTAGTGTGAAAGCAATTGGGATCATCTTGACAAGTTGTATCAAGTCAAGTCACTCCACAACCGAATTTTTCTGAAAAGAAAATTATATCATCTACGAATGGAAGAATCTTCTTCTGTGACCAAGCACATCAACAAGTTGAATACTCTGTTCTCTCAACTTAAATAGAGCTAAGTGAACGTGCTGAGCTTCTATTGGAAAGCCTGTCAGACTCCTACGATCAACTCATCGTCAACCTGAGCAACAACCAAGCTGCGGGAAAAGATAACTTCGATAATATTGCAGCTGCGGTTCTCGAAGAAGAAAGTCGGCGCAATAACAAAGAAGACATGTTGATAATTTCCCAACAGGTGGAAGCGTCGGGTCTTTAGGTACACAATGAAGTTGAAAAATAGGGTACGCTTTATGTAGCTATAAATATTGTGAGACACCCCTAAGGTGCACCATTCGTCGACACCATTACTCTGCTATTTTTTCCACACAATTGTCTAAACACTTAACCATTTTTCAGACTTCCATTATCATTTAACACCGCTTCCTTACTATTGACACCTGAAAAATGGAAATACCCTCCTAACTAAGGCAAGAGGGTAAACGACCCCCACCCTAACCTCTTTTCAACAGTTTTTTAGTCAAGATTCGCGGTAAAAGTAAGGCGGGAAGAAGCTCATCGATCCATTTTAGCGGTAGGGTCATTTTTCGACGGCATTATATATATATATATATATATATATATTGTAACGACCCTCACTTTCTAATAGTAATTATGACGAATTTTTCGCAACGTAAGTCGCGGAAGCCGCGACTAACAAAAACTTCTTATTAACATCTTACAATCTCCACACCACACACTTCACTAAATCATATCTTACAACATACACAAAATTCACACACGTTCTACCTTACAAAGGCCATAGCCCATTATTTTTTTATTTTTATTTACAAAGGCCATAGGCCCAACACACTACAAACCCTAACGTCACTCCACAGGTCGCATCCATGTACAGCCTCGCCCTCAAAAGTCCGTGGAGTACCGCCAATAGCCCGCCTAGCCGCGACGCGCATCAACGTCGGACTCGCTACCTACAACATATAAACCATGAGCTATTTGCCCATTAGGTGAAATAAAATGCATGATGCAAACATACATTCAATTCCTAAGTCCTAACACCTCACATTTCAATGCACATCCTTTCCATTCTCATGTATATATCTCACTTCACGCATACAAAGTTACCATAGCATATAATAACAATCCGTCTAATTGTTTACATCAAACATCTCATCCCATTCGCTTATATAATAAAAGATTCATATTTATCGGAATGTTCACATCCGAATAACAGAATGTTCACATCTGTTTTCATACTAACTTTACACCTCTTTGTTTTTCGGAACGTTCACGTCCGAAAAGACAGAACATTCACGTCTGCCTCCCATCATTACAATTCCTAATCTTGGAACGCTCAAGTCCAAATAGACAGAACGTTCACGTCTGCCTCTCATCAAATGTTCTACAAACACCAACCTCTGAACTTTCACGCCCGAGTAAACAGACGTTCACTCCTGTCTCTATACCCATATTGATATCCACTACTGTCTAATACCCAACTACTCTCAACTCTTCTTCACTTATACAAAGTTCTCATATTCATATATTCAACATTCCTCATACTGTTATATTCCCATGTACCATACTCATACACATATGTTGAGCACAAATATTAATTTACAGTATTGACGGTGATATCCATTTCCAAAAATACAAACATACAGAATCACATAAGGGTTTACGTGCTGTAGATGAAATTCACCTAGATGTCGTCCTTATGTTAGCAACCACGCAACCTCATAATTTCCTAATATTCTGGACCTTCTAGATATGAGAAATACTATCAAGTCAGTGTATTTGCTAAATTAAATGATAATAGGCACTTTCGAATTTCCTACTACTAAAAATCTTGTTTCGAAAATGTTTATATTGAAATTTTACTAAATATTGAAACTAGTTTAAAAAATAATGTGTTTTGAAATTCTCTTGAATTGAAATTGACTAAGTTTCGAATTTTGGACAGGTCTCGAAAATGAGTTCGAGATATTGTTCGAAAATTCTTACGAATTTGGTTTCGAAATTATTCAACTGTAAAGTACAAACACACACATACATATATATATTTTCCGAAATGAATTGCAAAAATGTTCAAAACGAATTCGAAACGATTTCGAGCTTCGTTTTGAAATTCTTTCGAACTTAGTTTCGAAAATCTCTTTTGCACTTGATATCAAAAAATCTACTCAAGCCCTAAATTAAAATTTCAGCCCGAATTAAAATTTCGTAACCTTTTTCAAAATGAGGTTTCGAATATCTCCTTCCCATTTCGAAATTCCCTTCGACATTATAATGCTAAAACAACTTCCATTTCGAAATTCTATGTAATCTACTTTGAAATTCTATCACTTTCGAAAATTTCATATAAAACTTAGATCAAAACTTTCTAAAATCAATCGTGTAAAGACCTAGCTTTCGAGATCTCATGAAAAACCTTATTTTCAATCTTAAGATCAATCTTTCAAAAATCCTTTCAAAATCAATCCACGAGATTCAACCTTGCAAACACCCAACGTGATCATACAAAACATATGAAAAACGTTATTTCCTTCGAAGATCTTAAAACTCTTGATCAAAATAATTTTCTCAAGAACACATTAAACTTCAACAAAACTTTTAAACAATCATTGACTCTCTAAAAATCAGAACCTAAATAAAACATGACTCCATGCAGATTTTCGCGCTCACTAAAGATCATAAATACTAAGTTACGAATAAAACATAAAGATCATGTGTTAGAAATTCTTACCCCTCCTAAGCTTAGTTCGATCTTGTTGGGTTTGGGTTCCCAACTTTGTGTCCGAAAGCTTGGTAAGGATGTCTCATATGACCACTTGAGAGTTTTCGGGTGCAAGTGTTTTGTGCATGTCCCAAGAGATGAGAGATCAAAGTTGGATGCCAAAACAAGACAGTGCATTTTTCTTGGCTATGGCGATGACGAGTTTGGCTACAGATGTTACGATCCCGTTAATAAGAAGCTTATCAGAAGCCGTGATGTTATCTTTATGGAGGATCAGACGATTGAGGATATCGAGAAGTCAGAAAAGCCGGTTATTCAGAATGACCACTTGATTGATTTGGATCGCCTACTTACACCAAATCCAGGTGAAGTTGAGAGTCAACCCGATGATCATGTTGTCGATGATATTAATTAGCAGGAGGAGACACATGTTGACTTGCCAGAACTTTATGTTAGAAGCTACTAGAGAGAGACGATGAGTTCGTACTTCTTACTAGTGAAGGTGAGCCAGAGAGTTACGATGAAGCCTTTCATAGATAGAGACAAGTGGATTGCTTCTACGAAAGACGATATGGATTCTTTATGAGTAAATGACACGTATGAACTGGTGGAGCTTCCTAAAGGTAAAAGGGTCTTGAAGAACAGGTGGGTTTACAAGGTGAAACATGAAGAGCACTCACTTTTTCCAAGTTTAAATCCAGATTGGTTGTCAAAGGCTTCAGCCAGAAGCAGGGGACTGATTTTAATGAGACTTTTTCACCAGTTGTGAAGATGACTTCTATTCGTGTTGTTTTGGGTTTGGCAGCTAGTCTTAATTTTGATATAGAACAAATGGATGTCAAGACTGCTTTTCTTCATCGTGATCTTGATGAAGAAATTTATATGGAGCGACCGATGGCTCGTTTAGAAAGGTAAGGAGAATTACGTCTGCAAATTGAAAAAGAGCTTGTATGGCTTGAAACAAGCTCCGGGGGAATGGTATAAGAAGTTTGAGTCGGTGATGATTCAAGAAGGGTATAAGAAGAATGATACTGACCATTGTGTAGTTATGCAGAGATTCCCTGATGACGATATCATCATTTTGTTACTTTATGTTGATGATATGCTTATTGTAGGTTCTTCGCCATCTCGAATTTACAAGTTAAAGAAGAACTTGAGCAAGCATTTCTCGATGAAGGATTTGGGGCCGGCTCAATGCATTCTTGGGATGAATATCACACGTGACCGAAAAGAGAAGAAGTTGTGGTTATCTCAAGAAAAGTACATCGAAAAGGTACTGCAACGCTTTAGCATGGAGAGAGCTAAACCGGTGAGTACTCCACTTGCTACCTTTATTAGATTGAGCATGACACAGTGCCCTACATAGGAGAAAGAAAAAAAAGTTATAGATCGAGTTCCCTATTCATCTGCCGTTGGTAGTCTTAGGTACGGTATGGTGTGTACTCGACCAGATTTAGCTCATGCAGTTGGAGTTGTATGTAGATTCATGTCTAATCCAGGAAAAGAGTATTGGAACACTGTGAAATGGATTTTGAGATATCTCCGAGGTACGTCCAACATGAGATTGTGTTTTGGTTCTGACGAGCCTATTCTTGTGGTTATACGGATTCAGATCTGTGCGGAGATGTGGATACGAGGAAATTTACTTCGGGCTATTTGATTACTTTTGCAGGGGGGTTGTGTCTTGGCTGTCCAGACTTTAAAAGTGTATTGCCTTGTCTACGACAGAGGCAGAATTTATAGCTGTTACGGAAACTTGCAAAGAGCTTCTTTGGATGAAGAACTTCATGAGTGAGCTTGGCTTTCAGCAAAGGTATGTCTTATTCTGTGACAGCCAGAGTGCTATTAATCTCAGTAAGATCCGACGTTTCACGGGAAATCGAAGCATATAGATATGCGATATCATTGGATTCGTGAGATTTTGGAAACCAAGCAGCTTGAAGTTGAGAAGATCCACACCGACGATAATGGCGCATGATGACTAAGTCATTGGTGAGATCGAAATTTGAAGTTTGTTGTACGATCGCCGGTTTGGCGATTTCCTCCATATAGTTGGGAGGGGGAGATTTGTGTTGGCGTGGCAGCGGACCCGGTCGAGTAATACCGCAGCTAATATTTGAGCAAGTAAAGATAAAATATGGACACCGAGATTTAACGTGGAAAACTCCCAAACAAATCGGGGTTAAAACCACGGGCAAGGAAGAAGAATTCACTATAGAGAAAATATAGGAGTTACAACCTCTCAATCTATAAAGGAGAAAACCTCAATACCTCTCTTTATAGTCGGAGAAAAATACCGACAAACTCTCTATTTTTATTTCTCTCTATTTTTCTTCATTCTGTGGGATGCATTTCGTTTGAGCCATTAATGCCTATTTATAGGCATTCGATCAAGCGAGCTTACATAGGTGCTTTGCTCATTCGCAAATCTGAACAAGATGACTAATCAATTTCCCATGTGATTATTATTTCTTCCTTTTGACTTGTCATAGCCGAAACCTCTGACAATCTCCCACTTGAAGATTTGATTGAGGATCAATCGAATCTTCACACCATTCTTTCTCCCTTGCCATTCATGTTGCTTACGTCTCCGCTAGGCCACTTGAGGAACGACACCAAACGGACTTGTCAGTGTTGACCGCCTTCGTCAAAAACTCTACTAGGTTATCTTTCGTATGAATTTTCTGCATATCAACCGTGCCCTCTTCCACTTTCTCACATACGAAGTGATACTGGACTCGTATGTGCTTTGACCTAAAAATGAAAACTGGATTCCTTGCGAGATGCAAGGCACTCTGACTGTCACAAACGGAGGAATATTCTTCTGTTCGTGCCCGAGTTCCTCCATGATCATTTTCAACCATACCGCCTATTTACTTGCATGCGTAGCTGCAACATATTCTGCTTCAGTTGTTGACGTCGCGACAACGGACCTTCGATACCCAGCTTACGGCTCCGCCCAGTAAGAGTGAACACATATCTCGTGGTAGATTTGCTCTTGTCAAGATCACCTGCATAATCAGAGTCAACGTACCCTCTGACAGTTAAGTCTGCTCCCCCATAACATAATGCAACATCTGAGGTTCCTTTGATATATCGTAGGATCTCCTCTTCCCGCGCTCCAATGCTCTTTGCCCGGATTCGCCATGTACCGACTTACTACTCCCACTGCATGTGCAAGGTCTGGTCGTGTACAAATCATTGCGAACATAAGACTTCCCACCGCTGATGCATACGGTACTCGAGACATCTACATCCTCCCTTCTTCACTGCTAGGACTCATACTTGAGGATAATTTGAAATTAACAAGAAGTGGGGTAGAAATTGGCTTGCAATCTTGCATATTGAAGCGTCGCAAGACCTTCCTAAGATAATTCTTCTGCGAAAGCCAAATCTTCATGTTATTTCTGTCTCGGTAAATTTGCATCCCTAGAATCTTGTTTGCCAGTCTCAAGTCCTTCATTTCAAATTCCCTAGTCAACTGTGCCTTGAGTTCTTCAACACGATCTTTGTTGGGGTCTGCTACCAACATGTCGTCAACATACAACAGTAATATGATAAAATCATTTTCACCAAACCTCTTGAAATATGAACAAGGGTCTGCATTCAATCAGTTGTATCCAAGGCTCATGCTGAAGGAATCAAATCTCTTATACCAACACATCAGCGCCTGTTTGAGACCGTATAGAGATTTGTTCAACCTGCAAACCAAGTTCCGTTTTTCTTTGTCTTCAAAACCTTCCGGTTGGAGCATATAAATCTCTTATTCAAGATCTCCATGAAAAAAAGTCGTCTTCACATCTAGTTGCTCAAGATGTAGGTCGAATGTAGCACACATCGCTAGGAGTACCCGAACAGTTGTCAATCGAACGACCGGTGAGAATATCTCGTTGAAGTCGATGCCTTCTTTCTGAGCATAGCCTTTAACAACCAGTCGTGCACGAAACCGCTCTACTTGATCATCGCTGTTACGCTTGATCTTAATGACCCATTTATTGCCGATTGCCTTTCTTCCCTGAGGTAGTGGCACTAACTCCCAAGTCTTATTTTTCCTAGGCTTCCATTTCTTCTACATTGCCGCCAACCACTGATCTGCATCTGAACTGTTCAGTGCTTCTTGAAGAGTTGATGGCTCTCTATCATCAGTTAGAAGACAGTATACAACATTGCTGTCCATATCGTAATCTTCATACCAGGATGGTGCGGCTCTTTTGCGTGAGCCCCTTCTAAGTTCTGGCTCTGAAGATTCGCTTGGCCCTTCCTCGTGCTCCGGTGCTGCTTCAGAAGAAACTTGCTGAATAGACTTCCCTTTCACCTGAATCGTCGTAGTTTCTGGGCTTTCCTTTGTAGTGCTATCATTTCCTCCGATTGGTTTATCTTCTAAGAAGATAACCTCCCTGCTGATGACAACCTTGTGGGCAGTGGGATCCCACAGGCGATATCCTTTCACACCATCAGCATACCCCAAGAACAAACACTTCTTGGACTTCGGATCCAGCTTCGTAGTTTCTTGGGCGTTGTACATCACGTACACAAGACTTCCAAATACATGGAGTTTGGAATAATCCGCTGGCTTTCCAGTCCACATTTCTATCGGCGTCTTCTGATCAATTGCCGTTGAAGGCGATCGATTGATCACATAGCAGGCGGTCTTGACTGCTTCTGCCGAGTATGATTTATCCAGACCTGCAGCTCCCAACATGGCTCTTGTTCTCTCCAACAGAGTCCTGTTCATCCGCTCCGCCACTCCATTTTGTTGTGGAGTATACACCGTAGTAAAGTGCCTTTTGATGCCTTCCCCTTTTGCAAAAGCTATCAAATTCCTTGCCAGTATATTCTCCTCCATTATCCGTCCTCAAACATTTGATTTTCTTTCCTGTATCAAGTTCGACCTGAGCCTTGAAATTTTTTGAAGGTAGCGAACACATCTCCCTTACTCTTGATGATATACACCCCACATCTCTGGGAGTAATCGTCGATGAAGGACACGAAGTACTTCCCTCCTCCTCGGGATGAAACTGGTGACTGCCATACATCCGAGTGAACCAATTCTAGAATATTGTTGCTTCTAGAATTTGATGTGTTGAACTGTAGCCGATGCTGCTTGTTTGCTATGCAATACTCACAGAACGATAGTGACACCTTCGTGAGACCCGGAAGTCGATTTTGGCTCGCACGAATTTTCATACCTTGTTCCGACATATGCCCGAGCTTTTGATGCCACAACATAGTAGATCTTTCGGTTGAATTTCCCGAAGCTACAGACGCTTCCCCTTCTTGCACCGTCTCTCCCAACAGCATATACAAATTTGCAGCAACCTTTTCACCTTTCATGACTACAAGTGCTCCGTGGAATATTTTTATTATTCCTTCCCGAACTTTGATTTCACAGCCAAGATCATCGAGCTGTCCCACAGACAAATAAATTCTTCTTCAGACCTTCCACGTGCCGCACTCCTTGAATAGTGCGAACTGTACCGTCATGCAACTTCAACCTCACGGTTCCAACGCCTACGATTTTTAAGGCATTATCTTCGCAACTGTACACAGATCCTCTTAATATAGGTTCGTAGTGGTTGAACCAGTCTCTTCGAGAGGTCATATGATAAGTTGCACCCGAGTCAAGAAGCCATATCTCATCGTACGCCTTCCTGCTCTCCGTTGAGATAGCTGCTTCGCTACACAATACGTCTCCACCTGGCGCGTTTGCCAGATTTCCTTGAGGATTGGAATTCTTTAGGTTCCAACAATTCTTTTTCAAGTGGCCCTTCTTTCCACAGTGGTAGCATTTCATATCCTTCTTCTTACTTCTTGAGTTTCCCCTGCCTTGAGTGTGACTCCCACTTGAACCACGTTCCGTTGATCTCCCTCTCATCACCGTCAAAGCTTCGACCTGTTGAGACTGCTTGCTGGTCCTCCTTGTTCTTTCGCCGATTTTCTTCTTCGAGAATAGCAGCTGCGATGTTATTGAAGACCAGATCTTTCGTGTTGTTTGTCAAGTTGATGATGAGTTGATCATACGAATCAGGCATACTTTGAAGTAGAATTTCCGCACATTCTTTAGCCTCCGTTTTATACCCCAACGATGTTAGCTGGGAAAATAGAGTATTCAAGACGTTGAGATGCTCCATCACCGAAGTAGATTCAGACATTCTCAAGGTGAACAATTTGCTCTTCAAGAAAATTTGTTGTGTAACGACGTCGGCTCGTACAGATTGGTTAGATGGTCTCATATCTCCTTTGTCGTTTTCTTTTCTTCGACGTTGGACAATATCTCATCTGCTAGTGCCAGATGGAGATTTGCGACAGCGCTCCCATCCATCTCGTTCCATTTCTTTTCGTCTGTAACTGTGGCTGGTTTTCCATCAATAGCCTCCAGACAGCCGTCCTTTCGCAAGATCGCCTTTATCTTTAATTTCCACAGTGAGAAGTTTCTCCCGTTGAACTTTTTGATAACGAATTTCGCCGCCATAATTTATGCTCAGTCGTGAGCGATACCTCCAACGGGGTTGCAGCAGATAATTATTGAACTCGTTCCGGCTTTTTCGTCACCGTAACAAGGGCAGTATAATATCTATTATTTTCTGATGTAGAGGGTCCACGTTAGTGGCAACCACAGAGCATACGATAAATAGATATATAAAACCCAACCTAGGCTCTGATACCAATTGTTGGCGTGGCAGCGGACCCGGTCGACTAATACCGCAGCTAATATTTGAGCAATTAAAGATAAAATATGGACACCGAGATTTAATGTGGAAAACCCCCAAACAAATCGGGGTAAAAACCACGGGCAAGGAAGAAGAATTCACTATAGAGAAAATATAGGAGTTACAACCTCTCAATCTATATAGGAGAAAACCCTCAATACATCTCTTTATAGTCGGAGAAAAATACCGACAAACTCTCTATTTTTATTTCTCTCTATTTTTTCTTCATTCTGTGGGATGCATTTCGTTTGAGCCATTAATGCCTATTTATAGGCATTCGATCAAGTGAGCTTACGTAGGTGCTTAGCTCATTCCCAAATCTGAACAAGATGACTAATCAATTTCCCATGTGATTATTATTTCTTCCTTTTGACTTGTCATAGCCGAAACCTCTGACAGTTTGTTGGGTTTGGGCTCCCAACTTTGTGTCCGAAAGCCCACAGCCCACTAACAACATAACATCTATAGCTGAGATCTCACCTACTACATTGGATAAATCGATCAATTCACCGATGAAAAGAAGAAATTTCTGCAACTTTTTCTATAAGCGACAGATTCGGATTTCTCACATTTGGAGGGGCAAACATTGTCCGATTGACTTGAAATTTGGATTGAAGGTATAAGATTCATTGATCTTCATTCTATCCGAAGGATTTTTCATTTAGAGGTCTGGTTTGTGAGTTACGAATTTTTGGATTCTGCTGCATTTTTTTTGTGCGAATATGATCTTTATGATCTTGTTTTGAGTTGTAGTGCTTTTGGAGCATTGATTTGGTAATATAGCTCTTTGTGGTTGTGTTGTGGGTGTATCTTGTTGTACTTGAAGTGGTGATAATGGATTTTGGATCGTTTGGTCCCGTGGTTTTTACCCGTCGATTTGAAGGGGGTGTTCCACGTTATATCGCTGTGTCTTTTCCATTATTTCGTTGCGTTGATAATTCTTGGGATGTCGATACGAGTTCGCTGCCGTAATATTCCGTTATTGGTGCCGTCCGATCCTAAAAGATCTTTCCTAAGGCTTTTCTCCACACTTTCTCTCTCTTACTAATTCATTTTCGTGTGTTAAATGAGATGAAGAAAAGTCTTTATAAACTTATCCGATACTTACGTGAGTGGCTGAACAAATGACAAGGACTTTAACGGTTTAGCTTAATGTTTATCTTTCTCTTATGAAATTCATTATCCAACGTGTAGTTAAAGGATTAATTATTATTTTAGTGTTAAGGTTGTTTTCGTCCCCTTGACTAAGTTTTCAAAAGTTTGACAACTAAACCATGTATAATGCGTGAGATATTAATCAAATGACAAGACCTTAACCTAATCTTTACTTTAAATAAAATATTGACCATTAGTCTTGATGCGGACATATGTTAAGAATTATTTATGGTGTTCAATTAATTATTTGATATTATTCTTGTATTTTATTTAAGTGAACTGGGTTTAATGTTTTAGAGCCCAATGATCTTATTCTTGTAATGGACTTACAAGGGCCCAAGTATTATATACCAACATGTGGTATAAATACTAAAATTCTAACACATAGTTAGGAGTCTTGTGCGTGATAATTAATAGATAGAGAATTTCATAGGAGCCTCCCAACCCCTCCTCAAGAACGCACACACACACCACGCTAAGTGAATTCTTCCATTTATTTTCGTGGTTT
Organism: Craterostigma plantagineum; assembly: GCA_027422505.1. Lineage (NCBI taxonomy): Eukaryota > Viridiplantae > Streptophyta > Magnoliopsida > Lamiales > Linderniaceae > Craterostigma > Craterostigma plantagineum. The sequence continues at coordinate 8,390,632 of JAPQWV010000035.1, forward strand.
AATTGCTTGAAATATGCTTTAGTTGGATATAATGGACCAACAAGTGGTATCAGAGCCAAACGCGCTCAGATTTGAAAACTTTTTGAAATAATATTTCTTGGTGTTCTTCGTGCTCTTCAAAATTTTCGAAAATTTTGATTTGTTTTGGTGTTTTTGATGATGCTTGAGTGTTAGGGTTGAAGATATAAGTATTAAGATCATTACCCAGACCAGACGTTTCTTGTGCAATTTTTCTCAGTTTGGGGGTAGGTTTTATCTGTTCGTGCGTGAGAACCTTTTGCAGGTATTGTAGCAATTCGCGGCGTAGTGAATAGTAGTTCGCAAAAAAAAGCGCGGAATCACTGTAGCGTTCTCGAAAGCACTATTGCAATTCGCAAATTTAAAAAAAAATGCGAAATAACTTTAACGTTCTCGAGATCACTGTAGCAATTCGCGAAATTGTTTTAAAAAAAATAATGATAGAAGTCACAGTAGCTCGCAAAGTTACTGTAGCAAAAATTCATCGAAATCAGTTCTCGGTGCGCAAATTCACAAAATTGCCACATTTCAATCGAAATCAGTTTTCGGTCCTCAAATTTACCAAAAGTGCAATCGAAAACCTCACCCCGCGAAATTCTTTCTCGAAACAGTCGTTGCGAAAATTAATTTCGAATTCAACGTTGCGAGAAGTTATCATTTGCGAAAACCTTTTGTGCCTTTTTTCGGGTAATTACATGTCAGGCTCATTTAATATGTTTGCTTTTGATTTCAAGCCCCATTTATATTTCATATAGATATAAGTACCCAAATGTAAGTTTCATTTAGAAATACGGACCTAATCCATGAAAAAAGACATATTTGCCCATAATAAACAAAAAGAATTACGAATCACAGCCATCGTCTTATTCAAACCAGCAAAGAAACCATGAAGAAGTGGTATACAATGTACATGAAGTGTTACTGTAGATACATGAAGTGGTACTGTAGACCCATGAAGTGGTACGGGTGAATAGTGAAGTGGTACTGTAGACCCATGAAGTGGTACGGTAGATCCATGAAGTGGTACTAATGACCAGAGAAGTGGTACAACATTTGTAGACCCATGAAATGATACTGTTGACAAGAGAAGACTGGTACGGGTTATCCATGAAGTGGTACTGTTGAACAGGGAAGTGGTACAGCATTTTGTAGACCCATGAAGTGGTAATGTTGAACGGAAAAGTGGTACAGCAGAACTCGTAAGTGTTTTTCTGGAGAAATCGGGTAAATATTTGCACAAGAAACACGTAAGACTTCTTCTGTACCACTTCTCTGTTCAACAATACCACTCCATGGGTCTACAAAATGCTGTACCATTTCTTTGTTCAACTGTACCACTTCATGGGTCTCCCGTACCAGTTCTTCTCTGGTCAACAGTACCATTTCATGGGTCTACAAATGTTGTACAACTTCACTGTTCATCAGTACCACTTCATGGATCTACCGTACCACTTCACTGTTCACCCGTACCACTTCATGGGTCTACAGTACCACTTCACTGTTCACCCGTACAACTTCATGGGTCTACAGTACCACTTCATGGATCTACACTTCTTGTTATGTGATAACATATAATAATATATTGCAATTTGAAAACAGAACATGCGTGCTGGATACCACTTCATAACTATTCTTTTATGAGGGTATTTTCGTCAGTCAACCTTTATTCTATGTTAAATTCTTAAATAGGTCCTTCAAAATATATTAATTCTAATAGGGGCAAAATTAATGGGGGCATGAATCCAAATCGTCCTTTTTTTGTCCAATTCTCGCAACAATCACATTTTTTTTGTCCAATTCTCGCAACAATCACATCACATATATAATCATTACACCTAATAATAACACATGAGCAATCATCACCATCCACCACATATATAATATAAAGTAATCATCACAATATTATACACATATTCGCACACATAAAATTTTTCAAAACTAAATTTATCTGCAAACTTTACCAAAAATCAAATTATAGCAGTTCAACTTTAAAAAAATTATTATTATTATTAAAATAAATAATAAATTCTTCAAATCTACAAAGCGCGTCAACGATCAAATATCCAACTAGCTTAAACTAAAATAAACATAAATGAAGGCCTACTCGATTATTAGCGGGACTAAGTATATTTCCTTAGAGAAGCATAGTTCGATAGTAAAAGAATTAGAAGACAGACTAGACAACAACTACAATTGCTTGGTTAAGAGTCTCAAAGAGAGAGGTATCCTCGATTGTAGATTGTCGAATGCAAATGAGAAAGTCGCTAATCTAGAAGCCCAACTAGAAAATTCTAATACTAAGGTTAGTGAATTAACTAAGAGTCTAAATACCTGTCAAGACGAAAAGAATACGGCTCAAAGTAACTATGTTTTCTTACATGTAGAACGCACGAAGCTCTATTCTTAGGTTAAATCTGAGCATTCTAAAAATTTATCTTCCGTCGATATACCTCATATTCTTAAGAAAATAGAGGATTTAAATTCCACATTAGAAACGGAAAGAAAGAATTTTGAAGCAGAAAAGAATACACTTCTAACGGAGATATCTAATCTTAAAGCTACCTCGATTTCAAAACATGACAAATGGAAGCAAACGGATGATCTTGTTCCTACCATCGCAATGACTTCTACTAATTCTAAGTCACTGGCGACTAGAGCTTTATATGGTGTTAATGATTCTATGTCAATATTGATTGAAGCTGAAAAGTTAAGTAAAAGAAGAGCTCTAATAATTGCTAAGGAATAAATAAAGAAAGCTAAGGAGAAAGGAAAATCAATATTATCTTCCAAAATTAAAGTCGAAAATGTTCAAAATTTCTCCTCTCCCATTCCTATCGAAAAGGAAACTTATAAAGAAGAAGTTCCAAGCTCAAGCAAGCAAACTTCTCAAGCCCCAAAAACATCTCATTCTTTAAAGAATGATAGATGTGGAATTGCTTACCCATCCAAAAATGTTAATCATTCTAGTAAGCAAAGTTCTAAGAAAAGTCATCATTTTGATGTGAATCTTGTGAACACTTCACGTAGGAAGAACATTTCATGTACTAACAATGCCTATTATTCTATATGTTCTTATGCCTTCCTGAAATATTCAGCCCATGCTAAGTCTGAGAAACATCTCATGCGACTGGCTTCGGAGAAAATTTTTAAATTTCTGCGAATAACACGTTCACCTGTGCTGAAATGTCATACCCGTGAGTCCTAAATGGGTACCTAAAGCTACATTAATGGATGATTTAGGACAAGATTTGAAACCTTATGTGCTTAACCCGTTTTCTGCTAATAAGGGAGGACCAATCCAAAATGGGTACCAAAGTCTCAATAATGTTTTGCAGATGTTCCAGCATGGGTAGGTACTAAGAGAGCTGCTCCGCACTCATGACTGGTATGCGACGAGGGCAGCCAAACATCCCAGCGTGTATGGTATCTTGGGTTCCACATACACGGCTGGTTAGCGATGCGAGCAACCAAACGAGGGTACATCATAGCTATGCATGCGTAAAAGAGCTTTAAATTTCAAATTTTAACATGCATATGAACTGAAATGACTAAAAACCCTCCTATAGGTACATTTTCACTATGCATGCATCTTTAAAAAAAAAGTTCGAGCTTAAATATTCTGTATGTATATGGGTTGAAGCATACCTATTCTAACTTAGAGCGATAACAAACGTACATTTAAATGCAATTTTAAAGAACAATAATTCTTTAGTTTGCATTTGCTTTGAAAATAAATAAATACGTTCACGCTTAATTAATTGGAAGAGAACTTACATGTTTAAACGTGCATGCATTGAGGGGGAGTATCACTTCATATTTAAGAGGTGAGAATACAACTTTAGGGGGAGTACATCTTAGGTGCATCATTTGAGGGGGAGGAATAAAAAAAGAAATTACATATCTATATCTATATATATACATATATAAATATAGTTACTATTACATTATTAATAAGATAATACATATATATTAACAAATATTATTATATATCGATACCCATATATATACAATATAAATAATGTAATATATAGTTACTATTACATATATAAATAATATAATATATATTACATATATACATTATATATGTAAAAAAATGGCGCCATACTCTCGTAATCGTGTTTCATCAGAATTCCCCCGTCTTCTAAAGATAAACTTCAAGGACGAATCTCAAGCCTACAACGGTCAACTCTCTTCAAAAGGCGATGGTGGCTTCTAGTGCTAACTCGGCAATGACCTCAACAGACCTCTTCAAAAGGCGATGATGGCAGCACGCATCACTTCGTACCGGATGTATGGATTTCAAGTTCCCATGGTTTAGTCAGACCAAACTGAACCTATCCCCGGAACACAGTCGAGCGTTAGTGACGATCTCAAACTCATAAAGCTACCTGTATTTGGAAAATCTTGACAAGACCGAAGAGCAGAAGATACAAAATTTCCTAACCTCACAAATTACTCGGACCAACCCCCATAGGTACACGTGCTAATTTTATTAGCTCCCGGGTAGAAGTCGCCGCACTAGGTTCAACGGCGCATGCACAACCGAGCATTACCCACTCATCGATCTCCCAGCAGATCGATGTTTCACTAAATCACGGGGAGCCGCGTAATCTATCACTACTTCACTTGGAAGCAGGAGATATTGAACTAAGTGGTAGTCAGCCCCACAACACTAAATTTATTGAACACTTCGAGTCTAGTGTGTCCTCACCATCCATATGTTTTTATATCTTTGTAGGACACATACACTTTTTTCTTATCTGGACTCTCTGACCAGATCAGAACTTTCGTAGACATGTCCTACTGACATGTTTGATGATCGGAAGGAAGTCCTACCATTGGAACATCAAAACAACAACGGTTTCAGGCCATCGTCTTCGAGCTAGTCTCAATAATGATGTAAACGGAACGCCTATGTGGCTCCAGATTCTCAGCCCTGTTCTCACAGGCCACGTCTCAGAGTTAAACTCTGAAGTTGTGTCGACGGACTGCCTTTGTGGCTCCGTCAGGTTATTACCCAACCTGAGTACTCACCAATTCCGCCGCGCATACCACTCTGAAGACAGGCTCTCATGCAATTGATGAAAAAATCTGAAGGAGCCCAAGCACATTTTTGGAAAACGCACTCCATCATCTTGTCCCGGCGACGTGATCTTCTTGCCAAAGCGATGCCTCATTTTGACCCATCGCATGACGATCTCCCCAGCTCAATCTTCATGAGGGGGAAGAGCACTAAAGCAAAACGGGAGCAACACCACGATGAAAGTGCAATATAGATCTGAAAATGCCAAATCTCAAGCGTCGTCAAAGAATCAATCGAAGACCACAGAGTCCAACGATTGAAGTTGTCGCCTCATGTTCAACTCTCCGAATTTAAAGAAACACCCCAATCACAACGTAAGTTTGAACAATCGTAGGGGGAGTTGAGCTACAATCGAACGGAGAGATCGGACTCAAATGACAAGATACGGCCAACAACTTCAGCATGGACGTCAAGAATCAAAACTGTCGACTCGTGTACAGCTCTTCGAGTTTAAAGAAAATTCCCAATCCCAACATAAGGTTGAACAAATGTAGGGAGAGTTGCGACAAGTGAAGGAAGAGCAGGAACACCTAAAGAGAAGATTCGACTCGTGTACGTCTCTCAAAATTTAAAGAGAAAAATCAATCTCAACAAAAGGTTGAACAAACGTAAGGGGGAGATCGAGCACAAGAGAGGCGATCCAACAAACAGCTTTGAACACTTAAGAGAAGAGAATTTCAAAAGACGGTGAGCTTGAAGATCTTTTAGAGAAGAGGTCACAAGACAAGACAAATGAGGATGTGATTGAAGAAGAACACGCAAGCAAATGCTTTCGCGTACACAACTCCGATACGTGTTCTTTGAGGACTCAGGACGATTACAAGACGAAGATAACCAGCGCTGAACACAAATGGGGGATTGTTAGGAATTATTTATTGTGTTCAATTAATTATTTGATATTAGTCTTGTATTTTATTAAGTGAACTGGTATGTTTTAGAGCTCAGTGATCTTATTCTTGTAATGGGCTTACAAGGGCCCAAGTATTATATACCAATCTGTAGTATAAATACTAAACATCTAACACATAGTTAGGAATCTTGTGCGTGATAATTAATAGATAGAGAATTTCAGAGAAGGAGCGTCCCAACCCCTCTTCAAGAACGCACGCACACACCCCACGCTAAGTGAATTCTTCCATTTATTTTCGTGGTTTAATTGCTTGAAATATGCTTTAATTGGATATAAACGGACCAACAACATAAATTAGGCAGGCGAAATAATGAAATTAACGAAATAATTTAGATTAAGGTGATAATTAGAAAGACTTGATAGAAATTAGAGTTTTGGGAAAATAGGGAGGTAAAAACATGAAATAGGGCTTTTAGGGTACCTCAGAGAAACCTTTAGGGACCTCCTAAAGGTTTTTAGGACCTAGCACCATATTGGGGAAGTATTTTGGGACCTATCATGCTAAGCAGGTCATGTCGTCCCGAGGAAGCGTCATAAGGAAGCCATATTGAATCCTGAAAGGACGTCTGACAACACTCACTGAAAAGTTGTTCCTGACAAGCTGTATCAGGCTGTCTGATGCCCTGATATGATGGAATACGTCCCTTCTCCAGCCGCCTGACGTCCCTGACAGCACAGAACACATCCCATCTCCAGCCGCCTGATGTCCCTGCCAGCCCCTGCTCCTGACAACCCAGGGTCACGTCACAGTCTGATGTCCCTGAAATGACTGAATACGTCTCATCTCCTAGAAGTAAGCGATGCTGGCCGTTGGGAGCTCCTATAAAAGGAGGACTTCATCATTTCCGCACCTAATTCACATTCCAACACCTCTCAACACTTAGAAAAATACTCTCTCACTATAAAAACATCTTTATGTATTTCCCTATGTGTTTTTTAGAGAGAAGAGCGAGATATGAGTAGTTATGAGTGTGTAAATCATTGAAGTATAGTGAAAACAGTTCCTGAGCGCCCGTGGACGTAGGACTGCAAAGATCCGAACCACGTAATCCCTGTGTTATTTCATTTACGTCCACAGCCCAAACATATCCCAAACAGGTCCCTAACAGGTCCCGAATACGTCCCAAGGTCCCTAACAGGTCCCAAATACGTCCCAAGGTCCCTAACAGGTCCCAAATACGTCCTAAGGTAGGTCCCAAATACGTTCCAACACGTCCCCACACGTCCCCAAACACATCCCTTTCACATCCCTTTCAAACAAGCACCTTACGCACGTCGTGAACTTTGTGATAATCGATTTACCGCTATATAAATTTCCCCAAACCACATATAAAATCTCTTTGATTGGATAGCCCCATATCAAGTCTAATATTACATTAGTGTTTAACCCCTCTTTAGAGAATTTCGAAACTCTCCATGAAATTTCGAAACCCTTGAATTTCGAAATTAGACCAAACTGTTTCGAACTTTTCTTTATCATCCCTTACCTAAAGTTTGGCTTAAATTATGTATTAACTATTACTTTAATATTATTTAGGTGTTTCCCTTCATTAAAGAATTTCGGAAGTCCATCATTATGGAATTTCGAAACCCCTTATTGAAGAATATCGAAACCTAGTGCTTAAGTTTCGAAATTCTCTCCTAATTTTCGAAACCACACATAGGTTTCGACTTTCTCCCATCAAAATTCGAAATATACCACTTACTTAAAGTTTCGAACTTCATTCTACTTATATTTCGAAATTCACTACCTATCAACATCAAAAATTTCGAATTTCCTCTTATTCGAACTCTCTTCATGCCAAATTTTCGAAACCATTCACAAGAAAACCCTAGGTTTCGAAATTGTGATGTTTCGAAATTCTCTTTCCCCCACAACTTAATTGTGAAACCTACTTTCGGAAATTACCTTTTCGAAAATCTCATTCTCTACTCTTCTCGCCTTTCGAAATTCTCCCTACCCAAAATCATAATAATTATGAAAGTCTCATAAAATTATCATACATGTCACGTAAGACACCAAAGAAATATTAACATGTAAGACACAACATAATTTACGTGTTATAAATAATTCACTTACAGTCCTAACTCCTTTATTTAATTCATCTAGCAAAATCTCTAATTAAAACATTATACCACTATTATATTGTAAATCCCGTAGTTAGATTTTACGGGTATTACATATATTTGTGGGTCTCAAACTCAGCGCAATACAGTTATGAGGGACGACTTATGAGAAGCACGAAATCATGCTTTGACCATAAAAGGAAGAAGAAGGCGAACTCCTCAATTACTTAGTGAGCGATTCACAATCAATTGCTTTGCGGTTTCGACAAGCTTTCGTAAAATCGAATTTGATCAAAAGACAAAGTGTACTACAGTGCGCTTATTTAGGGCGATCAAATGCGCAAATAATTCGTTACTTAGTGGTTGAATATGATTTAAGACCATAGACATAATATGCTGATTTATTTCCTAGAAATGGAATAGCGATGGTGATGTGATGATTTAAGACTGCGTTTCTCCTTATAGAAAAAAGGGATACACTTTATTTTAAACACAGCAGTGAAAATTTACGTTTTATTAAACACTAGAAAATTCGTATGGTATGAGTTAAGGTTATAGCGGGTATATACTTATTTCTTTTTTGGCTTTCGTTTTAGGTGTAGGTGAGAATAGGAAAATTTGTCAACTAATATTTCTACAGATTTTTCTGAGTTTTTCATCTGTGTCTTCGCTGTTTTATATTTTCGATACACAGATTGTGAAGGAATTTCGGATTGATTAGACATTCCCAAATGTCAATTTCGTAATATTATCTTCCACAATTTCTTGGCATAAAAAAACAAGCTTTAATGAAGGACCGTGAAATCGTACTGAAAGAACGCATTGCCCGTCGACCCGTCGAAGGACACGGTCCTCAGCCCGACAAACCCGCGGGCCAACCTAAAAGCGCCCGACCCGCCCACGACTGCCAACTCGCGGCGCTCTTGAAGAAAAGGGTTTCGGCCCAATACGTACAGAACGCTGCCATTATATTTCCCGCCCATGAACAGCAAATCTAACGTAAGTTGAAAGACTTGTTCGTCGAGCGAGGAAAAGATGAAAGTGCCTGGGCCCGCCCGATGATCTCCGCTCGTTCGTGGGCCCGGCCCTCATTGGGTCGTCGATAGCGCCCACGAGCCCGAAAAGCGTAGGCGAAGCTGAGGTGGAGTTAGCCTTCGCCACCCCTACGAACGAAGGAGTGGGCCCCGACGCAATGTCTTGAACGTACACTTGGAATTCGGTTACTTTTTCGCATCGGCGAAATTTGTGGTGGGCCCGAGCGTGGGCGTGGCGAGAATGAGAAGATAGGGTTGTTATTATTATTATTACAAGGATTATTAGGGTTGTGCAATGAATTAGCTTCATGTTTGGGAGGCTTGGTTTTATTATGTGGTGTAATTATTAGGAAGGATGGGACTTAGGGTTTTTATAGATATGGTAGTGAAAATTGATGAAGAGCTGGTGAGTTGGCTATGAGTGAGAAGTATATATATGAGAAGTAGGCGTATATATATATATATTAATGCATGCATGCAGAGGCGGATCTACATGGTGGCCGAGGGGGGCCACGGCCCCGCAAAATTTTTCGAAAACTTAAGTACTATATATGTAGTATATATTGTATTGTGTTTATATAAACTTTATATGGTCAACCTGACCAATTATCGTATGTAGTGTGGTTGGCCAGGGCATTGCCTTCCATTCTGCAGTTTTGGGTGGTTCGATTCCCTTGTCCCACACATGTAGGACTTTTAAGCACTTATTCCACACATTATTGCTTTTAAGGTATATTAAATACTAATAATTATTTAATATTCAATTTAACTTCTCTCGAGGTCTCACCTTTTTTTCTTTTCTTCTCTCTCACCTTTTTTCTTTAACTTTTTTAAATTCATTTCGTAATCTTTTAGAATTAATTTCGTTTGTACTAGTTAAATCTATTTGTTCAACTTCCTTTCCACTTTTTCTCTAAATATTTAACCATATGATTATAGTAAAAATAAAATAATTACATAATTGTTTCTAAATTCTACATATAAAGCCTATAATTTTGCAAACCAATTAATTTAACAAGATAAAATGAATATCTTTTATTATTTATTTTAATCAATGTACGACCTTCCAAATTAAAATTTCTAATTCTGTCATGAACTCCCAAAATTTTAATTTGATGAGCCGTATTACAATTAAAACAATTATTTTGCCATATAAAAAACAAAATATCAACTAAATACTGAAGTTTACCTACACACAGCACATTGTTTGTGGTATTTTCCCGTCTATATTTATAATTAACGTTATCTAAAGTAGATAACGTTAATAATAAAAGTGACGTTTTCAAGCCCAAAAAACCGTCAAAATTGTGTAGCACTGCAATAGACCTTGATGCAATGCAGGGGCCAACATCCGGCCTTATACACATTTAGATCACGGCCCCTATTAAAAATTTCTGGATCCGCCCCTGCATGCATGCATGTGTATGTGTATTGGTTTTAGAAGATTAACAAAGTTGGATGTGGATTGAAGAAACAAAAAATGAAACTTTGTTTTCACTCATTGTCGTTTCATTTCAACGTATGGTTGACGATGAGATCGCTTGTTTATACACTAGAAAATGAGCCAACTTGGGGAAGAAAACAACGAAGATGAAGCCAAAAAAGTTTCAAGGTTGTTTTTTTTTCAAAGGCACCCATTAATGCATTTTGATTGGGGGTGAAAACAAGAAATAAATGCTAAATCAAGAAAAAATCCTCATTAGTTAGTACAAAAAGAAAAGAAGAAATAGATTATGAAATCAAGCAAAAATATCCTCTTTAATAGTCCATAACTCCAATTGATTTAAATCCAAATTAAAACATTATAGAGAAGATAAGATCATACATGCTATTCCATTAATCTTCAGAAACTCGTTAATTCCTGGAAAATCGAATCATATTCTGCAAAAAATAACTCTCTCGACTACCTTTCTATTTCTGAAAAAGAATACATCTCAGTTATTTTCCAATACACATAAACTCCCTTCATATTGGAAAACAAGCAATAACAAAAAACACGAATCAGAAAACCCTATGGCACGGCCCACGGCGCACCATGAGGCATGACCCACAACCAAAAACCCAAGCCGTCGGAAACAACGCCTGCGCCGTCGAAGCTCCTCTGCGAACCAACGCTGGCGGCCCGAGATCTGAGGAATCTCGACCCGGTTTTGTCGAACCCCTCGTCGATTCTCGGCCGTGAGCGAGCCATCGTATTGAATTTGGAGCACATCAGAGCCATCGGCACCGCCCAAGTTGTCTGACACTACTAGAACACATGCATATTAGACACGGAAATTCGGTGTCTAAAACAAAAATTCCGTAGGTGTCACTCTCGTGGCAAATTTGGATACGATTATATACCGTTTCTAAAATGAATTTTGTCACATTTCCGTTTTTATTTCCGTCTCTAATCCGTGTCTAAATAAAAATTTAATTATTTTAAAATAAAAATAGAAAACCGTGTCAGAATCCGTCTCTAATACTCATAATTTAGACACGAAACCAATTCCATATCTGTTTTCCGTGTATGATACTATGTTTTTTTGTAGTGTAAGTTGGGTTGTGTTTGTTGTTGCTTTTGGCAAGGAATGGTTCCTTTGCATGTATTTTCTGTTTCAATACTATAGCGTGTTGTTGTGTGGTTAATGTTGCCGTGCGAGTTTGTTCATTTTGATTGTATTTTCTACTTCATTTGTTTGTTAGCTTGTTTGTTGTCGTAGTTTGTGTTGGTTTGGATGTGCTAGTTGTAGTCTCCCGGTGTTGGGAGTTTGTGTTTGCCACCGTTCGCCACTGACCACTCATGAGTCTCCCGTGTGGAACCCCTTCCGATGAAGACGAGGGTCTCGAGTCGTTGGAGAAGCTTCATGTCTGGGAAGCTTTTTTTATTATTAGGATGGATGATAAATTAGGGTTTTTATAAATGGTAAGTGAAAAATGGATTGAAGAAGAGGTGAAGTATATTGTGTAGAAGGGGCACATGCATGCATGGCATGTGTATTGATTTTGGAAGATTTTACGAATCAGTTGATGTTGATTGAAGAAACAAAAAAAAGGGGAACTTTGTTTTCACTCAATCATTTTCACGAATGGTTTGACTATGAAAGTTAATACACTGCAATATGCCAACCTGACGGAAAAATCAATGGCGATTATGAAGCAACAAATTTTTTCTAGGGAATTTTTTTTTCTGGACACCCATTATTGTATTGATTAGAGGTCGTGAAAAATGAGTCGATTGAAATGAAGCTTGCTCTAGCACGTGATTGTTGAAGGTAAGAATTGGAAAGCGCCAGAAATATCTCATGAGATTTTTTTTCGAAAAATAGTTCAATGAAGAGTTCGAAAATATTATACGAGAAATAATCAAGTTCTATCATAACTATGGGGCAAAAAGTTATTTCGACGCCGATTCTATTACAATTTACAAACACTAATAAGTATGTCGAGTCCGATTTCAAAGAGATAGTGGTTGAAAATTTGAAGTTTATGCGCGCTAATGGTTTATCTTATAATAAATCTGAGAATACTTACATACTTCTTGATGAATAAACATATATATAATTCAATGTAGCGCTTTTATGTTGAAATATGATCGTCACTTCTTATAGTAATGACTTCAATTGAAGGTATACGAACCCGTCCTTCAACATTTGATTATCAAGTACTCAACCGAAATTCAAGATTGATTACTTAATAAATTACTTGGGCATGTCTTCGCATTAATTTTTAATATACATATAATTAAGAAAAATACTACAGAAAGAAAGAAGAAGTAAATTACTCAATTACTCAGACTCGGTCATGATTCCAGTTGAAGTCAAATCCAAAAATAATGCAAGAGAAGATAAGATCGTATTTCAATCGAATCAAAAGCTGCAAAAAGTAACTCTTAACCGTTCTTTTTTTGAAAAAGAAGATAACCTCTCTATCTTCTTCCATACATAACTTCGTTCATACGGAAGACTGGCAACACCAACGAATCAGAAAACCCTAATAACACCACCCACGGCGTACCATTATGACCAACAACAAAAAACCTTGCCGGAAAAAAACGGCGGCGGACCAAACAGGTCATAATGAAGTGAGCCCATCATCGATCTTGGCCGTGAGGCAGCCATCATCATAGGATGCACAAGTAATTTACAGATTTTCTTGATTACTAAAATCATCCATCGATCAAATCAAACAGAAAACATATATTGTCATTCAATTTAAGATTTTATTTCACTTCCACATCATTATTACACCAAACATTAACACATAGGCAGCAAACACAACACTTAGAAGTTGCATTGCCTTTCCACATTTTTTTGATACGTAAAAACAAAGTTTAATTTATTCCTAATAATGAAGGACCGTGACATTGTACTGAAAGAACGCGTCGCCCGTCGACCCGTTGAAGGACATGGTTCTCAACCCAATGAACCCACGGGCCAACCGAAAAGCACCCGACCCGCCAACGATAGCCATCTCGCGGTGCTCGCGAAAAATAGGATTTCGGCCCAATACATTCAACACACTGCCCTTATATTTCCCGCCCGTGAACACCAAATCGTACGAAAGGTGAAGGACTGGTTCGTCGAGCGACGAAAAGACAAAAATGCCCTGGGCCCGCCCGACGATCTTCGATCCGTTCGTGGGCCCGGCCCTCATTGGGTCGTCGAGAACGCCAACGAGCCCAAAGAGCGCAGGCGAGGTGGAGGTGGAGTTAGCCCTGGCCACTGATACGTATGAAGGAGTGGGCCCCGATGCAACGTCTTGAAGATACACTTGGAATTCGGTTACTTTTTCGCGCCCGCAAAATTTTTTATCGTGGGCCCGACCGTGGACATGGAGGGAATGAGAAGCTAGTGTTATTATTACAAGGATTATTAGGGTCGTGCAATGAAGCTTCATGTTTGGGAGGCTTTTTGATTGTATTATGTGGTGTAAATTAGCATGGATGGGAATTAGGGTTTCTATAGCTCGTAGTTAAAATGGATGAAGAGGTATGAGTTGGTGTTGAGTGACCTCTTTCTCTAAAAGGTTAACCTTGAATGAAGTGTATCACTTTCAATCTTATATATTAAATTTCCAAAATTGGCAATGCTAAGAGTGAGGAACATGCATGCATGTGTATGTATGTGTATTGGTTGGAAGATTTTACGAAGTTGATGTGGATTGAAGAAACAAAAAAGTGAAGCTTTGTACTCACTCAATTTTCACGTATGGTTGACGATGGGATTATTTTTTTGTTTATACACAACAAAATGTGCTAACTTGGCGGAAAAATATCAACGGAGATTTGGAAGCAAAGAATTTTCTTGGGTATTGCATTTATTTAATTTTACTATATATTTTCTTCATATATTTCTTTGAACTTGGAGCTCGACAAGTAAGGTCATCTCCAACCGAAAAACCCATTAAGAACCCATTTTGCAGTAAATATCACATCAAACAGTAATTCAACTCCAACCATTAAACTCATTCTCAAACTCAAAAGAATATTCTTAGAATATTCTCTTTCACATCAACTTTTACAACTTTTCTATATTAATAACATATTTGCCATAATTACATATTAGACCACACTATTATTGTACAACTCAAATTAAAATTAAATAAATTAATGATGATGAATAATAATAATAATATTAAATGATAATAACAATATTAATATTAATAAAAACAATCATAATAATAATAATAATGACAATAAAAACAATAATAATAGTATAATAATGATAATAATAATAACAATATAATAATAATAGTAATGATAATAATAATGACAAATCATAATAAGACTGAAAATGACTAAAAAAATATTTGGGGGCAAAAATGTAATTTACCAAATAGGATTTAAAATAATTAACTAACATTATGGGCCAAAATTTAATTTTATCAAACTTTTTGATATGTGAACAGTAAAAACGCAAAAATGGGTTTGAAAAGAAAAAAAATCCATCAACGCATTATGGGTTTAGGGTTGCAGTTCTGTTGGACTTTTTTTCTACCCATTTTGCGCTTTGGTATCGGGTGGAGAAGGTCTACGTGCCTTATATATGTGTGTTTTAATCAAAGTAGTGCTTTAATACTGAAATTTGAAACATGACTGTCAAGTCTTACAGAAATGACTTCAATTGAAGGTATACGATCCCTTCTTTCAAGGTTCGATTATCAATAGTACTCAACCGACTCATCTTAAACTCCAATACCTATAATTAAGAAAAATAACTACAGAAATAAAAACTCCTAAATCAAGCAAACATCCTCTCTTTAATAGCCATAATTCGAATTGATTTTAATCTAAATTAATATAGAGAAGATAAGATCATACATGCTCTTCCATTAATTCCCAAAAAATCGAATCAAATTCTGTCAGAAAAAAAAAAAAAAAAAAAACCACCTTTCTTTTTGTGAAAAGGATAATTTCTCTATTCCCAAATACACATCAAACTACATTCATATGGAAAACAAGAAATAACGAACGCGTACCGGCAAACCCTAATGGCACCGCCCACGGCGCACCATGACCCACAACCAAAAACCCACGCCGCCGGAAACAACGCCGGCGCCGTCGAAGCTCCTCCACGAACCAACGCCGGCGGAGCACAGCGCAAGAAATCATCACTAATCGTTCGCGGGTGGCTTGTCTTGGACCAAACCGGCCAATCCCAAAAGATCGAAGCTGGGAAACACGCAATAATGAAGCGAACCGGCCTGCCGGCCCGAGATCTGAGGAATCTCGACCCGGTTCTGTCGAACCCATCGTCGATTCTCGGCCGTGAGCGAGCCATCGTTTTGAATTTGGAGCACATCAGAGCCATCGTCACCGCCCAAGAAGTCATCTTCTTGAATTACGCCGATCCTTTGGTCGCTCCCTTCATCGAGAAATTGCAGGGGATTGTCAGGCATCGTCCGATTGTTATATCATCTCAGGTCTTTTTATATGTACTTTTCTATATGATATATGTTTGCTTCTGTTTGTAGTAATAGCGATAGGTGTGACATATGCCGTTGTTCTCATGATTGAATGAAGACTTCCTTGCAAGAACACAAACAATTCAGAAAAGAGTTCCTATAATTTGAACACGAAAAATTGCTATGGATCGTTAAACATCGTCGGACGTTCTCAGGTTTTTTGTACTTCTTGATGTGATATCTGTTTGCTTCTATTTGTAAAAAGGATGTGTGCCATATGCCTTTTCTTCTCATGATTGAATGATGATCTCCTTGCATGAAGGCAAAAAACTCAGAAAAAGAGTAGCTATATAACCTTGTCATATATAAACATTTTCGAATCGAGATTCGAGGGTTATGCTTTTACTTTGCTGGATATTTGCTTCTGTTTGTAATAATAACGATGTGTGCCTTATGCCGCCTTTGTACTCATGATTGAATGATCTCCTTGCAAGACGCAAAAACTCAGAAAATTGTTTCCTATATCATTAATCTTTACATATATGAACATTTCGAATCGAGGGTTTCGCTTTTTTGCCTTGATTGGGATGTCGATATCATTTCATGGGCTTCGAAGGAAAACGAAGGGGCGATCAGCGGCCAAGCTTCTAGAAACTTCCCGAACAAAACCAACGAAGAAAACAACCACGTCGGGGAGAATCAACTCGCCTTGAAGAGCCTTCCCTTCGAATTCGTCGTGCTCGAGGCTTGCCTCGAAACGACTTGTAGCAACCTCGATAACGAGGTAATAATAAGCCATTTTGCTTCGATTTTGATTGTTCATTTTTTTGCGAATTTTTTCGGTTTTATAATTTTTTTAAATAGGCGAGAACGTTGGAACGTGAGGCTCATCCCGCCTTAGATAAGCTGACGACGAAGATCAGCACTCTCAACTTAGAACGAGTTCGTCAGATCAAAAGTCGGTTGGTTGCGATAACGGGGCGTGTCCAAAAGGCGAGTTCAATATATCCGTATTTTTTTCACATCTTTTTTAAAATAATTGGCTCGACGAACGAGCGCTTAATTTTAAAGAGCGCAGGTAAGAGACGAATTGGAGCATCTGCTCGACGACGACGATGACATGGCGGAGATATACTTAACCGAAAAGCTCGAGCAACAAAAGGAGCTCGAAAATTCCTCTATATCGTCCGTGGAAGATCACAACGACGTCGATAACAAGTAAACGCCAACCTTTTTCCTTACCATTTTATCTAATAATCTTGACATGTTGGAATTTGTCGACCAATATTATTTTTTGATATTATTTTAGGGTAAACGACGCAAATTCGGGAAAGTCGTCTGACTCTGAGGGCGAGCTCGATCATATCACTAAAGCGTCGAGTGTCAAAAGGATTCATAGCCATAGAACGGACGCAAGCTTGCAAAGCGCAGTTGTCACCAAGCCCGACGTCGTCGAGCTCGAGATGATTTTGGAAGCCTACTTTGTTCAGATCGACGGCACGCTCAATCGATTGTCCAATGTAAGAGTTTTTGTTTTCTTTATGAATTCGTAGTTCTTTATCTGTGGGAAATCACTATTATCATTCTACTAATATCACCCATTTTTCTTCATGACGTTGGACGCCTAAAATCATAAGCTTGAAGGGAATGCATTATATATTATCAATTTATATTTCATTATACGTCCCATCACGTCTATGCTGACTATTATTCTCCATATTTGGCATTAGAGTGAAATGTTCTTTTTACGAGTGGTTGCGACGATTTGTATTTTTGGTCTTTTGGCATGACCTTCGATATTATGTTACATGCCACTTCACCTATAAAGCTTGAACGTAAAGGGGATGTATTATATTTTAACTTAATATATTATATTATCTACATGCCCATCAAATCAAGTTTAATTTGACCTTTTCTTCTCATATTTAGCCTTAGACTGAAGTTTAACTCTGGTATCATGTTAAATGACCATTTCACCTATAAAAGCTTAAAACTGTAAGAAGATATATTGTATTTTAACTATATATATTATTGCACACCCCATCACGCGATGACTGATTTATTTCATATCTATACTTAGAGTCCGATTTTCTTTATTTCGTTTTCATGACATCTTGACATGAGCTCTGATATAACTGTTAAATGACTGCCTCGCCTAAACACTTTAACAAGAGCATAAAATTTCAACAACTTTTTCCCGTGCAGTTGAGGGAGTACGTCGACGACACGGAGGACTACATAAACATAATGCTTGACGACAAGCAAAACCACCTCCTACGAATGGGCGTTCTTCTAACGACGGCCACCCTCGTCTCGAGCGCATTTGTAGTGCTGACGGGAATTTTCGGGATGAACATAACCATCGACCTGTTCGACTCCGAAAAGGCGGGGATGAAGGAATTTATGTGGACCGTCGCGGGCGGGACGATTGGGTGCGTCTTTCTGTTCTTGTCGGCCATCGCTTGGTATAAGCGCCGGCGACTGCTCGAATGATTATTACTATTGTCTTACTTTTTTAAAACAAAAAATTGGAACTTATGGCTGCTTACTAAATTTTCCTTACGGCTATGAATCATACTACGATTTTGTGCTTGGATTGGTAATGAAGGAGTTTTGGTTTATTTGTGGGTTTTGGTATTTAGCTGTTGATTAGGGTTTTTCTAGGGTTTTGTTTTGGGCTTTTTTTGCAGTGGGGGTGTTGCTGTGTATTTACGATAATGCCCCTGTGGATAAGTAAACTAGATTTATTTTTCCCTATACTACAAATCCATACAAGTTTTGTTTTGTTTTGTTTTGCATTTGGAATGTTAATGGAGTTTTGGAATGGTTAATTTTGTGGTTTTTTGCATTAGCTGTTGATTAGGATTTTTTAGGGTTTTGTTTTGGGCCTTTTTTGCAGTGAGGAGTGCTTAGTATTCACGGTAATGCCCCTGATGAAGAAGTAAGATTTGTTCTTAGATAGTTGCATCCGTAGCCCATCACAAGTAAAGTTAATTTGTGAGCTTTATTTTAAGTAACCCAACCATATTTATCACATATGCTAAATATGGTCTGAATCAAATGTGAATTTCATTGTCTATTTGGGAGACACGACCTTGGATTTAAGCGGGACACTGAAGTCTACTACAGACTGCGATAATAACAAATTCAAAAGATTTTCTCGCCTTTTTTTTTATACGTTTTTCGGTTTCATGTTTCGTAAGTATTATACCCTATTTACATGTTTGTGTATATATATGTACATATTTCTTAGTCATAAGTAAAATATTCACTGATAATTTGATAAAATGATAATAGAAAAACATTTATTTAGTCTACGTCAAAGTTGTCCACTAAAACCATCGTGGCAGACAAGAACGAACTATTAAGTTTGGCTAATTAGTTTATATTATCTCTATCGAAGCCACATCAATTATCTATCGTTGTTTGTGGGGAATCTTTTTGCAACTTTGGAGACAAAGAATACGGTAAGTTTTTATATATAAATATTCCTTAGATTAGACCTGCATTTATGAATTATCATTACATTAACGTCGAAAGGGGTATTATTATTTATTAATTTTAGCTTGACCCTTCCAACTAATTTCAAGTACATAAATTTGAAATTATACTAATCAAATAGAAAATGGGAATTCCCACGAAATTTATTTTTTGCAATACCCACACTGTCTTCACCTCGAAGTATCCTTCAAAACAACCCCACCTAGGTTTTATACTTATGGAAAAACTCGTAAAAAGGTACAAGTTTTAATAAAGTAAAGCTGATATTGAGTTGAATTCTACGTGCAAAAAGTTAGGTATCGATTCAATTACAATTTACAAAATGAATAAATATATTATGCATTTATTAATCAATATCTACAATCTTCATGCCTAGTGCATACAATATAGTTAATTTAGGAAGTTACAGACACATGAAAATGACGGAAGAGGCACCTTGAAATTACATCAGTCATAGACTAATAGCCACGGAAAACACAAAGAATAATATATATTTAGTATATAATCCACAGCTAATTACATTACATTTGATTTGATTTCCTCTGTATAGTAAAAAACGTCGAAACTCCTATGTATAACTTCTATCGATATGACCTAACTATTGTTCTTATGATAAGATTAATCTATGGATTAGGACCATTAATCCCGTTAATTATGTACTAATTAATCATGCTTTTTAGGCCATATGATGTTTTGTTAATTGCAATTAATTACGTACCGTTTTGGCTCCCGTGCATGGGATCACTTCATGTAGTCATGTTATCGATGAACTTGCATTACTTAATATACATTTTTTAATCAATCATAAGTATATATATTTGATAAACAGTCAATAGTATTTCAAGCCAATTCAATATTACATTATTTGAGTTGGAATTTTTTGAAAATTTTTTGTGATAATTTGCAGGGAAATTTCTAGTCCAAGTCTTTGAAGAAAAAATAGTAACATTAAGTAAGAAAAAAGTAATGATTCAAAGTTCATTGTGTAGAAACAAATATTGATTATGACATCCAACGCAGCCTTATACGGACGTCACGTTGCCTTTCTTTTGAAATATAAATACAATCGAAATCAATCTCTTCATTCATTCATCATCGATTCAATCTCTTGACATAGAAAAAAAATGGAAGAAAGAAAAAGAAAAATGTTTCCGGCGAGTGATTCCCCTTCGGAGATCGTTCTCTTCGGTGTTAGGGTCACCGTCGATCCTCTGAGAAAGAGCGTCAGTATGAACAATCTCTCCGAGTACGAACCTACACACGATGGTCGTCGCAGTAAAATCGCCGATAACAGTAGCGAGCCGGGCAAGGCGGCAGCTGAGGACGGAGGTTACGCCTCAGACGACGGCGCCTCACGGCGATCTTCCTGCCGTCGGGGGACTCGTGAACGTAAGCGAGGTTAGATCTGTTAATCATCCTCTGTTTTGGTATTACTCTTTGCCCAGTTTAGCCCTGATTGGTTGATTAGTGATGAAATTGGGTTTCCGATGAACCCTAGGATTGATTGCCCCATCAATTAGGGCTTTTTCTGATTATTGCTGCTTAGATGAATTTCATTCATGTCTAGTTCATGTGAAGTTCATTATTCTTTATTGCAGGGATTCCATGGACGGAAGAAGAGCACAAGCTATTCCTCATTGGATTGCAGGAACTGGGAAAAGGAGATTGGAGAGGAATCTCTCAACACCACGTAAAGACTCGAACTCCTACACAAGTCGCCAGCCATGCCCAGAAATACTTCCTTCGTCGTACTAACCTTAGCCAACGCAGACGAAGATCGAGCCTATTCGACATTACTACAACAGACAGGGTATGTATGATTGTCACAAATGTTCTTGTCTTAATTTTTATGATCATGGGATTCATTTGCCTGTCTTGTTCGTTCCTTTCGATCATCAGGTTAATGTCACAGCAATGGAAGATATAGATAGCTATGAAGAGAAGAAGCCTCTACCCTCGGCTGTAGAATTCGGTCTTGGTGGATTTCTAAATACGCCCTCTGACTGTTCTTTCCTCTCGTGCTATCGCCGTAAAGCACGAATCTGCGTTCGATGATCAGCCAATGCTTTCGTTAGGGCTATCGCCCTCCTCTTTTCGAGGTCAGCTATCGAATACGTGCACGGGTTCTTACACTGTTCAAACAATCGAGAATGGAGATGGGAGCATTGTGTCATTAGCTTGATGTTTTCTTTTTTTTTTTCATGCAAGGGAAATAAGATTTGCTATAGACTGTCGATAAAATTGGCTTTTGGTTGTTTTGTTGAGCGTTGTGGCCGATTCTTACATTCTATGAGATATGTTGATCCAAAAAAAAGTTTACGAAGTTCTCTTACCCATTTATTATTGATGTGGGGCTCTCCCACATCAAGGAATTTTAATATGGTTCGGGAAATCTATATAGCCGGTAGGTTAAGTATAAAGTTGTAGATGGTGCGTTGGGTGCTTACGGGACGTAAAAAAGGACGTAAACGAAAAAGGCACAAGATATACGTGGTTCAGACCTTGTAAGGTCCTACGTCCACGGCGCTCCAGAAAATTCTTCTTTTCACTATTTTGGACAGATTACATACTTAGATCGCTCATTTCTCTCTAAAATATGCTAAGTACTGAATGAGAATATTCTATGTAGTAAGTGAGAGAAATATTGACTATTCTTCGTCTTTTTGTGATGATGCTGTGAAAATCGCCAAGTGATGCTTTTATCGGAGCTCCACGAGGCTAGGAGAAGCTACATCCCGGATTTCCTGGGGAATGACTGCCTGGTACTAGGTACAGTGATGGACAGCTTTGTCAGGACAGCTTTTCCACAGTAGTCACCTCCTGAGCAGCAGCTACAGTGGCGCAGCCAGTCTTCTTTGGACACGTGTTTTCCCGCTTCTTTCCTCCTTTGTACAGTCTTTTCATCAATTAATGCCCCCAGGAGACCCCATTTTATCCAGGGGTCACTAGCCGTCCTTTGAGGTCTTCGGAGCTCCCGATGTATATTAAAGAATCTTGTTTTATTGGGTCTTTTCTGTTGGGCTTATTTTCTTTTCTATTTTTTCAGCCCACCTAGTTTCTGGACCGTATCAACCACTCCCCTACTCTAATTTATTTTCGGGACAAAGTAAATTAGAGTAAAAATAAGTAGGGAGGTGGGCTTACTTCCTGTCTCGTGAGCTCCCTTGTCTTATCGTTATTTCCGGGGCGTCGTGCCCTCTTATGGAGCTAAAAGGAAAGCCACTGCTTCCCAGGGACCTGATGGTAAAACGAAACAGAAAATGCTCCCTGCTTCTTCCGGAGGTGAAACGGGGTGGTCGTCCCGTCATGGACCTCAGGGGACTTCCAAGGCGGTTATAAAGCGGGTCTGGCAGGAGATGAAAAGGTGGCCGCTTTGCAGGCGCTTCCCTTCCTTCGTATTTCCTGGAAGATTCCAGAGCTCCCGAGAACCCTAAGTTCTGGGTCCCTGCAGCGGAGAAGCATGTGGAAGTCCTGGCCCATGCCGACATCTCAGATCTCCCGGAAGCTACCTCTTCCTCTGACCTCCCAGAACCTATCATCTCCCCGGACCTTCCTGCGCCCTGATTTTCTGTTTATGTTTGTGATGTATTGAACATCTTTTCCTGTTTTTCGGTTTTATTAGGATTTGTTCTTGGGGAGCTTAACTCCCCTTGACGTTTTATGTTTCTTGGGTGCCCCTTTTTTCCCTGTAACATATGCATCCTTTGTTTTCTATGACTGTTCCTAAATATCCCGGGACCTCCCAGATGGGATTTTCTTATTTTCCGTGCATATTTGATGGCATGATTATAGTTCCCCGTCGCTCCAGGTCGAATATAAACCTTAGGCCCGGCTATAGTGCCGGCATGCTTAATCAATCCGTAAGCTAAGTACGAATTTGAAGCACGGTTATAGCGCCGTCACGCTTAATTGATTCGTAAGCTAAGTACGAATTTGCAGCACGGTTATAGCGCCGGCACGCTTAATTGATTCGTAAGCTAAGTACGAATTTTGAGTGCGTCCTGGGTTGCAAGGACCGTCGTCCTTGTCCTCAGGCGCTGTTTAATGCTAGGCTCTCTTGGTCCTTAGCAGATTCAGTAAGGACCTTTAGGTCCTTGGAAATATGGGGATCCCCGGTACCATTCACGTCGCAGGCTTACTGAGAGCCTTTGATGTCCTGTACGCCGCAGCCCGTCGGCGGCGGTATCTTGTACACCCTTTAAGGGCATCATCACACCGCAGATATATCATATTTGGCGTCCTGTACACTGCAGGTCCGTCGACCTTTGGCATCATCACATCGCAGATATATCATCTTTGACGTCCTGTATACCGCAGGTCCGTCGACCTTTGGCATCAATTATATCATTTTATTGGGTGCACCATATATATAATAAAGTCCTTATATTCCGACAAGGAGGTACGCCTCGTTAAAACCTTATCCAGGCAAAACCTCCCTTGAGGTAAAATCCTGGAATAAGGAAAAAGAGTACGTCCCCTCCCTTAGTACATAGCGGTTTTACACATAAAACTTTTTCAAGTTAGATATGTTCCAGGGACAAGGCAAGGCTCTCCCTCGTTCTGTGTGACGACTTGCTTATCTTCCTGTGCCTTAGCGATTTTGCTTTCTTCTAAGTTAATGTACTTGTCGGCCCTCAGCAACAACTCTTCAAATGATTGGGGAGGTTTCTTTGAGAGGGACGCGAAGAAATCCCCATCTCGAAGTCCGTTGACTAAGGCGCTCACCTTGACAAATGGGGTGGCCGTTGGTACCTCGAGGGCCGCGATGTTGAACCGGCTTATATACGCCCGAAGACCTTCGTTCTCCCCCTGTTTTACCTGGAACAACGACATGTCAGATTTAGGTTGTTTTCGGGCACTAGAAAATTGTGTTATGAACATGAGTTGAAACTCCTCGAAGGACTTGATAGATCCCGACGCTAGTTGACTGAACCACTGTTGGGCAGCCCTGACCAGTGTGGTCAGGAACACCCTACACTTGACCCCATCGGAGAAATCGTGGAGCAAAACTGTATTTTGGAATCGCAGGACGTGCTCCACTGGATCCGTGGTTCCATCATATTCGTATGGCAGCTGTTTGAAGTTGGAGGAGACTTCTCCCACCAACAGCTCTTTTGCGAACGGAGTTCCCGCTATCAGCCCCTCTCCCAATCTCGGTTGCATGGTGCGGCTTCGCACTCCGTACACGACCTGCTTGAGGTCCTCGAGCTGATTTCGCAGCTCCCTCTCTTTTTCAGCCCATGCGTCTCCCTTTGCCCCGAGCGTGGCTCGACTCGTTTTCTCCTTCTCGAACTTCCAGCCTTCTTCGTGTTTTCAGGCACCTCACTAGCGGAGCTGATGGATGTCCTCGTAGGTGTCCTGGGATCCTTTTCTGACCCATCAGCGTCGTCTGGCTCTTCTTCTCCAGCGCGGGCTTGCCTGTCCCGCCCTGGTCGTTCCTCAGTTCGCCTGGGAGCTCCATGGAGTTCTCCGTCTCTTCGCAGCCCGCTCTCTGATTCTGACTGCCTTCTGTGGGTTTTCCAAGGCTCTGCAGGTGACTCCGGGGACTTCATTTCCGCTTCATTTCCCCCGGTTGCTTCCGTAAACTGACCGTCGACCTGTTCCGTTTTAGCTGGTGACTGAGCTTTCCGTCGCTGCCTTCGTTTTCTTCGTCTTTCAGCCAACGTCGTGCAGATGGTGTTGCGCATCAGAAGGTCCAGCTGGGCAGCGGTTAGAGTGATCGGTGTCTCTGGTGCCAGCGTCACAGGAACAGATTCCGGGATGTGGGGCTGTTCCTGGCGGTTGACTTCTTCTGTTTCCACAAATTGCGGGTCTACGTTCTTTCGTATCGGGGGGTCTTCTTCCATCGAATCTTTGCGCCTTTCGTTTTTAATCAGCAATAAAGAAAAGAGAGAGTGGTGATTTTAAGCACAACTTCACACACTGTTTGCAAGGTCACTCACGCCTCCAACTCTGGATTTCCCACAGACGGCGCCATTTGATGTGGGGCTCTCCCACATCAAGGAATTTTAATATGGTTCGGGAAATCTATATAGCCGGTAGGTTAAGTATAAAGTTGTAGATGGTGCGTTGGGTGCTTACGGGACGTAAAAAAGGACGTAAACGAAAAAGGCACAAGATATACGTGGTTCAGACCTTGTAAGGTCCTACGTCCACGGCGCTCCAGAAAATTCTTCTTTTCACTATTTTGGACAGATTACATACTTAGATCGCTCATTTCTCTCTAAAATATGCTAAGTACTGAATGAGAATATTCTATGTAGTAAGTGAGAGAAATATTGACTATTCTTCGTCTTTTTGTGATGATGCTGTGAAAATCGCCAAGTGATGCTTTTATCGGAGCTCCACGAGGCTAGGAGAAGCTACATCCCGGATTTCCTGGGGAATGACTGCCTGGTACTAGGTACAGTGATGGACAGCTTTGTCAGGACAGCTTTTCCACAGTAGTCACCTCCTGAGCAGCAGCTACAGTGGCGCAGCCAGTCTTCTTTGGACACGTGTTTTCCCGCTTCTTTCCTCCTTTGTACAGTCTTTTCATCAATTAATGCCCCCAGGAGACCCCATTTTATCCAGGGGTCACTAGCCGTCCTTTGAGGTCTTCGGAGCTCCCGATGTATATTAAAGAATCTTGTTTTATTGGGTCTTTTCTGTTGGGCTTATTTTCTTTTCTATTTTTTCAGCCCACCTAGTTTCTGGACCGTATCAATTATGTTGACATAACTCGGCGATTAGAAAAGAAGTCTTCGTTTCTTATTTATTTGATGTATAATATGTACTAGTATATGTTAGTACATAAGATGTATGTAACAAATATATTAACATTATATTACATCTATTAAATACATTAAGAAATATAAATCTCAAATTAAAATTAACATTAAATATAATCCATTCTATCTATTATATTATATTAAGCGTGGGGGTGAGTATAAACTTGGTCTGGTAATTTTAATAAAAAGAATAATAAAATTAAGAAAAATCACCCACTAATTCTATTTACTATATTTAGTTATTTACTATCTTTAGTTAATTACTATTATATCTTTAAGCTTATAATTTAAATTATCATTACCAAATATATTAAACTAAAATAAAATTAGTAGTATATATATATATATATATATATATATTATAGCACAAACACTGGGTGTGCAAGGAGTATTATTATATTTTAAGCACATGCATTAGTGTGTGCAAGTATATATTATTGAAAGGAGTTGATTTGCCTATAATTTTAACTAGTACTTTCTGTGCATTCTATGCGTGTGCTTAAAATATTATTAATTTTAAATTTGTAATTTATGTTTAGTTGATGAAATATAATTTTATATATATAAAAGGAAAATAATGATTAGGAGTATAAGTATAATAATTAAAAATTGAGGAGTCAAATATGATAATTATTAATGAAATTAAAAATAGAGGGGTTAAATGGTAAATATTTTATAGACCAAATTAGAATAGATGATCCAATCCAAACTGTCGATTCACAATTCGAACAGGTAATATAAGCTGTAATGGGCTTACAAATATATTTTTCTGCGATCGCAGCAACAATAAATGGGCTTCAAACATTCGGCCCAATACAAAATCCGTGGTAACTTCTTATTGGGCCGAAGCAAATTGTTTTTAATCAAAGAAAGCTTTACTTCAAGACGTTTTAAGCCAACTTCAATAACCGTCACTCCTTATCTGTTTACCATCAAATCACAGATATTTAAACTCATAAAACGCACACTCATCATCGCCATTATTCACTCATAAAGATTCAAACCTCCATTGATCAAAATCATTCTTCCATAGGCTCACACTCAAACGAAGAACTCCTTTCTTTTTTTCTTTTTTTTTTTTTTCCCTTTTCTTCTTTCCTTTTCCTTTTTCTCTCTGAGTATAATAAAACCTGCTGCAAAACCATGCTGTTTGACAGTTCATCGTCATCAGATCACGAACGCAGCAGAGGGAATAACCCTCCGGCGAATACAGAAGACGAATCCTCATTTACGTTCTACGACGAACAAACCGAAACCACGTTTTACGTTAATCTTGATCCCTTCTCCCTTGGATCGTCCTTCAATGGGAGGATCAAATACTGCCAGGCATCCATGGTCTTACTCGAGGACGAACGCAAACACATAAACGATCCTTCAAGGTCGTCGACCATCGTAGCCAAGGAAGTCGTGATCCAAGAATCATCTCAAGCTGCCATGGAAGACCTTCAGAGACGCGTCGAAGTTAGCAGGCGAGTCAGGGATCATCCCAACATAGTAGGAGTGAAGTCATCTTTCACCTACCGTCATGGTATTAGAGGAACAACGAGCTTCTACGTCTTCTTCAAAAACTGCTACGGTGGTCACTCTATGAGATCGCTTAGAGGACTATTGGGAGTATATTACCCACCCGACAAGGGAATGCCCTGGGCCCACATCGTAGTTTGTCTTAGGGAGGCGTTGAATGGCTTGTCTGAGATCCACCGAAGCGGACTGTTTCACAGGGAGATAACTGCAGGTCAGATTTTCTTGGGAGACAATAATCACATCAAATTAGGGTTTTCTGCTACTGTAGACGACCGTGGCTCGCCGCCTGAAATAGGGTCTTCTTCTTCATCGATTTCGACGCATCCCTTATCGAGAATCTACGAATGGGGTTCAGCGCCAGAAGTGTTCTTATCGGGCGGTGAGTATTATGAGGATAAATCTGATGTATGGCTGATTGGTATAGCAGCAATGGAGTTGGTTTGGGAAGGTGGGTTCAAAGCAGTTAACAGACAACAGCTTGCTAGGGTTATCGATGAGATTCATGCGAAGAAGAAGCTTCCTTTCAAGCCCTATAAGAAGGATTCGAAGGAAAAGACGAAGAAGAAGCAGTTCATTGAGCAGTATATGCCATCTTGGCTGAGCAAATCGGCAGAAGCTTACAAGAGAGAAAAGAAGAAATGGAGGGATTTTGAGGATATGGTGATGAAATGTTTGGAGATGGATGCTAATAACAGGCCAACTGTTGATGAGCTACTGAGTTTCAAAGTCTTTGTTGATGAGGTGAATGGTACTTCTTTAGTCTTCGATTCTATAAAGCCCCATCGAAGGGGTGCGGTATACGGTTTTGAATATTAGTTTCTTGATTTGTTTGGTTCTTTAGAGTCAACAATTGGATGGGTTTTTCTTTGTTCTTGGTTCTGAGTTTGCGATGATATCTTGTTTGGGATGCTGCGATTTGAGACATTTTATGTGTTTCTTCTTCGTCAACTGTTGCGTGAGAGTTGATCTTCTCTTTTTTTCGTTCTTCTTTTGTGAAATTGTGAAGGATAAAAGATGACTACATCTCTCTAGAAAAAACTCTCCTCCCACTCTCCAAAAAAACTTTTTATTGATCTTAAAGGATTAAGATGACTCCTTATATAAGCGTATATAATCCACAAACACGACCAATTGGAACACCTCTTACATTAGAAAATAGAACTCGTTATATCTAATCACTTTTTTTTATCAAATGTAATTTGAAATACGTAGATAATATTATGTAAAGTTAGTTAGGTTTAAAGAAAGCAGAGTATTTAGGGCTAGTTTGGTTCGACTTTTGAATGATAAGTGCATCTCGTAAAGGAACTTTTATGAAATGTAGTTTTTGTAAGTGTAAATTTATTTTTTTGTAGTGTTTGGTGGGGAAGAACTTTTGAAAAAGCGGCACGAAGTAGTTTTAAAAATTGATTAAAAGTTGCTTATCTCAAATTGACCTTTAGAGAAGTAAGTTATATTGAAAGTCTATCTCAGTTTTTTACAAATGTATTTTTATTATTTACTATTTAGCTAGGCACGTTTTTGTTACTAGTTTTTATACTATACTATTTAAATATATGCTTTACTTTCATCGTGTTTGGGCTTCAGTCTAGCTTATTGGGCAGTCTCACAAGTCACACGCTGCGACTTGAGCCTGGAAGTCGCATATTTAATTCATGGATAATATTTAATATCAAAATTAGTCAAAGTATAATTAATATTATTACAAAAAAAAATTATAATGAAATTTTTTTTGTCAAAGCATATTTTATCTATCAATCACACAATCTTTAATCGTATATTCGTATAAGACCAACCAACGTCGTTCATGCAAAATGTAGTCAAATGAGATCCATTATTATTACAATTACCTTTGATGTGGGGCTATCCCAATCAAATAAATTTATATGTGGTTCAGGAAAATTTATATAGCCGGAGAATTGATTATTACAAAGTTGTAGGGCGTGCGTAAGGTGCTTATTGGTAAGGAAAATGAAGGGGATGTGTTTGGGGCGTTTTTGGGACGTAGAGACGTGTTTGTGATCTGTTTGGGACGTGTGGGGACGTGTTGGGACGTGTTTGGGACATTGGGACTTGTTTAGGGACGTGTTGGGACGTGTTGGGGACGTGTCGGGACGTATTGGGACGTGTGAGCACTGGCGGAGCCAGCATTGGGCCAGTGGGGTCCATGGACCCCACTGGAAAAATTTTTTTATTAATAATTTAGTGTAAAAAAAATAATATTAGGAGCAATTTGTAAAAAAATATAGTATAAGGACCCCATTGAAAAATTTTAAAAATAGTGGGTATGGGTCCAATTAATATCATTCCAAGACCTCTCATTTCTTTGGTACAGGTTGGACCCCACTTGTTCAAGTGGCTGGCTCCGCCACTGCGTGTGAGGACGTGTTGGGACATAAAGGGACGTTGGGACGTACTCGGGACCTGCTTGGGACGTGAAAGGGACGTAACAGAAGACACAAGATGTACGTGGTTCGGATATTTGCAGATCCTACGTCCACGGACGCTCTAAAACCTCTTTCACTATATTTTGAATGATTTACACACTCAAACAACTCACTCTCTCACATTTATCTCAAGAACACATAAGAAAATAGCTAATGGGACGTTAAAGATGTTGTGTTTAATGTAGAGAGAGAATTTTCTAAGTGTTAAGAAGTGTTGGAATGAATGATCTCGTGAAAATGGCTAAGTTCGGCTTTTATAGGAGCTTCTAGATATTGCCTGGAGGTACATCCCGAGATCCCTGGTGATATGACCCTCTGGGACAACGTGATGCACAGTGTGACAGGCCGTCTGTCAGAGACATCCTTTGACAGCTTCCACGCAGCTTTTTGCAGTCCTGTCAGAAGCAGCTTTCTCTTACCTGTCTTTTCACTTGGAAGCGTACTGAGGAAGCTTTCTTCTTCTTGGGGTCGCCAACTACCTACCGGAGGTCCCCGAAGATCCATATTTCTATTATTTATCATTGTTTATTAAGTATAAATATTTTCCAATGGGCCTAACGGGCCTATTCTAATTTTTCAGGCCCATCTAGTTTTAGTCCGTATCAACCTTCCATATAATAATATATTCAACGCAAACCTTGAGTATAAATATGTCTCTCTAAACTTTGTTCGTCATCGTTACATACAATACAAACGATTAATGTTTACCCTTTTTGGCGCACTCTTCATTGGTTTCTTTTCATCTTCTTCATTTATAACGTTTCTCGTGGACATACATGTATTGCGTAAATTGATTTATTTTTCTTTAAGACTAATCTTCCGATATGTGTTTGAGAGAAAGACAAAATCAGTGAACTTTTTAAAATTTAAGTGCTAATCTAGTTATCTTTTTAACAATGTTGCAAAACTAATCAAGTTTTTCAGTTTTAATTATTATTATTTTTTATTTTGACCACAAAATATTTAAAATTACAATTCTACTTTCTTATTACTACAAATAAGCAATGTTTTATTGATAATTATATATTTAACCCCAATTAAATTTAACATTTTCAGTTAAAACATTTTAATTAAAATAAAGCTTCCCTGGGCTAGGCCTTGCAGACGCATCAAGCAGCTATCGTTTTGCATCTTTTGCATTATATAAAATATCAATATTTTTTATAACATTATTTTATTATAATTAAAAATATAAAGAAGGAAATAAGTTTCTGTGACGGAGATTCCAGTTGCATTTTTTTATAATGGTTTTAATTTTTTCTAGCTTCTTTAATATTAATTTTTTAATATTCTTCTATTGTAGACAGTGATCATTCTGACATCCATGTTTAAAATGAACCAGTTGAAAGCGAACCACAAGTTGAGTCACCTACAGATGCTACAACATCGAATACATCATGGAATCCGAGAAATTTACTTACGCCTTCTGTGCCTTCAATATTAGCATATTCCATTGGCATTCCAAACAAGTTTGATAATTCTAGCATTGAGAAGGGGTTATTTGATACTAGCTTATGCTTTTATACTAAAGAGGCTTTCCAGACGGTAGTTGAACGATGTGGTATAGAAGTAACTAGAAGGTCCTATATAGTTAAAACTAGTACACGAAAAGCGTGGGAGATGCGTTGTCCACAAGAGAAAGGTATACGACCTTGCGATTGGAGAAGTAGAAATATATTGAAGAAGAAGTCACAAGTCTGGAAGGTCTCTATGTACCAAGGAGAACATAAATGTTATATCAGCAGTTATCTATCTTTAGAGCATAAGAATTTAAGTGTGAGCTTGATTGCATCCGAAATACTAACATCAATATTATAGGTACGGGTCAGCTACATCAAATTGGTCCAAAATAATGGATAGTGTACTCAGGGGCGCTCGTCGGCTACCTCCAAAATAATGGTTCAAATATACCATTTAAGTACTATTTTTCTTACCATATATTTATTTAGACAGAACCAATATGTCATATACAAACATTTTTGTATAAATTACTTCATCCGTAGATATCCCTCTATATGCTTTACATCAGAGGCGGACCCAGGATTTTATAGATGGGGGGCTCCGTTATAATATCGACTCCATTATTTTACATTGATATGAACACCTGGCTATCAAACGGTTGGTTGATAATCAGTTTACATAACTTTTGATTAGTGTTTATAAATATAATGCGAAAAGCGAGCCAAGGCGATCCTGAGCCGAGATTGCCTAGGTGTTTCTAGGCGAAAACGAAACGCCTAGGCGAACGATATTTAAAAATATAGTAAATTCTAAAAATAAATTTTGTCGCCCTTCAACATAATCATAAGAAACACAATTGCGATATTACGATTGTTCAAAATTTTAAACATACGACAACCTAATTGAATAAAATTCTAAAACTATCATAATACCAAAATAAATAATCAAAGAAACAATATAGGTGATCAGATAAATAAATAATTTGAAAGTTGAAATATACGAAACATTAAAATTCAGTCTTCAATCGCAAGACCTCAATCTTTCTTTTGCTTTTTTTTTTTGTTAAAGATTTTTTAAAAGTAATTTTAAGCAAGATTCTTCGGAATTTTGAAATGTAATGACATTTATTACTACAAATGTTATTTTTATAATTCTATATAAAATACGGTCCAAATGATGTGAAAGCCCAATATATATACTTTTTTCTAAGAATGCCCAATATATACTGAAATATATCTAATTGTGTATAAGTTAATAGTCCAAAAGATAAAATAGAAGCCCAAACCACTAAATAGCCCTAATTTCTCATCTTCTTCCCCACCACCACGACACAAAGGGTTAGACACCATTGAAGTGCAGAGGTTAATGGCATGTATACAACTACTCTTTCATCCCGGCGGCCGGGGGGTCAAGGGCCCCCCCGAGCCCCTACGTAGGTCCGCCCCTGCTTTACATCATTATATTTTATGTCTCCTATACGTTTATTATGACTCATTGTCCGAGTTAAATCTTTCTCGCAGCCGCACAACGTGCGGCTATTCATAACTAGTTATATAACTATTCAAATATATGTTTTAAAATCGGTCAAAGTGTAATTAATATTACAACAAATATTAAAATGAAAATTTTTTGTCAAATAATTTGATGAAATATGTTCCAGCATATTATATCTATTAATCACACAATTTTTAATCATATAAGACCAACCAACATTACGTTCATGCAAAATGTAGAGTCAAATGAGATCCATTATTTTTATAATTTACAATTACTTTCACATATTGTAACACAAACCTCGAGTATAAATATGTGTTTAAACTTGTTCTTTGTCGTTACATATGCTGCTTATATGGATTCTAATTGCTTCCAACTTCGACTAATTCCAGTCTTTACCTCATCATCGACTATGCCACGAAATTGAATTTTATTTTCTTTAGGATTAATTTCTCGATATGTGTTTATGATCTCAAGTCCAAATAGATTACGATAGTCAATAGCTACACTTCTAGCATGTGTTTTAATATGTGTCCATAGGTTCACGGTTCAAAATTCGCGGTTATAGTTTCGAAATTCTAGGGTAATTCCACTTGGTACCCCGTGAATAATTTTTTTCAGTTGGTGTCAGAGTTATTTTTAATTTTAGTAGGTACCATGTGTTTAAGACTTTTTCAACTAGTACCCAAAGTATTTTCAATTCCATCTGGTAGCTCTCTATTTAAGGCATTTCCAATTGGTATCCGAAGTATTTTCAAGGTAGGTACTCATAATGTATTGCTATGGTTTTTTAAATGACCAAAAAGGAGATTTCTAAGTATAAACCTCCTTAATTGCTATGGTTAAAAACGATTCCTACATATAAAAATAACATTTGTAGCTTTTTAAAATCACGACGTAAAACATTAAGAGTGCCTACCTTGAAAACACTTTGAACAATAATTGGAAAAGCCTTAAACATAGGCGTACCAATTGAAAATTGAAAAATACTTTGGGTTACAATTAGAAAAATCTTAAACACGAGGTACCTACTGAATTAAAAATAGGTTTGGACACCAACTAAAAAGCCTTAAATACAAGGATCACAAGTGGAGTTTCCCTAAAATTTAATGGTCAAATCTCAAAACTGTTGTGACGAAAACTGAACCGAACTCTTTAATGGGCTTAAAAAGTTTTTGTGATCGCAGCAACAACAAATGCGGATAATATCGTCTGTCCCACTTTTTGTATTCCACTCTATGTCCCAGAATACTAAAATAAAAAATTAATGATTCTTACTAATACCGAAAAATATAATATATGGATATCATTTTGATCATCATAAAACAACGAATAAATTGGTGAATGTTTATGTATTTTTATCGTATATATCACATAAAATAATAGTGATTTTGTGATTTGGTGAATTATGGAATTACAAGAATTTAAAAATAGAAAGAAAATCTAATAGTCCCTAGATCAAAAATTCAATGGCTGTGATTAAATGGGACAGGGAGTGGGATACAAAAAGTGGAACAGAGGATTTCATCCGCAATAAATGGGCTTCAAACCCAATAAAAATGGTGGAACTTCATTGGGCCGAAGCCCAAATTGTTTTAAATCAAAATAAAATGGTGGAACTTCTAATTGGGCCGAAGCTCAAATTGTTTTAAATCAAAGAACGCTTATCTATAGACGTATTAAACCAACTTCATTGACCATCAAATCACAGCTATTTAAATTCATAACACTCATCATCGCCATTATTTACTCATATAGATTCAACCTTCCATTGACCATCATCCTTCCGTAGGCTCAAACTCAAACGAACTCCTTTCATTTTTTTCTTTTTTCTTTTTTCCATTTTGTTTTCCCTCTCTAAGTATCTGCTGC
Organism: Craterostigma plantagineum; assembly: GCA_027422505.1. Classification (NCBI taxonomy): domain Eukaryota; kingdom Viridiplantae; phylum Streptophyta; class Magnoliopsida; order Lamiales; family Linderniaceae; genus Craterostigma; species Craterostigma plantagineum. Next base: position 8,425,698 of record JAPQWV010000035.1, read on the forward strand.
AAAACTACACCATTTCTTCTTCTGCAAACGATGTTGTTTGATAGTTCATCATCATCATCATCATCATCATCATATCATGAACGCAGAGCGAATTATAACCCTCCGGCGAATACGAAAGATGAATCATCATTTACTTTCTACGACGAACAAACCAAAACCAAGTTTTACGTTAATCTTGCAGGTCCCTTCTCCCTTGGATCGTCCTTCAATGGGAGGATCGAATACTGCTAGGCATCCATGGTCTTACTCGAGGACGAACACAAAGACGTAATTGATCCTTCAACGTCGTCGACCATCGTAGCCAAGGAAGTCATGATCCAAGAATCATCTCAAGCCGCCATGGAAGACCTTCAGAGACATGTCGAAGTTAGCAGGCGAGTCAGGGATCATCCCAACATAGTAGGAGTGAAGTCATCTTTCACCTACCGTCATGGTATTAGTGGAACAACGTCATTCTAAGTCTGCTTAAAAAACAGCTGCGATGGACACTCTATGAAATCGCTTAAAGGAGTATTATATAACTATTCAAATATATGTTTTAAATCGGTCAAAGTGTAATTAATATTACAACAAATATTAAAATGAAAATTTTTTGTCAAATAATTTGATGAAATATGTTCCAGCATATTATATCTATTAATCACACAATTTTTAATCATATAAGACCAACCAACATTACGTTCATGCAAAATGTAGAGTCAAATGAGTGCCATTATTTTTATAATTTACAATTACTTTCATATATTGTAACACAAACCTCGAGTATAAATATGTGTTTAAACTTGTTCTTTATCGTTACATATACTGCTTATATGGATTCTAATTGCTTCCACCTTCGACTATTCCAGTCTTTACCTCATCATCGACTATGCCACGAAATTGAATTTTATTTTCTTTAGGATTAATTTCTCGATATGTGTTTATGATCTCAAGTCCAAATAGATTACGATAGTCAATAGCTACACGATTCTAGCATGTGTTTAATATGTGTCAATAGGTTCACGGTTCAAAATTTGCGGTTATAGTTTCGAAATTCTAGGGTAATTCCACTTGGTACCCCGTGAATAATTTTTTTCAGTTGGTGTTAGAGTAATTTTTAATTTTAGTAGGTACCCTGTGTTTAAGACTTTTTCAACTAATACCCAAAGTATTTTCAATTCCATCTGGTAGCTCTCTATTTAAGGCATTTCCAATTGGTATCCGAAGTATTTTCAAGGTAGGTACTCATAATGTATTTTGCTATGGTTTTTAAATGACCAAAAAGGAGATTTTCTAAGTATAAACCTCCTTAATTGCTATGGTAAAAACGATTCCTACCTAAAAAAATAACATTTGTAGCTTTTTAAAATCACGACGTAAAACATTAAGAGTGCCTACCTTGAAAACACTTTGAACAATAATTGGAAAAGCCTTAAACATAGGCGTACCAATTGAAAATTGAAAAAATACTTTGGGTTACAATTAGAAAAATCTTAAACACGATGGTACCTACTGAATTAAAAATAGGTTTGGACACCAACTAAAAAGCCTTAAATACAAGGATCACAAGTGGAGTTTCCCTAAAATTTAATGGTCAAATCTCAAAACTGCCGTGACGAAAACTGAACCGAACTCTTTAATGGGCTTAAAAAGTTTTTGTGATCGCAGCAACAACAAATGCGGATAATATCGTCTGTCCCACTTTTTGTATTCCACTCTATGTCCCAAAATACTAAAATCAAAAATTAATGACTCTTACTAATACAGAAAAATATAATATATGGATATCATTTTGATCATCAACAAACAACGAATAAATTGGTGATGTTTATATATTTTTATCGTATATATCACATAAAATAATAGTGATTTTGTGATTTGGTGAATTGTGGAATTACAAGAATTTAAAAATAGAGAGAAAATCTAATAGTCCCTAGATCAAAATTCAATGACTGTGACTAAATGGGACATGGAGTGGGATACAAAAAGTGGAACAGACGATTTCATCCGCAATAAATGGGCTTCAAACCCAATAAAAATGGTGGAGCTTCTAATTGGGACGAAGCCCAAATTGTTTTAAATCAAAGAACGCTTATCTATAGACGTTTTAAACCAACTTCACTGGATATTTAAATTCATAACACTCATCATATCCATTATTTACTCATATAGATTCAACATTCCATTGATCATCATCCTTCCATAGTCTCAAACTCAAACGAACCCCTTTCATTTTTTTCCTTTTTCTTTTTTCCATTTTGTTTTCCCTCTCTAAGTATCTGCTGCAAAACAACACCATTTCTTCTTCTGCAAACGATGTTGTTTGACAGTTCATCATCATCATATCATGAATGCAGAGCGAATTATAACCCTCCGGCGAACACAAAAGATGAATCCTCATTTACTTTCTACGACGAACAAACCGAAACCACATTTTACGTTAATCTTGCAGGTCCCTTTTCCCTTGGATCGTCCTCCAATGGGAGGACCAAATACTGCCAGGCATCCATGGTCTTATTCGAGGACGAACACAAAGACGTAAATGATCCTTCAAGGTCGTCGACCATCGTAGCCAAGGAAGTCATGATCCAAGAATCATCTCAAGCCGCCATGGAAGACCTTCAGAGACGTGTCGAAGTTAGCAGGTGAGTCAGGGATCATCCCCACATAGTAGGAGTGAAGTCATCTTTCACCTACCGTCATGGTATTACTGGAACAACGTTATTCTACGTCTGCTTCAAAAACAGCTGCGATGGACACTCTATGAAATCGCTTAAAGGAGTATTGGGAGAATATTTCCCCCGACAAGAGAATGCCCTGGGCCCACGTCGTCGCTTGTCTGAGGGAGGCGTTGAATGGCTTGTCTGAGATCCACCGAACGGGACTCTTTCACAGAGAGATAACAGCAGGTCAAATTTTCTTGGAAGGCAATAATCAAATCAAGCTAGGGTTTTCTGCTACTATAGACGATCGTGGTTTGACTGAAATAGGGTCGTCTTCATCTTCTTCGTTGTTTTCGACACATCCATTCGCGAGAATATTCTGGGGTTCAGCGCCTGAAGTATTTGAATCACGAGGGAAGTATTATGAGAGGTAATCTGATGTATTGCTTATTGGATTAGCAGCTATGGAGTTAGTTTGGAAAGGTGGATTCAAAGCAAATAACAGACAACAGCTTGATAGGGTTATAGATGAGATTCATGCGAAAAAGAAGCTTCCTTTCAAGCCCTATAAGAAGGATTCGATGGAAAAAGATGAAGAAGAAGCAGTTGATTGAGAAGCATATGCCATCTAGGCTGAGCAAATCGGCAGAAGCTTACAAGAGGGAGAAGAAGAGATGGAAGAATTTTGAGGAAATGGTGACTAAATGTTTGGAGAGGGACGTTAATAACAGGCCAACTGTTGATGAGCTACTGAGTTTCAAAGTCTTTGTTGATGATGAGCTGAATGATGTTTCTTTCGTCTTTGATTCTCTGAAAGCCTATCGAAGGGGGGTTATATAGCGTTAGAATATTAGTTTCTTGATTGTTTGGGTTTTTTTAAAGTGAATAATAATTGGATGGGTTTCTTTGTTCTTGGTTTGTGATGATTGATTTGTTTCTCAGTTTCTGAAATATATTATATGAAATGCTGAGATTTGAGATAGGCCAAATTATTATTTTAGGTCTCTAAGTATACATGTTTTCGTTTTTGAGTCACTATGTATGATAATTGCAAAAGTAGGTCACTAACTATATATGTCAAAACAAATTTGGGTCACCCCTCTCATTTGTCACTAAGTATACATGTTTTCGATATTTGCTTACTATATTTTTATGAATGCGAAAATGGATTTAACATAGCGACTCCAAAACTTAAAACACGTATACTTAGTGCCCCAAAATTGAAAATACGTATACTTAGTGGTCCAAAAATGAGAGGGTGACCCGAGTTTGTTTTAACATACATAGTTAGTGATCTGTTTTTTTGCAATTATCAAACATAGTGATCCCAAAAAATAAAAATATGTAAACTTAGTGACCTAAAATTATATTTTGGCCTCTGAGATATTCAATGTGTTTGTTCATCGTCAACTGTTGCATGAGACCACGAGTGCTATTTGTTTTCTTAGTAGAAAGAAAAGGAAAGAGATAAAATGAATTTCAATTTTTTTTCTTTTTTTGTGAAAGTATAAAGATAAGATGGCTTCTTTTCGGCTATGAGCAACTCTCATCGTCCTCTCTCTCTCTCTCTCTCTCTCTCTCTCTCTCCCTCTCCCATCTCTCTCTCTCTCACACACACACATTTCTTTTCATTGCAAAAACTCAGAAATCGATGAAGAATTATTACTGAACGTCCCTTAAGCTTTTGTCGAGATTCGCCGCACACGAATGGGTGGAAAGTCCATCAGTTTCCGCAGCTGGAAACTCCACTTCCGCCGCCGCCACGCCGCCGCCGACGAAGACGCCGCTTCTCCGCCGTCGCCTCCGTCGGAGTTCGTCTGCCCCATATCCAAGTCCCTCATGTCCGACCCCACCATAGTCGCCTCTGGGCACACCTTCGAGCGCGTGTGCGCACGCGTCTGCATCGACCTGAACTTCAGCCCGGCGCTGAACGACGGCACCGTCGCCGACTTCTCCTCCCTGATTCCCAACTTAGCCCTAAAAACCGCCATCATCAACTGGTGCAAGAAAAACGGGTCGGATCGGCCCAACCCGCCCCTCTATTCGGACATCGAATCTTCGATTCGCCTCCTCATGACGACCAAACCCGAGGCAAAAACCCCCAAATTCGGCGACGGCGAATCGCTGAAATCCGGCGGCGGAAACCCATCGTCTTCTTCGAGCTCGGAAGAGTCCGTGATTGCCAACACGACGCCGTATCGGATGCAATACCCAAATCGCCCCATGTGCTTCTCCTACGCATCGTCACCTTCGACTTCGTCGGATTTCATTTCCGACGAAACCCTAGCTTCATCCCTGTCGAACTCAGCCTCCAGCGAAGACGAAAGCTTCGTCATGAAATTGAAGAGCCCAGACATCTACGAGCAAGAACAGGGCATAATCTCACTGCGAAAAATCACCAAAACGAACGAAGAATCGCGCAAAAGCCTCTGCACAGAAAGGGTCCTCCTCTCCCTCAAATCCCTGCTCCTATCAAGGTACGACGTCGTCCAAACAAACGCCGCCGCAGCCATGGTCAACCTCTCCTTGGAAGACTGCAACAAAGTCAAAATCGTCCGATCAGGGATAGTCCCAATACTAATCGAAGTTCTCAAGAATGGGTTCAAAGAGTCCAAAGAACACGCCTCGGGCGCACTCTTCAGCCTAGCCCTAGACGACGGCAACAAAACAGCCATAGGCGTGCTCGGAGCCATAGAGCCCCTCCTCCACGAGCTCAGAGTAGGGACCCAAAGGAGCCGACAAGACTCAGCCTTAGCTCTGTACCACCTAACCACGGTTAGGAGCAACAGGCTAAAGATCGTAAGGCTAGGGGGAGTTCCCATCTTGCTAGGGTTGCTCAACGACGCTAACATGGCGGGTCGGGTCGTGCTCGTGGTGTCGAACCTAGCCGCCTGCGAAGAGGGTCGGGTCGCTTTAATAGACTCTGATGCAATAGCTAAGCTGGTTAGCGTTTTGAGGGACGGGCTAGGGTTGGGGTTCGAGCCCATTAGGGATAACTGCGTGGCTTCTCTGTACCTTTTAAGCCATGGGAGTTCTTTGAGGTTCAGAGGGTTGGCCATGGAGGCTGGGGCTGTGGAGGTTTTGAGGGATGTGGTGGAGAAAGGGAACGATCAGACTCGGGAAAGGCGAAGAAGGTGTTGGAGGGCTTAGGGTTTCGCCGGAGGAGGCTGAGGAGGGAGGAGATGAGGTGGATTGGGAGGCTGTGATGAAGGGCGGCGTGGCTGCTCAGGCGAGGCATAGGTTCGGTAAGAGCTATGGAGGCTGAGCTGAGCTGATAAAGATTGAATCTTGATCTTATTCGGGTTAGTTTTTTTTTTTTTCTTGTCTATTTATGATGTAATTAAGCTAAGATGAATCATCTGTTGTTGTTATTAAGTTGATTAATGTTCTTGGTTAGTGATTTTGGCCCTCATGTGTTATTTATGCAAGTGGTGTTTATGGTGGTTAATTGTACATTTGTGAAGAGTGTTTTCATTGTTAGATTGAGAAGAAAGTTTGCTTGCAATAATGGAAATAGTTGGAAAATGATTGATTTTGAGTTGCATTTGCAACGTTGGCGCAGCCTAGTACGAATTTTCTTTGACTGGGTAAGAAGCTTAAAGATCTGATTTTTTTTCTGTGGTTTTAAAATGGTTTTGGGGCCTAACGTTTTATATGTATTTTGAGGAAATAAATGATGTGGAATTTAGGTAGGGCGTGGACATTTTGATGGAGAGATTCTTGGCCTATCTGGTATATAGTATAATCAATAATATATGTGTTGTAGAACGTAATTTATGATTCAATTATGTTGTGCTGACTTCGTTTGAAGCATATTCAACTTTAGACGAATTGTTGTTAAGACTTTGACTAGCATTATTTATTACATTTGGGTTATTAATTATTATTATCATCATTTTTGTTGTAAAGTTTAAGAATTGTTTATTAATATCTTGGTAAGGATCATGGTGACGTTATCTATAGGACCAAAATGGGAAGCGAGCCTTGGTCGTAAGTGACGAGTTAGATAGAACTTTCTATTATAGAAACTTTTGACTCGGCAATTAGTTGGTTTTTGTAACAGTTGTTTTTTTTTCCTTGAACATGTGTTTTTTTTCTTTCCACTTACTTAAAAACTAAGATAGAGTAAACAGCTTGAATTGAACTAAAAGAACTAGAAGACAACAACAAAACTTACATCCAAACATTAGCAGCAACGAAATTTCTCTTTTTTCTCTAGGGACTGCTGTAATTAATCATATCACCCCCAACAAACTTATATATGATCATCGTAGCACCCAAAACGTTAAATTAAACAAAAAATTACAGACGTGTATACGAAATGATAAATAAAAGTACGGGCTATATAAAATTAAAAATCAAGAATGCTTGACATAAATTTGGGCTATACCATATTAATATACATTGCTCAAATAGAGTATCAGGGATATATTTTAGGCCTAAAATTATTATGACAAACATATAAATGGGTTGCAGTTGCATCGATTTAATGAAATTCATTTTATTTTCCTTTTTATGTTTCCCAAATCGGAGAGCGTTGACGAATAACAAAACACATGGAATATCTCAAATCGTAGCATTTATTTCATAGAAGATTCTTTTTTCCCAAACACAAACAATCATCACAAACCATGAACAAATCCATCCAATTATTCACAACCCAAACAAACAATCAAGAAACCATATCATTCAATCTCCTTAGATGCTTCCATGGCCTTAAGAATATCAAACACGAAAGAAACATCATTCAACTCATCAACAAAGACTTTGAAACGCAGAAGCTCTTCAACAGTTGGCCTGTTATTAACGTTCTTTTGCAGACATTTCATCACCATTGCCTCGAAATCCTTCCACGCCTTCTCTTCTCTACTGTATTCTGACGCCGATGAGCTCACCCAAGATGGCATAAACTTCTCCAATTTCTTCATCTTATCCTTCTTATAATAGGGCTTGAAAGGAAGCTTCTTTTTCTCATGAATCTCATTTATAACCCTATCGAGCTTTTCTCTATCTGTGATTGCTTTCAACCCATCTTCAGAAACTAACTCCATCGCTGCTATACCAATCAGCCATACATCAGATTTACCCTCATAATATGCCCCGTCTGAATCGTAAACTTCTGGCGCTGAACCCCATTCGAAGATTTTCGATAAGGGATTGCTCGTAATCGAAGAAGAAGACGAAGAAGAAGACCCTTGAGAGAATTCACGGTCGTCTATAGTAGCAGAAAACCCTAACTTGACTTGATTCTCTTCCAAGAAAATCTGACCTGCAGTTAACTCTCTGTGAAACTCTCCCACCCTATGAATCTCAGACAAGCCATTCAAAGCTTCCCTGAGACAAATTACGACGTGGGCCAGGGGCAATCCTTCGCCGGCGGAACGATTTTCTTGCAGGACTTCTCTTAGGGACACCATGCACTTGCCGTTGTATGAGGACATGTTATGGAAACAGACGTAGAAGAAGTCTTTATTACCTTTGATACTACTACGAAAAGGGAAAGCTGAACTCACTCCCACTATATTGGGATGATTTCTGACAAGCCCACTGATACGAACACGCTTCTGAAGGTCTTCCATGGCTGCCTGAGATGATGGTTCTTGGAGCTGCTCGACTTCCTTGGCTACGATGAAGGGCGAAGAGCTGCTGGAATCTTTGGATTGGTTGTATCCTATGTAGAATTTGATCGCACCGTTGAAGGAAGATCCATCGGAGATTGCAAGGTGATAGGTTGTTCGCTTGTTCGAATCATAGATGAACAGCTGTTCCATCCTCTTTTTCTTGAATGCTTCGGCCATTGCTTTGAGATTAGGATCTTCGTTCATCTCTTGATGGAGGTTAGGCGTAAGCTTTAGGATGTAAGCTCTGAAGAGATGAGCTGCGCACCGTTCGTCTGATGAATTGTCTGAAGACATCGTTTCTGTAATTGCGGAGAAGAAGATTTGCTCAAAGAGATGAGAAAAGAAGAGAAGAAGAAAAGAAGAATGGATTTCTTTGGAGAGTAAAACGGCTATGGAGGTTTTGAATCTTTGAGTAAATTGCGACGATCTGATTTTTGTATTGCGATGATGAGTTTTTATATTGAGCTTAAACCGACGAGCGAGTGACAGTTGAAGTTAGTTTAAAATATATTGAAGAAAAAACGTCTTTGATTTTTTCTGAGAGGAAAAAATGGGCCTCGGCACTTGCAAGATTGGGTCATAATTTTCAAAGCCCACTAATTGTGCTGGGAGTTAAAAAAAAAATGTATTCCAAAAAAATTTCTAATAAACGCTTTAACCATCTATGATTTATGGATCGATTTTGACGTCAATGTAATTACAATTACACGCTGAATGTTTCTAATTTAATCCAATTGTAAACCTAAACTCAATTTCTTTTATATCTACTGGTACGTTTAGCAAATACTTATACTAGTACTATCTATGGGATGTTGAATGGGTGTGCAATTGTCGCTAAACTGTTATCAAATTAACAGACCAATTCTAACGGTTGAATGGGCAACGACTGTTGATAAAAGAATATAGTATAGATATATAGTCCTTTAAAATTAGACTTTCATTTAAAAATAACTATTAGCCCTTGTTTTGTTTATGGAATGTTGATGTTTATATAAAGCAAGGTGTTTATGCATAATAAATTTGTAGAAACCTTACTAATTTAAACCGTACTAAATATAAACCAACGAACCAAACAAACCAATAATATAAAATAATAAATCCATATTATATATTACACATGCATCATGGAGACGCGGATGGAATGTCTTAAAACACTAGCATAAATAGATTTTGAACATAAAGAAAAAAAGACGCGGTCTTTTATCTTCGTACTAATCCGAAACGTAAGCTTCTTCTCTCTTGCTCACCTCCTCAGCCTCGGCCTCGGCCATCCACGCATTCCACGCCTCTTTGAAGTGCGTGAAAAGATCCAGAACTCCTGCGGAAAAAAAGGAAAAAAAGCGAACAAATTCGGTCAATAAGCAAAAACTAAAAAACAAATTCGCTTTCGCAAAAGACAAATATTACGGAAGCTTCACCTGACCTTTATTTCTTTGTGGAGGACGATACGTCGAAGATGCCAGACACTCAAAATTGACGATTTTCTGCACATTTTCCTCGTTAGGAATTTCGACCTTTGGTACGTTTGCATGGGCGAAAGGACCAAAGCGAAGGAAGGGGTTGGAATCTCGGCCGACCTTCTCTGATCCTCTCACAGATGTAGTAGTAGTAGCAGCAGCAGTAGTAGTGATAGCAGCAGTATTAGTAAGGTTGGTGCCAAACGCTCTGTTCTTCGAACCACACGAAAAATTGGGACCATTCTTTTTGTTGTTACAGATATTTCCACTCGGCCCGACCCACCTAAAGGCCGGCTTCCTAGTGTCTGGGTGATGGGTCTGCGCAGATAATCAAGAATTCGATGCAAAGAGTTGTCTTAGCTGCATATGTTTTGTAGAAATTTTAGGGTGTCTGGTTTAGAATGTGTTTGGTTTAGGGTGTGTTTTGGTTCAAAGAAACTAGAGAGGAAAGAAAAAGAAAGGGAAAAAGAAAATTAATTTTTGTGTTTGCTTGATTAGAGAAATATATGAGGAAAGAAAAGAAAATTTAAGTTTAAAGCAAAAACATGGAAAGAAACTATTGAGGAAATTAAAAAAAAATGAAAAATAAAAACTAATTTTTGTGTTTGGTAGATTAAAGAAATATATGAGGAAGATAAAAGAAAAGAAAACTTAAGCTAAAGTTATATTTAAAACCATGGAAACTCAATTTCTTCACCAGACAGCGACGAAAAAGGAAAGGAAAGCAAGTAAAAATCATTTTTTTGTTCTCTTTAGTTTTCTTCTCCTCATCCCTTTCCTTGACCCAAACACACTCTAAATCAGGCCAAGAAAAGAGAAGAAGAAAGATTCGAATATCACCTTTTCGATGAAATTTATCGAGGACAAGACGTTGGCGATATCGTACAGCCTTCGAACTTTCGCTGCAACAACAGTTTGTAATAAGATAACCGTTAGCTCAAAAGGGCATTTCGCTGCGCTAAAATTCGAGTAAGAGCAAAATGTACAAACGCAGTTACTTCGAGTCGTCATTGAAGTGTGCGACCCTCCGAGCAAGAGCTTAGCTGCATCATCGAGAGAAATTATCTCGATCTATGAAAAACATGGTAACGATTGAGGCGTATAAGTAAGTCATAGCTCGGCGTAAAAATCGAATATTCGATGTTTACTTACATCAGTGCAAAGGAAAAGCTTGATGAAGTTCTGCGTAAGAAGCCCGAGAGACTTTTCCCTCCTATTCTCGCCTGAAAAGAAAAGAGCTTCGACGCCAACAATAATGGCCAAGCACAAGATGTAATAATGGATTCAATGCAAAGGATAATTCCTCACACGCAAACACACACAGACACAGAGAAATACCATGCTTTGGTGGGGCAGATGAATTAACAGCAGAGCTACAATCTGTTTTTTGGCTCGAGTTTATATCTGGTAACCTTTCATTTCCATCGTCACCTTCATCATCATCATCATCATTAACATCATCATCATCACCATCATCGTCAGAATCCTATGATGGAGAAAGTCTTCGATCAGAAGGGAAAACGGTGAAAATATATAATCTTTTGCTACACATGCTACCTATTTGTAAGATAGGCAGCAGAAATTGAACTGCGATTCATCGTACTTTCTCGAGATAGCACGTATTGGCTGAAGATCGATTCTCTCCCAGATTTTTCAAGCCCTCTCTCTAATTCAATGGAAACTCGAAGCCATAAGTTATCAAGAAAGATCATTCAATCTAAGAAGGGAAACTGAATATAAGAGCTGTACTACCTTTAAATCTTCTAAAGCCCTTGGAGAGGCTTCGAATCCCTTCCATGTGTATCGATTTTTCTCCTTACGAGCAACAATCTGTCAAACATGGAGAAATGCATGAGATGAGAATGAACGATTGGAGAAAGGCGTTTTTTTTTTGCATCCATGGGCTAAGACAACTTCGAATTCCTTACGCCGACGCTTCCCAGGACGTTTACGATGTCATAGATCCTTCGCCTTTCAACACCTTCAGAATCAAATACAGTAATCAAACACTTAATTTCTCAAAAAAAAAGAAATCTTTATCGAGTATTTCATCAAGTTCCAACAAGACGAAGCAAAATACCGAGTTTATCTGCAGCGTCGTCTAGCCCAATTGTCTGAATCCCTTCTTTATTGTATATGCTCAAGAAACTGCACCACACAGACAACGAAATCCTATGAATAAAGTAAAGTAAAAAACATCAGAAATTTTGATTGACGAAATTTCTGCAGTGAGAGACGCACTTTGAGCATAAGAGACCCAGGGATTTCTGCTTACGGCTATAGGGCATCAGTTCCTTCGATCCACACTCCATTGTTCTTGCCTCTGTCGAGACAAAAAAAAAACAGGGGTTCGATGATTTTAGGGTTGATGATTATTGGCGGTAAAAGGAATCTATAAGGGGTTCGAAAGTTTGAAAAAGTGAGCAAATTCCTTCCTTGCAAATGTATCCAATTTTTTTTATTCGATTCAGAATATATTATTCGCAAAATATTAGAATATCAAATTCGAATTGTTTCTTTTTTATTCGAATACGAATACAAATGTGATAATACTCGACTCGAATGTTTCCGAATGTTCGACTCATATAATGTACTAATATATTTTTAAATAAGGACATGTTAAGAAATGTTTAATACGAAATATTTGGTCCAAACAGCGTTTCCTAAAATGTATTGATGAACCAATGATATATTCTGGTAAGTTTTTCATGTACAGCGTAACTGTATATTCATTCACTAGCTAGCTAGCTTCTTTATTATGCATTCTTTAAAACTTGCTTTGTAAAAAAAAATATATATATTCAAATCCTAATATTCACGAGAATGAATGTTCGAAAAATAAATGAGTGCATTTACGGGCCTTGGCCCATTGGATCGGATGCCAAATTTTGGGCCCTTCAGCCTAGCCGTCGTTTGTTGGTACATGTGGACCTTTAGTGTTAACGGGGCCATAAGGATGGCCCAAATCCGACGGTGGCACAATGTCGCTTCGTGTGAACATCTAGACTCTTTTATTAAGCGTGAGTGTTTGAGATAGACTGTCAAATTTTTTAGTTTGTCAATTTAGATTATTAAAAAATTAATATTAAAATAAAAGAAACCACCCACTCCATTTCTTATTGTACAATCCAATTTTACCTTTCTATTTTTTGTATATATTTATATGTTGTATAGCACACAGATTTGAGCGTGCAAAAATACTAGTAATCTATAACTGTGATGATAAAAATAGTCAATTTGGTTTGTCAATTCAAAATGCGCAAGGGCGGATCCAGAATCTTTTGATTGGGGGGGGGGGGGGGGGCGCAAATGGCGTTGGTAGTGAGGTTAACTTAGTATCTAAATTTTCATTTTCTATATTTTGTTGGAAAGATTTTTCAATTGAAATACATTTTTCCATCCAAACATATGAATTTAGGATCATAAAAAAATCTTAAGTTTCATACTGATAACACATAAAAATATCAATATAAAAAATTAAAAATCATGATAACCTTGACGAAGCTTCAGTAGTGACAACATATCATGATATTGATGTTTGGGTAGTATATTATTAAAACTAAATATGCAATTAAGAAAATAAAGGAGAAATAACGCAACTCATGTATTATGAGTATCAAGCGCAATATGTATTTGAGCCTTTTTTTATTTGATATTGTGTTTTTTATTCAAAAAGTGAATTAATAACTACAATAAGGTCCATAATTAAAAATTCGGAGAATTGGGTTGTATTGTTTGATTAATAAAAGAGAACAATTAACAAAAGCCTAACTGATTAATATGTACGATGAATTGAGTTGTATTGTTTGATTAAAAAACAAACATACATACGAACTAAAAAGAAACATAAAACTAACAAGTGTAATGAGCTCTAAGAGAATAAATCAAAAAGACAAATAAAGGCAACAAAACAAAAAAAAATAAAACACTAAGATAAAATCGCTAAGACTAGAAAAGAAAACAAAAAAGAACAGAAAAGCTGAGGAGAAAAACTGAAAAGGGTACAAAGCTGACAAAAACCTTATAAATAACTTTTAGAAAGAAAACGAAAAATATATACTAGAGCTAGAGTTGAAAACTTTCGGCTTATATCAGGCTCTGACACTTAATAAAAGATTTTATTAAACATTTAACCTTTTAATTTACTACATAGTTATGCTTAAATTAAAATTTTATTTTTAAAATAACTTAAATATAAAAATATATTTGCACGTCGTGGTAAACATACTAGTAACTAGCATTGTTGTAAAACTCGGCCTAGGCGGCCGCCTAGGCGCTACTCGGCTACTCAACGAGGCGAAAACACCCTATACGGCCAATTAATCGGCCTAACGATTAATCGGCCAAATAATCCGAAAAGTCGGCCGACTAATCCGTATAGTCGGCCGAGTAATCAAAAAATCGGCCTACTAGAAAAGTCGAGCCCACTAATTTTGGAAGTCGGGCCTATTAAATAATTATTAATAAGAAAAATTTTACTATTGTGGATATTCCTTAAGCAGACACATACTGCATTGAAGTCTGAAGACCCACATGAATTTTTACGAGGGTGACATGGCATTATATAAAGAGGCTTATAGCACTAAGTACACAAAATCAATCGATGTGGGACAACGGAAATAGTCGAGTTCTACTACAACGCTTTGTCCATTCATGTAGACTGAAATAAAAAAAAAACAAAATATTAACTAAAATATAAGCAAAAATAAAAGAATAACTGAAATTAAAAATATATAAAGTAGAATATAATTGATTAAAAATACATAAACTGAATAAAAAATGAAATAAATTTGTCCAATATCATCTGAAAACATAATTTTGTTACTAATATTTTTTTCCAATTGTTAGTATTGATATTATTTCTTTAGAATGTTTGGATAATTGATACACGTTATTTTTGTAAGATATTACTATATTTGATATATAAAAAATTATAATAAAAATACGTATACCGTCTAATTTACGCTAGTCCTGGGCTTTGGCCGGTTTGGGCCGGTTCCGGGCCGGTTCTACCGGTTCCGGTTCAACCGGTTCCGGTTAACCGGTTCCGGCACTGTTCCGGTTCCGGTTCCGGTTCCGGGTCCATTTTCCAGGGACCGGACCAGAACCATACGAAGAACCCCCGGGCCTCTTTTGGGCCGGTTCCGGTTCACCGGCCCGTTTAATTTTTTTCTTTTTTTTTTTGCTATGAAAAAATTCTTTAGAAAATATCCAAAATTTTATTCCAAAAAAACAAAAAAAAAAAGATAAGAAAAGTACAAAAAAATAAAAAAACTACCTAAAAAATACAAATAAAAACATAAAAGAAAGAAAAATAAATCTAAAACTTACAAGTTACAAAATACAAAAAATGAAAAAATATTCGAAATAAAAATACAATTTATTCGACTTGACTATTAATTAAAATTATGTTAGAGGCCTCTTCGTCTTCGTCCGAACTGGAAGAACGGAACTCGTCGATGGCGTTCTCCCGTCGGTTCTTCGACTCGGCCAAATACCAATCCTTCAATATTGTTAACATTGCGAGGGAAGTCGGGTTAAGGCTCGCGCGTCTGTCGCCGATAATTCGCCCGGAGGTAGAGAATGCGGACTCGGAGGCGACGCTAGACGCTTGCACGGCTAAAACGTCTCGAGCGACGGCGGAGAGGGTCGGATAAAGAGTCGCGTTCGACTTCCACCAGACCAAAACGTCGAAGTCTTCGGGAGTATGGAAGTTGTGGCTCAGGTAGAGCTGGATCTCATTCGTGTTCGACCCCGATGCACGCGTTTTGGTCTTCGTCTTTTGCGCCTTCAATCTTCGTAGTAGTCCCATTGCGCCGCCGCCTCCTTCCGACGAACCGGCTTCGCTCGCTGGTACGGGTTGCTCCACACTATGTCCCTGCTCAGATGCATAAAAAGAAAAAAGTTCTTGGAGAGAAGCGTGAATTGACGCCTTTTGGTCGTCCACTTTCT
This sequence comes from Craterostigma plantagineum, assembly GCA_027422505.1. NCBI lineage: Eukaryota > Viridiplantae > Streptophyta > Magnoliopsida > Lamiales > Linderniaceae > Craterostigma > Craterostigma plantagineum. The sequence continues at coordinate 8,441,370 of JAPQWV010000035.1, forward strand.
TTCCAAGAAACTGAGCATAATATTCGAAAAAAATATCAAATGTATCAACACCGCAACTAGGGTCGAGTAAGGCCGACAAACCGTGTACTATTGGGATTTCTTCCCAATACTTCTTGAACTTCTTCTCCATATTTTGGATGAAGTTACACAAGTATGGATTGTTGCGAAACTCCACGAACTTGTAGCACATCGCGAAGAGGTTCGGGACGAATAATGGGGACGTCGGGTAGTGAACTCCGGAAAATTTCTCCGTAGCCTCGGCGAACACTTCAAGTATGGACACGACCAAACCTACAATATCCCAATCAAGTTCTCGTAATTCATACCTGGAGGTGGTGCCGACTGCGGCCTCGTTCCAAAAAGGCGTCAACAAGTCCTTGTAACGCATGAAGGTGCTGAGGAGGTGGTACATCGAGTTCCACCTAGTCGGGACTGGCAACGGAAACTTCTTGTACGGGAGGCCGGCGGCAAGGACGGTTTGCTTCCACGACGTTCCGATGCGGCGTTCCCGAAGTAACTTACCTATTACCTTAAACTTTTCTACAATATCTCCCAAACTTCGTCAAAAGCACATTGCACACACAAGTTAATAATATGGCAAGCGCACCTAGCATGTAATAATTTGCCGTCTAAGGGTAACCTAAGTTGCCTACGAAGGATCCCTATCGCTACGTTGTTCGCGCTAGCATTATCTAAGGTGATAGACATAATCTTATCTTGAATACAATATTTATTAACGACATTCAACACATAGTTCGATATCGTAGTGGCATTATGTTGCGAATCTAGGGGATCTAGGGAAAGAATACGTTTTTGCATGGTCCATGTTTCATCTATCCAATGGGCGGTGACGACTAAATAAGATTGCGACGTAATATTAGTCCAAATATCGGTAGTCAAACTAATCCTACACGTAATGTTGGCTAAATGACTAATTAAGCTAGTTTGATATTCCTTAAAAGTTTCTAACACATATTTCCTAAGGGTTTTACGGGTCACGTTATGGAATCCGGGTTGTATCGTACTCGTAAATTCGATAAACCCTTCACTTTCCGCAATGCAAAAGGGTTCTTCACACATAACTACGAATTTAACTAATGCTTTTTTAGAAATTTCCCTAGTAATAACAAAATTCTTACCCGTACTTACGTTTATTTGTTGTTGTCGGGGTTCGTTTCCTACCGCTCTAGATCGTCCCCGAAGTTATGCGCCCTCTGGAGGTGTTTTTTCAGCGAGCTCGTCCCACCTTGATTCGGTCCGGTCTTAATTGTGTAGGGGTGGCGGCACATTTTGCAATAAGCGGTACCTGAATTGGGATTATTTTTATCCATTTCTAAGTCGAAATAATTCCATACCTTAGACCGCCGAGCACGCGGTTGTTGCTTCCTTCTTGTCGTCGCCGTAGAAGCTTGGCTCGGTCCCTCGTCGGTCGCCGCCGTCGGATTCGTTTCCGGTGCATCGGTCTCATCGTCGGTGTCGGCATTTCCCCGAAATGTGTCGGCGTGACCTAAAATCATAAAAGCATCTTCGTCACGAGGGTTAGGATTTCTCGATGACGACGTCATTAGTGCAAAATAATAATTCAATTATTGGTAATAATAAAATAAGTGAGTGTGTGTAGTGTAGTAGTGTAGTGTAAATAAAATAATTATTAGTGTTAATAATATTAAATATTAATAGGATGATTTTTTTGAGAGCTTTTTGAGAGAGTTTGGAAGAGATTTGGATGTAATTGTGAGTTAAAATGGTTAAAATGAGGTGGTATTTATAGATTTTTCGTCTGGGGTAAAAACAGTAATTTTCCAGTGTTTAAAAATAAAAAAAAAATAAAAATCAAAGGGACGTTGGCCCAACGGCTATATAGCCGTTGGGCCGGTTCCGGTTCCGGTTCGGAACCGGAACCGGAACCGCGGAACCGGATCCGGGAACCGGAACCGGTGAACCGCGGTTCCACGGCCCGCTAACCGGCCCAGCCCAATTTAAATGGGCCGGTTACCGGATCCGGAACCGGTTCTACCGGTTCCGGTTTTGGGCCGGGTTAGCGGGCCGGTTTTGGGCCGGTTCCGGGTTGGACCGGCCCAAAGCCCACGTCTAATTTACGCCTAGAAACCGCCTAGGCCCCGCCTAGACCGCCTAGGCGCTAGGCCCCCCTCGGCCGCCCGACTAACGCTTAGCGAGTTTTACAACATTGATAAATAGTAATTGGTGCACTCGATGTGCGAAACAATATTGATAATGAGTGATTTAAAATAAGATAATATTTTAAATTTCATTTTAATTTTTAAATTTGTAAATTGTGAGTGGTTTTAATAACTTTTTTTCCTGAATTTACTGTGTAGAAAGTTGGTGATTTTCTCCTATATAAATAAATAAAATGAAGGACTAATTGAACGATTTTTTTAAAAAACAACCTTGCCGTTTATAAAAATAATTGATTCATGGCGTATCGGATATTTTCACGGAATTCTTGTGAAACAAAAGCGAGCAAACAGTAGAATTTGGACTTGTCGCCGAACCTCAAAACCCTAGTCGATAACTCATTGCATGGAAATAACTTATTGCAAATTTTATTTAGACAAAGAAGTTCAATCATCCGACCGGAAAAACAACATTGAGCACATGCTAGTAACTTATTCATCAATTTAACAGAAATCGAAATAAATTTTTCGTATTTTTGAAGATTCACTCCGAAGGGAAATACTTGTTGAGATTGAACGGAAGTGAATAGAACTCTTTGCTCCTCGAATCTGTGTCGAACTCCCAAAACTTATCCCACCAATGCCTTCCTCGGTCTTTCCTCTCTTGATCGCCCTTCTTGTGAAGCGTATTATCCAATATAAATGCAGTTACGCCCGCTATAAACGCCCTCGACGTAAACGGTATGTTCGCGATGTTGTTGAACTGCAAAACAAAAAAGCGCAAAAAACATGAAAAAAAGCGCGAAAGAATATATAGGTTTCAAAGCCGATCGTATTACCCATCTCGCCGAAGTGTGGATAGGCGCATATCCTTTCATGGCCGTGTATTCGTTGAAGTATTGTGGAATGGATAAGCCGAGAAAGATGGGTAGGGCTAATATGAAATTGTTTCGAAAACTGTTGAGCTGGCAATACTGGAGATACACTAATCCGCTCGCGCCTAAATTACGTGTGTTTTTACATGTTTAGATATTATGCGAGAATTTGGCTCGGGAAATTTTTTAGGGTTTTTCTTTTTTCTTTTACTTACCGACGTAGCCGAAAAAGACGCAGTATGCGCCGGCTAAGATTGGCGTAGGGATTGAAGCGAAGACTGCGCCGAATTTTCCTGCGTGGAGATCCTCCTATGTTCTTTAATGTGCTTTCTTAGGGCAAAAATTTTTAATTATTCAAAAAAAAATTACTACCGAGAATGGAGAAGAAAATCATGAATCCCGCGGATATTTGCACGACCCTTCGACTGCCAACGCTAGTCAGCGCAATTAGGCCCACGTTCTCTCTATCCACATATACGAACCAAGAAATCGGGGCGTTTTATAATAATGAATTAATTATAAATTTTTACTACGAAAACAATTTAAGGGAAATGTGTTTACGTTCTTACATTGCTACCGACGATCCATTTCCAGTCCCGAACAAGCCAGCGATCAAAGTCGCAACGCCCTGAAAAAAATTACAAAAAACCAAACGTATTAATAAGCTAATTTTATCGCCGTCGCCGGGAAATATCATATATATTTGTAATACGAATCGAGATAAATAATATTGAATGAAAATATTTATCACCTGCCACCCTATGCCACGGCCAAGAATCGAAGGTGGCAACGGCGTCGCACTCGAAACCTTCGACGCGGAATAAAACCCTCCAATCGACTTCAATTATATATTACTAGTATGTTTAGCACACCCAGTATGTGTGCAAATGTAACAAATTATTTAATATTTTAATATATTATATATTAATTAAGTTATTTAAAAATAAAATTTTAATGTAAGAATAAACTTATAATATATTAAAATATTAAGGGTAAAATTATAGTAAATTATTTATAAAATTGACATACCATTTGACAGTTTTATCTACCATACGCTCTCTTTATATAAGAGTACATCTAATTACGTTTGAAAACCAAATTAGATCGCCTTTTCCTAAGACGAAAAACAGATGGTTCGACGTACGTAACAATATTACACGGACCTCGATAGAAGCTACGAACGCGGCCATCATCATCGCAAATGCTTCCCCGGCATCGAACGTAGGCGGGCCCCACTGGAACGGATAAGGGATCGAAACCCTAAACAAGTGTAGTATACCGTTTTAGTTTCATCATATTGATGTAAGAACGCTTTTTTGTATACGTCGGGCTCACCATGGAGCAGCATCGATAAGCCTGGCCCAATCGGTTCTGCAAGTTGCCTGAGTCTTCAGTGGCTTTCCATTGTACGCACCGCCTATAGTCATTACGTGGGCATAGATCCATACGAAGAAGACGGTTATTACCACGCCGAATCGATCGAACACGTTTTTTCCCGAGGTAATGATGTGCGGTAGATACTGTAATAAAAACAAGAAAGCCCTAACTCTATCAAACCCTAATAAAGGAAAAAGGTCAATTTTTTGCGGAAGTTCTTTCAAATCCTGATGCAACCCTAGTTCCATCATATCCTAACGAATCGAAAAGGTCGATATTTTACATTTAGCTATATCAAATCCTAATATAACCAACTTCTATCAAATCCTAACGAATCGAGAAAATGTCATTTTTTTAATTAGTACTATCAAATCCTAATGAAACTCTAGTTCTGTAAAACCCTAGTTTCTATCGAACTGTGGTTTATTAAAATATTTTTACCTGAGTTAAAAAGACTAGAAGAACGAGCTCGGGCAACCCAAGTTCGATGCATCTCGCCACCTTATTAGAAAACATTCAAAGAATACGATCCCAAGAGGATAAAATTCGTCGTAATAATGTTAAGTGTTTTCGATTCTTTATACGCACGTACGTACCACGGGAAACCCTAGTTCGTAGAGCCCATAGCCACTAAGAGCAACCAAAGGGACTATTCCAATGGGACTAAAATACCTGCAAAAAAATCGAAAGTTTTCTTGCTAATTAAAACCCTAATTCAAAACCGAAAAACTGAGGCAAGAAAAATATCGAGAGCTGTGTAATGACCTTGCAGCGTTGCGCATGAGGCCTGTGAAACCTAAGAGTATCTGAATGGCCGAGGCGACTATAAATGCGCCTTGTATGGCCCTCATTGTCTTCTTGAATCTCTGCAATAATTAATAATGTCGAGCATCGATCGTCGGAGTATATAATAACAACGATTATACACATATATATATCGCATTGCAAAAAAAATTTAAGTTTTTTTATATCGAACCGAAAGGGGGTCGGGGTCGTCGCTCCATCGATCGGAGAGTATGATTAAAATAGTGGGTCCCACGAACGTGTAAGAAGCTCCCATGACGATGGGCAAACGAGTCCCAAACCATGACTGTATGAATGTGTTCAGCCCAGAGACGAAAAGCAGCGTCTGAATTACCCTAGCTTTCTCCTCCTAACGAAGGAGACGATCATATATAAAAACGATTACGAAAGAAAAGATCGAAATAACTTTTAGTTTTTCGAACCGTTTTTCAATAAATTTAAACTTACGTTTCCTCCTCCCATTTGAGGGACTAATGCGGTTGGGATCATAACCGTTGTGCCGAGCATTACCAAGTAGTGTTGGAATCCAAGAATGATGGCCTCAGCTGCCCCAAAATAAAAACATAAAAGAAAAGTAAAGAGGCAATGAATGAAGAATATAAATGGTGAGTGAAAAAACATCCTTAGAAAAATGTCTGAAACTAATGAATACTAACGCCATGGAGGAGGGCTTGTGATGCAGTAAGCAACTCCAGGAAGCTGATCTTTTGGGGTATGCGCCGGCGGATCATCTTTCTTCGTATCAATCGACATCTTTTTTGCTTCTCAATTTCTGCTAAACAAAGTGAGAGAGAGAGAGAGAGAGAGAGAGAGAGAGAGAGAGAGAGAGATGGGGGGGGGGGGGGGAGCAGAAGAGAGTTCTTTCAAGAAATGATGTTTGTCACATGGGAAATGCTACTCAGAGATGAGAAAACACATTTTAGGTTAAAGATCGCACCTTTTTTATCTGCAGATGTAGAATAATCAAAACCAGGGAAAAAGAACTGAGGAAAGCCAAGAAATGGCGAGGATTGAACGCAAGTCAAGTTCAAGAAGTTTTTCGACTAGCAGCAGAGGATGTAAGAAAAGGTCTCTTCTAAAGATGAAGAACTGAGTGAAGAATTTAGTGTCAAAGGTGAAATGCTAACACGAGAAAGAACGTGCAAGTATACTAATGCATGAGTCATTGAGAATATTTCATCACAAAGGCGAAAAAGGGAAGAAATTCTTGACCCTTTTCATCTTTTTGTAATTTAGTTGGATTATTCGAGGCTTTCTCGACCACTTTGCATATTCCAACGGAAGCTTTATACCGTGTAAATTCCATCTCCATTTTATTTTGATCGACATGAATGAATGACAATGCAAGAAAAGTGGAAATGGGATTCTTCTTTGTGAAATAGATCCTAATTATTTCTAGGGGATTCCAGTCGGTATCTCGGGCTTTTTCAGTTGGTGTCCAACTTTTTTTGAAATTCTGTCCGGTACCTCTGAAGTATCATCAAATACAACTTTGTGACCTTGAAAGACGAAAATTAGCATTTTTAAGTGTTTACTCTCATTGGTTGCTAAGGAAAAAAGACCTAAATGCCCTCATTTTATTGGATAACTTAAAAGGACAAGAAATGAGAAAAGCAAAAATAGTTAAACGAGGGCATACACACATCGGCTCCTCCGCCAACATCCACATCTCAAGCTCCACCATAAGCACATGCGGCAACTGCACCTTCAATACGAAGAACAACATGAGGTTCAAGACGGCACCGTCGATCTACAACTTAGCTTCAGGAATTATTTCCGAGGACATTATATTACGAAAGGTGCGATGAACCCAATCTTCATTGACCAGTCTTATTGCCCCATGGAAAATTGTGAGCCCATGGTAAGGAACATTTCCGACGACTTTGTTTTTAAGTTATCTAATAAAAATGAGGGCATTTTTGTCTTTTTACTTAGCAACTAACGGCTATAACACCTAAAAAATGCCAGTTTTCCTCTTTCAGGGTCACAGAGTTGTATTTCATGATACTTCAAGGGTACCAGGTGGAATTGAAAAAAAAGTTGGATACCAACTGAAAAGAATCTAAACTCAGGATACCAACTGGAATTTCCCTTTATTTCTATTTCATATTTTTTCATGGACCAAGGATTAAAAGGGCCATGCATTGTTATCAAAAGCCCAAAATTTTTGGGCACATTTGGTGTGACACGACACGAGTAAGCCCCATATAAACAGAAGCTGAAAAATAGAAAACTTTTTTGTCGCCCGGTATCGTCGCTGTTCGAACTCTTTTTTGTAGTGAATTATTACTCACTTCATCAATATAGATTTTTAAGTATTTAATATATTTTTAAAAGATTTGAATATGCTAGTTATATAATTAAAAAATTTTATATATGATAGAATTGCTAAATATAAGGAATAAATTTGTCCGAGAAACATTACTTCATCAAGGTAATAAATAAACATACAAGGTATAATTTTGTAGAGGTTTGCTATGGTGCCCACCTACCGTGAGCAACCACCGTGAGCACCATAAGCAAATTTCTCAATTTTTGCTTTATTTTGATTCCCAACACCGCCAACACCTCCGTAGATCCTCTCATATCCATTCCTAACATAAATCGCCATCAACAACACGTTAATTTCTAAGAAAATTCATTATTTATTATTCACATGTGGGCGACGTACTGATGTGATGATTTTCTTTAAAATTGACGTGTTGTTGAGGGCGATTTATGTTAGCAATGGATATGAGAGGATCTACGGAGGTGTTTGGAATCAAAATAAAGCAAAAAATTGAGAGATTTGCTTATGGTGCTCACGGTGGCTGCTCACGGTAGGTGGGCACCATAGCAAACCTCTAATTTTGTAATTCGATATATGATAAATGGTAGGGACTACAAAAAGGTCAAAGGCTGACCTAGCATTCTGATAAGTTATGATTTTACCTAGACTTTGTACCTCGTAAAAGCGCACTATTGTTTGTTATTTATCAAAATTTCTTCGAATATGCTACGCTTACGTATGAATATTATATTGTGTAGATTCGGAGCAAAATGGACCAAAAGCGGAAAGAATTAACGAGTTACGTGGAGTAAAGAACAAATATATTGACCATGGGCAACAAGAATTTATTATAAACAATTAAGGGACCCTTTGGAGACTTATGTGCTTGGAGATATTTTTATATAAGACAAAATAACAGCTGTTATTTGCCATTGAAAAGGAATCGCAGCCAACAATCAAGGCCAAAGGCAGCTCAATACGATTTTACTCCTGATGGTCAAGATAGAGAAATAAAATAGATCTATCCTAAAGCTGCGCTATCTATCTTATGGCTGCGTCTTTTATTTTGTCGCTGAAAAAAGAAGATTTTGAAGATCTTCTATACACGCGCATGGTAGTAAAGATTGTTGTCTACGTTGAAGAGAAGGAAGACTCACAGGCCATCATCTATAAAGCTGCGATGGAGAAAAGAAATACAGAGAGGGGACAGAGCTAAAAACAGAGACGCATATCATCTTCTAATCCTCTCAAAGCTCACGCTCAGGGCCATCGAACAAATATTTGGCAGAGCAAAAACCAATCGTACACATCAACCAAGCTTACAGCTTTTCCCACCCCGGCTACACCCAAAGCACAAGCTGCAAATATCTAAGCAATGTAAAAGCAGGCAGCTCTCGTTAGTTTTATTCCCTCGCACATCCCACGTATACCTCACTCACGCACCATAAGCCACGAAGCAGCCACCTCTCGGTATCTCCCATGGCTGAGAACGGAGCAGAGGCACGAGGCCACCATAGACGAATATTTGCAGCAAGAGGACAGTAAAAAGGTGTTGCTCGCTCACGACACGGGAGACACCAGGGCGAGACTTGACGACCGAGCATTGTGAGGGTGTATTCTATCTTATCTTTTACTATTTTATTATGTGTTTGCTTGAACCTTTATTGTTTTCATCACTTAATATGCTAGCATAAATTTTGTGTGATTAAGGCCGTAGAAGGCCGGATTATGAATACGTAATATTGGTGTTCGTATTTTATTTAATCATATAAGTTGAGTTACGTATTTCTTGTGTGCGCTAAATGCTTGCATGTGCCTGATCATCATATGCATGAGTCTTGATTGGTTTATGAGACGGACAAAGTGATTAAACCGGTTAGAACAATAAACAAGGAGTACCACGACGTAAAACCGACCAGAGATGGAATTCGGTTTCGTCCGTGTGGTTTTCGAGATCTTAGGCGCCGAAAGCGTCTAAACTTGGGGAAATTCATAAAGTCGAATGCGTGCGGGGTAACTACAATCATATAGAAATATAGTTGATTGGTTCACTTTCGCATAGTATCGTTATTGCGGGACAAACGAGTAACGATTATTTTAGGAATTTTTACCTTAACTAGATTTATATTGTTTAGATAAAATCGATCACATGGATACGTAGGAATGTTTTGTGCCGAGCACGTGCCTTGATCACATCCGTCGTCAAATTATCTATTTGCTATCTTGTTTTATTTATATTATTTGTTATTTGCATTTTTATTTCTTTTATTAAATCCACAAAATATAAAAACTCGCTTTAGCTTAAATTAAATTTCAGAAAAATATCTTAAAATTAATCGAGCTGTCCTCGTGGATCGATACTTGGACTCACGTCCATTTTATACTACTTGCACCACCTAGTACACTTCTATGTTTGGGGTCATTCTCAAGTCAACTCAATTCAGTCCAGTCCAATCCAATACATGTATATTTATGTTTGAAAATAAAACATGTATTTATGTTTAAAAAACATATAGTACGAAAAAGATCCTCAGCTCAACTAAATTCAGTTCAGCCCATGTATATATGTTTTGAAATAAAATTGTATGGTATCAGTCTTTCATGCAAAACAATTAGACGATAAATTTCAATTCAAAATTCCTATGGCATACTTGCTATTTGTGCCGCCCGGGGTTCAACTGAACTCTCAATGCCAAACATGGATCCGCTCATGAAAAAAGGCAAATTATGATAAATGAAGCAAAAATACTATAGTAGTTCTGGATGAGTGATTCTATTGGCACCCACCTTTTTCTATTTGCACCCACTAATTAATAGTATAGAGTAGAACATTAATTATTTACCAATTACACACCCTATGTAAAAAGGAAAAAAGGAGTTTAATGTTAATAATGTAAGTAATATGCAAAGTAGTATTAAATAAATACTTGCCGATTAAAAAAAGCTAATTTTACCAACCGGCGGCATGGTAAATGAAGGCCCGCCCCGCCCTACTGGCGGGTTACGGCCTGGTGGGCCCAGTCCGTCCTAAAAAAGCTATATATAAAAAAAGAAAAATCATTAAAATAAACTAATGAGGTTAAATTACTCCTAATATATTTAAATTTAATAAAAATTTATCTTGTTATTAAACTTGATTAAAATTAAAAATTGAATCTCAAAAATATAAAAGCCCATATAATTCATTTATATATTATTTTTTTAAATAAAATGGCAGTCCGCCCGCCCTAGTGGCGGACAGCGGGCCTACAGGCCCGGCCCGTCCTAAAACTAAAAATGAAAAAAATATATAAAGAAAAACACTAAAACTAATGAAGTTGAATTACTCCTAATCAAATTGAATTCTTTAATAAAAATTAGTTTATGTTATGATTAAATTAAAAATTGGATATAAAAAATAAAAAAACCTATATAATCCATTTATCTATTATTCTTTAAAAAAATATTTATGTGATATTTGGCGGGCCTGCCCGTTGCGCGTGGGCTTACCTGCATAGGCTCAGCCTCTGGTGGGCCTAAGAAATGGCAGCCCGCCCCGTTACTTGGCGGGCCCGTGGTTGACAGTACCAGGGTGGTGCGGGCCGGCCCGCTGGTCACGAGCATCGTTGCTAGTTCTAAATGTGTCATTGGTTAAAATGACTTAATTAATCGTTTTTGAATAGTCCATGTAATTAATATTAGTGATTTAATTGAAAATAAGTTAATAAAATATTTTTTGTTGAATCATGTGATTATTCAAAATTTTTATTACAAAAATCAAGTGTTAAGGGGGTGTAAAGAGTGGTATATGGGGTGTAGGGGGTGCGAATAGTAGGACCCGTTCTGGATATGACAAGTTAGACGACAAATAGAAATTTTTTTGAAAATTATAGAACTAAACTTTTAGTTACTCCTAAAATAATAACAAGACCATCTAAAACACTATGCGGTCGATCAAATGCATACAATCTTGGCATAAGCTGTAGCCATCGCTTGGATTATGTGCTCGAGCTACTTATTTCCCTGAAATGCCATTTTTAACGGTGATGCGCTCAAAGTTGTTCTTATTAGAGATCATCACACGATGATCTCGAGCTTCTTCTAAATACTTCGCCTTGCTTCCTTTTTCCATTCATAAAATTTCTAAATTCTATCTCAAATATTTCGGCACAATTTACCGGCATTTTCCATACGACTCCATATCTGCTGAATTGATACGATTTCAATCATAAAACAAAATCCTGCCTCAAATTCATCTTTTACTCCTGTCCATAGTCAACCATATTGAGGAGCATCATGAAAGAGATAATTAACTAATACTTCGTACTTGCCTATAGTCCTAATTCCTTATTCTTGCTTTAAATTTCCCTTTCTTTCTGATCTTTATAAGCCTCAACCATACAAGCATCACTAAATTCTTTTAAGACATCTTCCCAAGTCAGCCCGGGTTATACTATACTATCCGGAACTATTTCCCTTCATTCGTATACATGTCCCTGTAAGAGTGTGACTCGATAGTCAAATCCTTCTTCTGGAATACACTGTAACAATTAAACATATTTCCTGTTCTTTTCTGTTTCTGATGCGTCGATATTAGTTGATCTTTCGGGGATTTATTTTGAGACAGTTGCGGGATTATAAGTCGTGGTTTAAGCTTAATGTGGGCATATTAAGCTATTTTGATGGTTTATTCTATTTTGGGGTATTTTTGCAAATTTAGCATAGATCAGGGACTGTTTTGCAATTTACTCAATTTTGGTCAAAATAATTAGTCCTTGAACGAGCTGAGAAACCTTGAAACACAAGAGCTTAAAACATGGAGCAACAAAGAAAAAAGAAAAGTGGAAATTGTTTCGTTGAAATCAGGAGCTGATGAGGAAAAACAGAAAGGGTGTTTTGTCGGGAAAGAAATAAAAGTAGAGATAGCATATATGGGAGGATTTAATCTTCATTCTGCCATCATCCATATCACGCAACCATACACCATCCATCGCAGACACTTCTCACTCATTTTGCACTCACGTAAGAAACCCTCAAGCACACACCTCTCACTCACTTTTGACCCACGGCAGTTCTCAAGCGCACAAGAGTTCGCCTGCTTCATCTCTCGCCCTCACTCGGCAGCCACACTTATCCACATAGCTGTACCAACTTCAGACGCGTACAACGTGTTCGACGAAAAGACTCAACGAGCAGCAGCGTCGGATGGAGCAGCGCATGTAAGATAAGACGAGCAACTTCAGTCGTGGAGACAGGCAGAAGGGAGACGATACTCACGGGAGAAACGGGACGCACACAACCGCACGACGGATTTGATACGTTTTCCCGTCCTTTATTTATCTTTTATCATGAATCTATTTATTTTGATGCTTTTCTCGAATTATAATATGTTCTAATTTCGTTATCTGGGGTTACGATGTAGCAAGACATAATTGCTATTGATTTTCAGCTTGTATGCTATTAAGACTTTAACGCTATGTTGAGTTATCATAATCCGTTATTAATATTTACGAATTTCTGATCAACCTTCGTAAAAATAGGTACTTAGATATGAGACTGAGAGGTGATTGTCTGAGTGTGTCCGTTGATTATGATACCATTAGAACATTCGTAAGCTAGAGATAGTTACGTGACTAGTGCGATGATTTATGATTTTCTGAGTTTAATGCGTTCGACGTGTAGGAATCTTGACAGAGATGAAGGATTCGCATGTTAGAATAGGTTATCGATGCTAGAGATAGATTGATAATTAAAACGGAAAAATCCATTGTCACTATAAGATTAAGTATTTTTTGAAAAAGCGAAATCAATAGCATGATTGTCCTCGGTGAAGTCGGAGTCCCCAGATTTATCTTTGATTAAATTCGTGTCGTAGTGCTTCGTTATTCATTCGGTAGTTTACATTTTTAATCGAGTTTTATTATTTATTTGCACATTTTTCGTTAGCGTTTCGTCAACTACCAACTTGCGATTGTTCAAATAAAACTAGAATTAATATAATTTCGGTACTTAGTAACACAGTCCTTTGATTCGATATCCGTACTTACGTACACTATTACTTGTTAGAACGATACGTACACTTGCGTGTTTACGAATTTTTTGCAACAGTTTCCACGAAATCACTTGTACCCATAAGGTCAACAATACCATCTTTCTCAGCTTACCATACCATTGTTTACGGGGAATTGTCAGGGGTTTCCATGCTCTTATTACTTATGCGAATGAGATGAATATGATTCAGGTACGGCTTGTCTTCCTCCTCCCCCTATAATAAGTTTGTCGTGCCCTATATGCATCGTTTCATTTTACTACCCTTTGCCTTAATATGCAAAAAGAGCCTAAGGAAAACTATAACATACACATACCATGCAATTGTCTACAGAACCTAAAGCCTAGGCTCTGATACCACTACATGTAGCACCCCGTTTCCTTTTCTGTATCTACGCAGCTATTACATTTTTTCCCATAAATTTTTCGCTTTTCTTTTTCTTTCATAACCATTCCCTTTGAATACAAGCGGAGGCGTACATCTGTCTATTCCGTTTCATACATAATGTGCATTTATGTATACAACATTATTGTTTTAGCATTATACAAAATTTTGCTAATGTTTTTTTAACTATATGCAAACTATCAACTATGGGGAGTAGGATAAGAGTGTCGCTGGCGGCACCCTATTCTTCGGAGTCGTCAGCCCTGACCCCTCCTGAATTCTCTAAAGTGTTCGCTGTTTCGTCTGGGAGGTGTCAACAGCCCCTCATCCCTTCCTTCTTGAGCAGCTCCCATTTCTAGCAGGTTCGCCTCCAGCTGAGGGCCCAAGGTTCCTTCCATAGCCACCACATTTTCTCCAATAGTTTCTCTTCACTCTGAACCGTGACCATCCGACGTTCTTCCTTGAATAAACACGGTCTGTTTCCGCTTGCCTTTGCTCTTTGCCTTATTAGCGGTCATCGCCGCGTCCAACGCGTTCTTCACCAACAAATCCAACTGTTCCACCATCACGGTGATAGGCGTCTAGGGTGGTATTGCACCAGAGAGTCCCGCGAAGGTAGGCGTTGGCACCGGCGGTGGGATCCTGAGGATTGGAGCGGTCGGTGACGCTAATGTCGGGACCGGCGTGGGGTCTGCCCCATTTTTCAACGGCTTCTTCGAATCGTCCCTGCAGATTCTGTGCTAATGGCAGTTGTTGTTGTTGTTGTTCCTACCTGTTATCAAGGTCTATGGTTCCTCCGGCAATGGCACCTCACTGCTATCTCTTTAACATTTTGCCTTCTATTCGTACAAAGTTTGTCTGCTTTCCTCGACACAACTACCCAGCGTACTCATGTCTCAGTCCGTCTTTTCCACAGATGACGCCATTTGATGCGAGTATGACCCCGATCAACAAGATTTGGTCCGGGAAATAAAGGTTGAAGGATGAAACAGACTGGGTTAGGTGTCTTGGTGTGTGTTTAGATTCGTTGTTTAAGACGGAAAATGAAAGAGACACAGATTTTACGTTGTTTGGATAGGTATCCTACATCCACTAGCCGCCAGGAACAGTTTCCATTATTAACAGTTAAGATTTACACCCTCAGCCTCACTCCTCTCGTCAGTTAATCATGGAGAAGATGACTACAGGGAAAAATCTCTAAGTCTTGAAGTGCGTTGTGTTGTGAATTTGATCTCGCCCTTCCCTTCTCTCTCCCTCAATATAGTCCTTGGTTTCTCCCTTCTAGCTGGCTGTCCTTTGGGACCACTTGAAAGTAGTTCCTGATACAACCTAGGAGAGACAGGAGCTGCAAGTGTACTATTGTCAGACTGGCGTGCCTCCTCCCTGACTATAATGCCGACCACTCGCCGCCTTCAACGTGTCCTTTGGTCGGCTCTAGCCAATATTTCCCGCTCAAATCGTCTCGTTGTCAGAGTCCTTACTATTTATTCCGTACATGACCTCAGATCTCTAGCTTTCCCTCTTACCTACCTTCATATCCTAAAACCTACTATGTTCAAGTGGTTAGGTTAGAAAGAATGCTGGGTCGAAGATCACCCCTATCAATAATATAGTATGTTAAATGAATATAGGAA
This sequence comes from Craterostigma plantagineum, assembly GCA_027422505.1. Taxonomy (NCBI): domain Eukaryota; kingdom Viridiplantae; phylum Streptophyta; class Magnoliopsida; order Lamiales; family Linderniaceae; genus Craterostigma; species Craterostigma plantagineum. The sequence goes on from JAPQWV010000035.1 coordinate 8,456,879, forward strand.
TCAGACGGTTTCTACTAAAACTTTATAAAGGACTTTTCTATGTTTTATTGTATGAAAAATATGGAGTTTAGTTAAATTTTGTGAAATTATTATTTTTAATTGATTTTAAAATAATAGTATGATATAATTTGTAAGTTGGAAATTATATGGGTAATATTAAAAAATCTGGTAGAAATAATATTGCAGCAATGGTCTTTTGAGTTTGAGAATTGGTTTGCCGGTTGAAAAAAAATTAATGCATTATGAGTTTGTGAATGAGTTTGAGTTTGAAAATGAGCTTTTCAATTGGAGATGATCCTATACAGACAATGATGAAAAGAGTTTAATTGAAATCGAATTATTGATCTCAACATGGAGACATTAGATGTCAATAGAGTTGGGCGTTCGGGTTCGGGTAGTTCGTGTCATGCCCCACTTTTCCTATAACTAGTTTGGTGAATTTTTCCGCAACGTAAGCTGCGGAAGACCCGATTTAGAAGAGCAACATGTTAGAATGTTTAGAACACTCTAATAACAACCCTTAGGTCGCATCCATATACGCCCAGCCATCAAAGTACGTGGAGTCACCGCCATCAGCCTGCCTTAGTCGTGACGTGTCTCATCGTTCGACTCGTTCGTACCTACAACACATAAAACGTAGGATGAGCTATAAAGCTCAGTAAGTGGCAATATGCATAATATGCACGTGCCAAACTCGCATAGGCATCTACACCAATGCTTACTAACACTTGTATTCTCATATCATTCTCATTTCTCTTGGGGTCCTTAGCTACTTACTATGCACCATCATATCATGAGCTCAATCCTATACGGATAAATGTAAGATAGTGGCCCACACCAACTAGGCTAAACCTAGGGTTATTCCCTAGGTCACCATTCGGCAGATCGCCCCTTTATCTAGCGGTCGCGTTCCCTAGCACTCTGATTTTCACCATATGTCTCGTCCAGGTAGCTTCTTCCCGCTAATGACAATGAAAGTTGCTACATGCTGGGTGGCCTACACTAGTTTTACCTAGGTCGCCCCTACACAGGTCGCTCCTCCTGTCGGACAGTTGCTCCACACTGGACGGCCTACGCTAGGTTCCCTAGGTCGCCCCTACCCAGGTTGCTCGTCTTGCCTCACATAATACGTTAGACGACTTACATCCCGTCATGGTGACAGTTGCTACACGCTGGGTGGCCTACACTAGCTTTGCCTAGGTGGCCCCAACCCAGGTCCCTCCTCCGTCTCAATTAATACGTTAGATGGCTTACATCCCGTCATGGTGCCTTTATAGAAGTAGCTCATAATATTCACAATCAATCATGTACTGTGCATACTCACAACTAGAAATCCTCACATAATTGTGCATACACATGCTCATACTGCGTGAGTGATGCCATGAATACTTACCATGCAAAACATGTCAAAACATTTCATGTCACATATCAATCCACATATTCACACCTTCAGACGATAAATACCATGCATGCTCTTATACGAAATAACTCCATACAAAACATGCATGCATACGATATGTCATATAAATAATGTGATGTATCAACTTATTCACCACGCCATCGCACAATCATAAATGACAACTCACCATGCAATTTCATTATCACCTGTGAAGCACTTCGCATAACACAACCCACACGGGTTATCACATGATCATGTAATTGCTGATAATTCACATCACGTATGATCATTCAACACAGATAGTCACGTGAATACAACCATATAGTTTATGTGTTATAGTTGGGATTTCCACTTACCCGTCGTCCTTGCGCTATTGACTATTGGGGACATGTGAAATTCCTAGTTCGTGAGACTACTTTTCGACCCGAAATCTATTCTCTAAATTCGCGAACCCTCGACCCGTGAACTAGTTTTTCAGCCCGCTCTATCTCATGATTCGCGAACGTCTCTAGCCCACGAAACTACTTTACGACCCGCACTCGTCTCCCAAATTCGTGAACTACCCCAACCCACGAACTAAGGTTTGAACTTCACACAAAATTCCTATTTCCACTCGTAAACTCGTTTTCAGTTGAAGATCTAACCCAAAATCTTAAATGTTCGACTAATAGAATTTTTCCTAATCATGTAAGCATGCAAATCCACATAGAAAACCATATTTTGGGTTCAAAGCACATCATAAAACATCACATAACAATCAAAATCACTACCACATAATCAAAATCCATCATTTTCGAACTTGGATGTTTTATCACTCAAGTTTCGAATATTCTCAACAATGTTTTATGTGCTATAGGTGAAGAATCCACCTACCTATCCTCCAAAGTTGTTCTCATTCTCTCGACGAATTTTCTTCCGCCACGATCCTACGAACTCCTGAGAACTAGTTTAAGACACCATAATATCTCAGCGTTACGGTTTGAAGTAATTCAAATACAAGCTAGGAGATATTTCAAAATAAGCTGGCAGATTCCAGAAAAAATCTCTGGTTTGCAGCTAACTGATCGTACGAGTATCGGAATTAGCTGATTCCTATGGCTATGAAAAGCTACGAAAGTTAGCTTTCTAACAGGATCAGTTTTACTAAATTTGGAGCAGTATATCTGCGTAAAAATAGCAGATGATAGAAGCTGCCCAAAAATCTGAAAACAGAAATTATCAGAAAATCCAGTTTCGCACTATCAAGTTAAAAAATTCATAACAAATCGTAGAAACGTCGGATTGGCTTGATTCCAAGTTCTGTGAAAAACTTAGCAACTTAGCTTTCATCAGAAGCACGTTTTGAAGGAATCCGATCACAATAGCTAGGTCAAATGTTCTAAAAACTGAAACTGCACACGGATAAAAACAACAACTTCAGAATGAAATCCTGTTCTGCGCTGTCCATGTTAAAAATTCATACAAAATTGAAGAATGATCCGATTGAACCGATTTCAAAGGGTGTGAATAGCTAGGAAAGTTTGCTTTCCACGGAGTTGTGTTTGATAAGGATCCGAGAACTTTAACTAAGTCAAAATCGTTTAGAACACACGAACTGTTTTTCCAGAATCAGCAAATCTCAGATTTTAGTTCGCGGTACCATCTTTAAAAATTCGTAGAGACATCGAATCGAAGCGATTCAAGAGGCTATGGAAAGCTAAAGAAATAAGCTTTCGAACGGGACCATTTTCGAGAGGATTGGAACACATTAACTAGGTCAAAACACAAATACAGGGGCTGTACTAACCAAATTGCTATCAAAAATTTGACCTTAACAAGAACGAGTTAGAGGGAGATGAGATTCTTTCTAACCTCACTTCCTCAAGCTAGGTTAAATGGTTTGGATTGAGGTGAGCTTGCCAAAAATCCCTCGCACTTGTTCTTCTGCTCCGTTTCTTCCTTCTTCTTTTCTCGGTTTCTCTTCTCTGTTTTTGCTCTCTCTCTCTCTGTCTCTCTCTCTCTCGTTTCTTACTGACCAACAATGATTGTTTTTGACTAAGGGGTATGGGTGGGGTGACATGATCCTCATGTTGGTTTTCTTTTGCTATGAGGGATGGATTATTTAGTAGGTGGAGTGTGGATGTGGCTTTCCCTTTGTATGAAGCAACCCATTCATTTATTACTTTGAGCCTTTCTACTTGGGCCTTTTATTCAGTTTAGTTGTGCTCCAAAATAAATTTGGCTTATATTATTTATCGGGCCTTTTGGTTGAGTTGGGCCGAATTTCTTTTGTTTGAAGATCTCCATTTTTGAGCCCCAGCCCGTTCGAAATTCGCTTTCATAAATTCGAACATCTACCTGATTAATTACATTCTAATCCCGCATTAAACCTACGAGTATTACAGTTCGGGTCGGGTAATTCGGATTATTTGTCGGGTATCGAGTTACCCGATACCCGGTAACTATTTATAGGTTCGGATATCGGGTAGTAATTTACTACCCGATCTAGTTATTCGGGTACTCGACAAATTATTTCAAAAAAATTATATTAGTTTTGTACATAAACATTAAAAAAATATATAATTACATATCCAGATATCAATATCTAACGTGAGTGGTGTTAAAGTTTTAAATAATATTTCAATTTATTTCTTATTTTAGTTGCATAATTAACAAGTGATATTTTATTACCAATGAATTAATCATTACAAAATTGAAAATATATTCTCAAAATTTTATAAATAAACATATGCAAATATGTATATACTATATTTATTGAAAATTAAACATCCAAATATCATAAGTGACATTTAATATATAACATAGATATTTTGATATGTTATAATATTTTTATTCATATTTTTCAATTAAAAATAGGGTGCCCGACGCCGGGTACCCGACCCGATATATACCCGACAAGTGGGTTCGGATAGCGAAAATCTTAATCCGAAACCGAACTATCCGAACCCGAATTACTCGATACCCGACTACCCCACCCGATGCCTACCCATCAGAGTGAACGAGTTGATTTTATTTTTTCTCAATATAAAATAGAGAATACCTAATTCCATGAAGATCGATTTTTTCTTAAAATAGGAATGATAACGTATGGAAAAAATTCTCGAATTAATTGTTTCAATAAACGTCGTACTGAAAATACTATAAAAGGAGCTCCACTGAGGTGACTGAATCACAATCCAAAAAGAACCACGCGCAGCCATGATAAACCCAGTGCAGTCCAAGAACTACCTCCATTTGACTAATTCAAAAGCACCTTCGAACTACGTCGCCGGGCTAGGACGTGGTGCGACAGGATTCACTACACGTTCTGATATTGGGCCCGCCCGTGCTTCCTCGTACCTTGCTGATCGGATGGTCGGTCAGCCACCTTCTGCAGCTCCTGGCCGTGGTGCGGTGAGGGATGAAGGCGATGAGAAATTTGATGAGTTCGAGGGGAACGACGCTGGTCTGTTGGCTATGGGCGTTTACGATGAAGAGGATAAAGAAGCTGACGCTATTTGGGATGCGATTGACGAGAGGATGCGTTCGCGGAGAAAAGATCGTAAAGAGGCTAGGTTGAAGGAGGAGGTTGAAAGTTACCGAGTTTCTAATCCAAAGATCAGCGAACAGTTTGCAGATTTGAAGCGAAAATTGTGCACTCTATCTGCCGATGAGTGGGATAGTATACCTGAAATAGGAGATTGTTCGTCGAGGAATAAGAAGAGGAGGAAGTTTGAGAGCTTTGTCCCAGTTCCTGACACTTTGTTAGAGAAGGCTAGGCTGGAAAAACAGCACGTGAGTTCATTTGATCCCAATAGTCAAGCGGTGGGCGGCACTGATTTGATGGCCGTGGGCGATGGAAGAGACGCCGTTTTGTCCCTGAAGTTGGATAGGTTGTCTGATTCTGTGTCGGGTCAGACAGTGGTTGACCCGAAGGGTTATCTCACTGATTTGAACGAGAGTATGAGGCTCGTTAATAGTGTGGAGGTCTCAGATTCTAGGAAGGCAAGGCTGTTGTTTAAGTCCATAACGAAGACGAATCCCAAGCATCCAGGCGGTTGGATCGGAGCTGCAAGGTTGGAAGAGGCTGATGGTAAGATCAAGCAAGCTCGTGTGTTGATCCAACGAGGTTGTTATGAGTGTCCGAAGAGCGAGGATTTGTGGTTGGAGGCTTGTCGATTGGCAAGGCCCGACGAGGCAAAGGCTGTGATCGCCAGAGGCACCAGGGCGATCCCTAACTCAGTGAAGCTGTGGATGCAGGCCTCATGGCTCGAGAAGGACGACGGAACTAAGAGGAGGGTTTTGTTTGAAGGCCTCCATCGTAATAACAATTCGGTGAAATTGTGGAAGGCGGTGGTCGAGCTATCCACGGACGAGGAGGCGAGAACCTTGCTTCACAGAGCAGTGGTGTGCTGCCCGCTCTATGTGGAGCTATGGCTGGCTCTTGCTAGGCTGGAGAAATATGATGATGCAAAGAAGGTGCTGAACGAGGCGGTGAAGAAGCTGCCCAAGGAGCCCGGGGTTTGGATCGCTTTTGCACAGTTGGAAGAAGCCAATGGAAACGACGAATATATTGTCGAAGAGACAATGGAAAAAGGGATAAGGGTTTTGCGGGAAAAGGGGCTTGTGCTCGACCGAGAGACGTGGATGAAAGAGGCTGAGGCTGCTGAGAAGGCTGGCTCTACCTTAACCTGTCGAGCTATTATCCATAACACGATTGAGGCTGGGGTGGAAGAAGAAGATAGGAAGAGGACTTGGGTTGCTGATGCCAAGGAGTGTATGGAGAGGGGTTCGATCGAGACGGCAAGGGCCATCTACGCCCATTCTTGCAATGTTTTCCCGACGAAGAAGAGCGTATGGCTCGGCGCTGCTCAGCTTGAAAAGAGCTACGGTACAAAGGAGTCTCTAGATGCTCTTTTGCAAGAGGCTGTCGAGCGCGTACCTCAGGCCAAAGCCCTATGGCTTATGGCTGGCAAAGAAAAGCGGCTTGCTGGCGATGTGCCTGCAGCTAGGGGTATTCTTCGAAAAGCACGTGCTGCTATTCCCAACTCAGAGGAGATCCTACTTGCTTCGGTTAACCTCGAGCTGGAGGCCCACGAGCCCGAACGGGCTCGAGAGGTCCTTGCACATCCCCGAAATATGGGAGTTATAAGAACAGAGAGAGTTTTGATGAAATCTGCTATCGTGGAGAGACAACTTGGCAACACTGACGAGGAGAGGAGGCTTCTGTACGAAGCCCTGAAACAGTTTCCTTCATTCTTCAAGCTGTGGTTAATGCTCGGTCAGTTGGAGGAACGTCTTGGGAACTTGGAGAAGGCAAAGGAGGCGTACAAACTGGGCTCGACGAACCACTGCCCTCACTGCATCCCTCTGTGGCTCTCCCTCGCCCGTCTCGAGGAGGCGGTCGACGGGCTCGGCAAAGCCAGGGCGATCCTCACCATGGCCCGGAAGAGGAACCCTCAGAACCCCGAGCTATGGCTCGCCGCAGTTCGAGCAGAGGCTCGAAACGGCTACAAGAACCAAGCCGACGTGTTGATGGCCAAGGCACTTCAAGATTGCCCCTCTAGCGAGACCCTATGGGCAGCTTCCATCGAAATGGCTTCCCGGCCTCAGCAGATGACTAAGAGCAGAGACGCGTTAAAGAATTGTGGCGACAATCCCCACGTCTTTGCAGCTGTGGGGAAGGTATTTTGTCAGGAGAGGAAACTCGTTACGGCCCGTTCTTGGTTCGGCCGGGCCGTGGCTATTGAGCCCGACGTTGGAGACTTCTGGGCTCTTTACTACAAATTCGAGCTACAGCACGGCAATGGGAAGAGTTTAAAGGATGTGATGAGTAGGTGCGTTTCGGCGGAGCCTAAGCATGGCGAGAAATGGCAGACTGTCTCGAAAGCTTTGGAGAATTCTCATCAGAGCACTGAAGTCATTCTGAAGAAGGTTGTGATTGCTATGGGGCAAGATATGATGATGGAACGTCCGGCGGCAGACTAAGCATGTCTTCTCATTTTGGTACATCTTTTTATTGTGTTAACACCGAATTTCATGCTCTTAATGTATTTCACCGTAAAGCAAGGACTAATGTTTCTAACAGCTAATAAATAAATTCATTAAGAAAACAAACACGCGAATACTATTAAAAACAGTATATCGAATGATGCGTGAAATTAATCTCAAATCTTAAGCAAGTATCTTATAAATGGAAAGTATCTATAAGGGAAACTGTTGGGAACGGCGATCCAGCAACTCGCCGGAGTCGCCGAGAGTCGCCGGAAAAGATGCCAGGTCGAAACAGATGTCCGGAAGCTGAAGATCAGAGCTGAAGGGTACCGAGCTACAGCTATCGTTGGATCTTGCTGCGCGCGCGATCGTATGGCCAGCATTCGAAGTCGGGCGATTGAACATGGGCCGATGGATGACGCGCGAAGTTGATCAACGGCCAGGATTAGAAGATGCTGCGTAAATCAGATCATGAATCTCAGCCGCAGGATCGATATCTAACGATCTAAAATGAATTCGCCAATTCACTTACAAAGGTGTCACGCGATTTACACCAAGGCACGCGTTAAGCGTGAGCGACGTGGCGCGTTCTCGTGCGAGCGATCTCATTAATTGGATGGCTGGCATTGATCGAAAAGCATGCTTTAATCATGCAAACTGCTGTATAAATGTCAGAGTCTGTGTTTCGAGTTACCATCTTTGCGAGTCCATAGTTTCTTATAGAGTGAGAATAACAGTGAGGTGTAAACACGAAAAGTGTAGAGGGAACGGCGTACTGTAACTTCCGTGTTGTGATCAATAAGAAAGGAGGCTCGGTTGATCCGTGGAGTAGGCCTAAAGTCGAGGCCGAACCACGTAAATCTGTTTTTGGTGTGTGTGTGTTTGGGTGCTTAATTTCGATTCGATTGAGCTTCTCATTGCTCAGTTCGATCCTAATTGATTGCATACACTAAGAATACATTGAATCCTAGTTCCAGAGGTGTCCATTTCCTAACAGAAACAAAAATATTTCAAGAAAGTCAGGGCAATGCGATCAATCCTCTTAAACTCTATATATACAATTAATGATATATACCAAATTGTGAAGAACAATTAATGATGATTCATCGAAGCAAGAAGAGGCTCACGAGCAATATGCGAAGAAAAAGTCTGAGATCGTGGTGTTCGAATCCTTTCTCTTCAGACGCGAATAGCACTGGAATAATGGTTTCAACAAGAAAGTGCCATGAAAAGGATGTCCAAAGGACAAAGTTGGGGAAATATGTTGCATTCATAATGGGTCGATCCTTTCAAGAAGAAGAGCGTATGGCTGGGGACTTTCCATCGCTTGTATGAGGCTCGTGAGATGTACGCAATAAAGAAAAAAGAGTTTGTCAACAAGAACGACATATTACTACCAGTGACCCTTGAAAAAAAATACTAGTGATCATCATCCACCATTCATGAAGATTCACAAGGAGGTAGAAGAAGATCGAGATCATCGTGTGATGATCTCTTATAAGAACAATAATTATAATAATGCGTCGGAATATTGTTTGCAAAAACAAGTCAAGAAAGAACCAATTGGTGATAATAAATCATCATCATCAGCAGCAGCAGCACCATATTTCTCCTCCTCCTCAAGTAGTTGCAGGCGAGAAGTCGTTGTCATATTGCAAGTTTATTTTGAGGAGATTTAGAGTTTGTGAGCAAATTGCCGAAAAGTAGTTGTTGATGAGGTAATTTGTTCGTTGATGCGATGTTATTTTGCTTTTTCATCCAAGAAATTATTTGATTTGTGCAATGTTTTTTCATCTTAATTGTCCTCTATCCCCTCCTTGTAGTTAAAGCTATGTAATGATTAATGTTGGGGATAATCGGCTCAATAACAATTAGACCTCACTTAGGATCGATTGCTAACCTAACGAGATTGAATCGAAACAAATTGAATCAAAATTAAGCAAACAGAAATCGAATATCAACAACAGATTTAAGTGGTTCAGCTACGATGTGTAGCCTACGTCCACGGTCCAAGCACCGATCCTTTATTGATACGAATCGCAGGTTTTTACAGAGCTCACGCAACTCTACAATTTTCGTGTTATCAACTTTCCCTCTCACTCACTCTAAGAAAAGTTACATGCAGTAGAATGTATATGTTCACACACTGAAATGCTCTATTTTATAGAGCTTCATGCTTTGCTCGTGAATAACCGTTTTAACGGCTCAATTCAAATCGCCCGCTTGCTGAAGACGTCGATGGGAACCGCGACTTAGTAAGTAACTCGATTTCCCGCCAGCAACTTCTCCTTAGTTCAAATGTTGCTTTTCTCGTTCAGCGATTTTATTCACAGCCGAGCTTCAGCACTTCAAGTCATCAGCCAAGGTCATTTCTGCCTGAGATTTTGAATCACCCTCCAAATCTCCACCTTGATTCATCCAACTCGGGCCTTGGTACTTGAAATTCATCCTCCCATACTCAGGGAGAGTCAAGGCACCCAATCAGCTCCAAGCAATAGCTAAATTTCCTGCTTGAAACTGGTTTGGTACACATGTCTGATTGTGATCAGTAGATATTTTCTTTACACTGATCTCCCCCTGAATCTACCACCTCGTGGATGAAATGTAGTCTGACATCTACATGTTTAGTTCTTTCATGGTGGACATTGTCCTTGCCAAGGTGGACAGCTCCCTAATTATCACAGAAGACCTCAATTCTCTGCTCTTTCAACATCAACTCAGCAGCAACACCTTTGAGCCACATTGCTTCTTTAACAGCCTCTGTCAAAGCTATGTACTCAGCTTCCGTTGTTGATAGAGCAACCACTTTTGCAAAGTAGATTTCCAGCATATTGCAGTCCCACACGCAGTGAACACATATCCTGTATGGGATTTCCTAGTATCAAGGCAGCCTGCATAATCTGAGTCCACAAAGCCACTGATCAGATTTCAATTTTCATCAGTGTGTGACCTGCTCTGCCTGTACACCAGCCCCTTCTCCAATGTTCCTCTTATGTATCTTAGTACCCACTTCAAAGTAGCCCAGTTTTCTTTCCTAGGCTATGCCATGAACATGCTAACTATACTGAGAGAATAACAAATCTGGTCTTGTGCAGACGATAGCATACATCACTTCCAACAGCATTTGCATAAGGTATCTTCTTTATATACTCAGCTTTTTCTTCTGTTACTTCCTCTGCTCCTTTACTTAGTCTGAAATGAGCAGCTAAGGAGGTCACCACTGCCTTTGAATCACTCATTTCAAACCTCTCCATAACAGACATTAAGTAGTCTTTTTTGCTGAAGTTTCAGAAAACCTTCAGCTCGTGATCTCCATTCCTACTCTCTTCTTTGCTTGCCCGAGGTCTTTCATGTCAAACTCAGACTTCAACAGTTCCTTGACATGAACTATTTCCTATCTGCTTTTACTTGCCACAAGCATATCATCTACATATAGCAGCAGATAGCATACACATCCGGTCTGCTTCCCTTATAATAGATACATAGATCATACTTGCTCCTTTCAAAACTGTTCCTGAGCATGATCAAACCTCTTGTTGCACTGTCTGGGACTTTGTTTCAACCCATACAGAGATCTCTTTAGTCTGCAAACAAGATTTTCAGTTCTAGGTTTTATGTAACCTTCTGGTTGACTCATCAGAATCCTCTCTTCTAAAGTCCATAGAGAAATGCTGTCTTAACATCAAGCTGCTCGAGCTCTAGATTGTACTAAGTCACCAATGAAAGCAGCAATCTTATGGACCTTTGTTTCACCATAGGGGAGAAGACCTCATTATAGTCTATTCCCCCCTTTGGATAAAACCTCGAGCTACCAATCTAGCTCTGTATCTGACTTTTTGCATTTGCTTCTTACTTCTTCTTGAAGATCCATTTGCAGCTTATCACTCTTTGATTCTTCTGTTTTCCCACCGATTCCCATGTATCATTTATCCGCAGAGAGATCATTACCTCATTCTAACTTCTCCCAGGCTGTGTGTAATTTAATGAAAAAGTGTGCTACAGTGTTCTAACTATTCCCAGGCTGTGTGTAATAATAGAAAAATTAAAAGAAGGAATTTTTATGAAATAGTAATTATATTATTTTATTACCTGAATCTTGTGATTCTTGAGTAGGGGATGATCCAAAGCTGGCTGCTTTCTCTTATGAACGCAGTCTATGATATCTCCATCTGGGCTCTGAATGTAGTCAATTAGACATTGTTCTTACTATGTTATAAATAACATAACCATATATATGTAGACACATGAAGTGGTATAAACATTTGTCATTTGTAGACCCATGAAGTGGTACTGTTACACAGAGAAGTAGGACAACATTTTGTAGACCCATGAAGTGGTATTGTTGAACGGAGAAGTGGTACGGAAGAACTCTTATGTGTTTCTTGTGCAAATATTTACCCGATTTCTGCAGAAACACTTAAGAATTCTGCCGTACCACTTCTCCGTTCAATAATACCACTTCATGGGTCTACAAAATGCTGTACCACTTCTCTGTGTCAACAGTACCACTTCATGGGTCCCCCCGTACAAGTTCTTCTCTGGTCAACAGTACCACTTTATGGGTCTACAAATGTTTGTACCACTTCTCTGTTCATCAGTACCACTTCATGTATCTACTGTACCACTTCATGGGTCTATAGTACCACTTCATGTACAGTGTATACCACTTCTTCATGGTTGAAGAAGACGATGGCAATTCTGTATAATCTCCGCACACAAGCAGGGGCAAATGCGTAATTTTTCTCAAAATTGATCCTTGACTCGATCCTTATCTCTATTTCAAACGTTATTGGGTCCTAAAATCTAATGAAAATATGTTAAGTGGGCCTGACATGTAATCTGCACTACAAATATTAATCAGAGACCTCGAACCCTTTCTTCTTTATTATGGATCCCTAGATAACAAAAACATTAACAATAATAATAATAATAATAATAGTATTTTCCAAATTCACTTCAATCACAATCTACCCAAACTTAATTAAACATAAATGATTAATTAGTTAATTCTTTGTTTCTGAATTACAATTTAACCCCAACACAATATACTATCAGACGCTCGCTCACAAGCGCCTGATGGAGCCATCACCGTCACCGTCTACATTCTCATTCCGCTGAAAAAACTGATGCACAACGTCTGTGGCTGTTGCTGCTGTTGTTGTCCTCTCTGCTTCTCTATAATATATTCCCCCATCTCAACAACTATCATCTCTCTGATCATCGCCCTGACCTCTGCCCCGAGCATCACCTCCTCCGCCGTTGGGGGTGGCAGCAGTGGCACCGTGAAGTCATCCGACTCTACGTGACCTGGGGAACTCAACCTAAGATGGTCAAGGGCTCACCGAACAATGCCGTTTTGGGTGTCAAACCCCAAAATCCCGGCCCTCCCTGCTCACCCCCGAGCCCAAATAGCTCCCATCGATCGAAGATTCCCCTTCATTGCCATCTCTGTCGGCCTCTGCAGTACGCCGCCGCTTTAGGGTTGTCCGTACGCCCGGGTAACAGACGGGCTATGGCGGCCCATTTATTGCCCATTTCCTCATGGGCTCGGAGGATCACAACATCCTCTTTCGGCGTGAAAGCCTCGTGCTGCACCCAGGGAGACAGCTGGTTGCACCACCTAAGCCGGCAGGACTTGCCGGTGCGACCAGGGATGGACTCGCTTATCCGAGTCCAGTTCCTAGGACCGTGCATCGAGACAAGATGGCACAGTAGATCATCCTCCAACGACGACCATGGGCCCTTGACGCACTCAGCCGCCACTTCTTCATCGATGTCAAAGTTAATTGGTGCGGCCATTTCTATGTTCATTATTTTTGTTTGTAAGAGGTTTAAGTTGGTGTGTGTGCTTAGTGGTCTTAGGTTGGGTATCAACGGTATTTATATACGTGTAAGGGAAGAGCCTCGGTCTATTAGCTGGCAAGCGACACGTCTCATGTAGTAACGTCAACAATAAATTCACCTATCTTGTAATTTTATTTAATTTTTTTTATGAAATCTAACCTCTCTATACTCACCTTCTCCATAAGTGGACTTCAGGCATCCTCCTTTTTTTTTCCATTTTTTCGTGTTAATTCATTTCTTATGTAAAAAGTTTCAAACATTTTGTTTTTCATGGAGAAGTTGAATTATTCTAAATCCTTTTGCAATTTATTGTTATCGTGATTTTGAAATCAATAAAATATGATTTTGTTTTTATTAAAGTATTGACTCAGAGATTATATTGACATTAATGTTGCGTCACGCGATGATAACTCAGTATGGTTTGATTATAACTCATATCGACGGGTAATAAATAATAATTACATGGGCGATAAAACATAAATATCGTATGATTAAATTTTCGATATTGCCCCACCTATTAAATAGAGGATAACAGCTGGTGAATTATAGGTCACTGCATATTTATCTGGGCCAACGTTTTTAGAAGGGGCGTTTCGTTGTCAGGCCCCATTCTATGTTTTAAATAGGCCCAAGGACCATGTCAGAAATACTTTAGTTTGAAGGACCTATTTTACAATTTAAGTTAGAATTAAGGTTGTTGGACGAAAATACCCTTATAAAAAAGTAGTTATGAAGTGGTATCCAACGCGTCAGTTCTGTTATCAGTTATCACATAACAGGAAGTGTTACATGAAGTGGTACTGTAGATCCATGAAGTGGTATTGTAGACCCATGAAGTGGTACGGGTGAACAGTGAAGTGGTACCGTAGACCCATGAAATGGTACCGATGAACAGTGAAGTGGTACTGTAGAACTATGAAGTGGTACTGGTGAACAGTGAAGTGGTACCGCGTTGTAGACCCTTGAAGTGGTAATGTTGAACATAGAAGAAGTGGTATTGTAGACGCATGAAGTGGTACAACTTTTGTAGACCTATGAACTCCCAAACATTTCAACTGTACCACTTCATGGGTTTACAATACCACTTCTTCTATGTTCAACATTACCACTTCATGGGTCTACAACGCCGTACCACTTCTTATTTCAACAATACCACTTCATGCGTCTACAATACCACTTCACTGTTCACCAGTGCCACTTCATGTGTCTACAGTACCATTTCACTATTCACCCATACCACTTCATGGGTCTACAGTACCACTTTATGGATCTACAGTACCACTTCATGTACGGTCTATACCACTTCTTTATGGTTGCTTTGCTCGTTGAAGAAGGCAATGGCAGTTATTCGTAATTTTTTTATTTATTATGGGCAAATATGTCTTTTTTCCATGGATTAGTTCCTTATTCCTAAATGAAACTTAATTTTAGGTCCTTATTTCTATTTGAAACATGAATGGGGCCTGAAATCAAAAACGAAACTACTAAATGGGCCTGAAATCTAATTACCTCTTTTTAGAATTATTTTACTTTTTTGGTCATTATACAACGAAGCATGTGGTGTTTCTTTTCCCACATTTTCAAACGGTAAAATCTTAACCATTAGCTAGACATAGGTCCGAAAGACGTGTAAACAAAGTGGGATCCTCTAATACAGGGTTGTGCTCCTCTCAGTCTCATGTAGGGGTTATGGGACTAGCGAAAATTACTCTACTCTTTGAGGTGGTTAATATGTTCATTTGTGGTAGTATTAAAATTTTAAGCATTAATTATTACTCACTTCATCAATATAGATTTTTAAGTATTTAATATATTTTTAAAAGATTTGAATATGCTAGTTATATAATTAAAAATTTTATATATGATAGAATTGCTAAATATAAGGAATAAATTTGTCCGAGAAACATTACTTCATCAAGGTAATAAATAAACATACAAGGTATAATTTTGTAATTCGATATATGATAAATGGTAGGGACTACAAAAAGGTCAAAGGCTGACCTAGCATTCTGATAAGTTATGATTTTACCTAGACTTTGTACCTCGTAAAAGCGCACTATTGTTTGTTATTTATCAAAATTTCTTCGAATATGCTACGCTTACGTATGAATATTATATTGTGTAGATTCGGAGCAAAATGGACCAAAAGCGGAAAGAATTAACGAGTTACGTGGAGTAAAGAACAAATATATTGACCATGGGCAACAAGAATTTATTATAAACAATTAAGGGACCCTTTGGAGACTTATGTGCTTGGAGATATTTTTATATAAGACAAAATAACAGCTGTTATTTGCCATTGAAAAGGAATCGCAGCCAACAATCAAGGCCAAAGGCAGCTCAATACGATTTTACTCCTGATGGTCAAGATAGAGAAATAAAATAGATCTATCCTAAAGCTGCGCTATCTATCTTATGGCTGCGTCTTTTATTTTGTCGCTGAAAAAAGAAGATTTTGAAGATCTTCTATACACGCGCATGGTAGTAAAGATTGTTGTCTACGTTGAAGAGAAGGAAGACTCACAGGCCATCATCTATAAAGCTGCGATGGAGAAAAGAAATACAGAGAGGGGACAGAGCTAAAAACAGAGACGCATATCATCTTCTAATCCTCTCAAAGCTCACGCTCAGGGCCATCGAACAAATATTTGGCAGAGCAAAAACCAATCGTACACATCAACCAAGCTTACAGCTTTTCCCACCCCGGCTACACCCAAAGCACAAGCTGCAAATATCTAAGCAATGTAAAAGCAGGCAGCTCTCGTTAGTTTTATTCCCTCGCACATCCCACGTATACCTCACTCACGCACCATAAGCCACGAAGCAGCCACCTCTCGGTATCTCCCATGGCTGAGAACGGAGCAGAGGCACGAGGCCACCATAGACGAATATTTGCAGCAAGAGGACAGTAAAAGGTGTTGCTCGCTCACGACACGGGAGACACCAGGGCGAGACTTGACGACCGAGCATTGTGAGGGTGTATTCTATCTTATCTTTTACTATTTTATTATGTGTTTGCTTGAACCTTTATTGTTTTCATCACTTAATATGCTAGCATAAATTTTGTGTGATTAAGGCCGTAGAAGGCCGGATTATGAATACGTAATATTGGTGTTCGTATTTTATTTAATCATATAAGTTGAGTTACGTATTTCTTGTGTGCGCTAAATGCTTGCATGTGCCTGATCATCATATGCATGAGTCTTGATTGGTTTATGAGACGGACAAAGTGATTAAACCGGTTAGAACAATAAACAAGGAGTACCACGACGTAAAACCGACCAGAGATGGAATTCGGTTTCGTCCGTGTGGTTTCCGAGATCTTAGGCGCCGAAAGCGTCTAAACTTGGGGAAATTCATAAAGTCGAATGCGTGCGGTGTAACGAGGTCACGCAACTGTAATTATCGTAATCTTTGCAGATTTGGGCCGGCCCATGTAAATACAACTGGTCGCTATTGGGCCGGCTCAGGACATACAACTGGTAGGTATTGGGCCGGCCCATTTGTCGCATTTCTAGGAAGCATTTTTAAGAGTGAAGAGACGCTGTGGTACGTACGAACAGTGAGGTTATTGCTCGATTAGAAACTGTACTACAGAAATTTCCAGAATAGAATAGCAGAAGGGATTGAGGGACAAGAAATAGTCATTATCAGTCCAACGTTTGCATCATAAGAGGACAAGGAAATCGAGTTTAATCGCAGCGATGGAGAAACAAGGATCGAGCTCAGGTGAGCTGATATGCATAGGGAGGCTCGAAATTGAGAAGCCTAAACCTGTTGGTTTTCTATGCGGTTCGATACCAGTGACAATGGACGGCGCGTTTCGTGGGTTTTCTTCTGCGGCGATCGTTCCTTCTCAGCATTCGTGAGTTATTATTATTATTCTTTTTGTTATTTCTTTCTAATTTGATGCTGTTGGTTACATGATTTTTTCTGGCGATGAATGTTTTGGATTTAATTCGTATGGTGATCATGGTTTTCTCGTGTGTTTGGTGTTGTTTTTTTGCTCAATCAATCGGATTAGATATTTTGCCTTAAAGAAGGTCGCTTCGTCAGGCGTTGATTGTGGAGAGGTTGGGGTTCTGTCAGTTATAGGATGTGGAGATGTTTACGTGTTAGTCTTTCTGATTCTTCTTGGTTTGAATTTGAGAATGGCTTGATATATAGTTTATTAAGTTGAAGGATATGATTTTTTTTGGTACATGATTTTAGAAACAAATTACTTGCTGTGAACTTTTATTTCGGTAGCAGGTTAATTTGCCAAAATCCGAATTTCCTGAACGTGCTTCAATTACGTATCTTTTTTTATAATGTAATCTGGTTTCACTGCATATTCATATATTACTTTTGTGATTAATATGCTGTCATCTTATTGGGTTAGAGCTCCGAGGTATCGGATGATTCCCACAGAAACCGATCTGAGCGCCCTTCCTTTGCTACCGAGTATTCCAGAAAAAATAATACCGATCGGGGCCACGTCAACTAACGCAAACAGAGGTGTGCATTAATCTTCTTGTAAAATCAGTTACATACGAGATCCATCAACGCATATTCCAATTGCTTTTCTATTCGGGAACCTCGAATTTTTCTATAGATTGTGAAATACGCTTTTATCTCTGTAATTGGTGAGGAAAAAGAATCCTTAATTCATATAGTCTTATTATGGTTATTGATATGCTGTCAGGTTCATCATGGAAAGATGAGCCCATCAAGTCAAGTCTTGCGAGGAAAGGCGAAACCCTTGCTGTGTCTGGTTTGGTAGAGTATGAAGATGAGATTGACGTGATTGCCCCTGCTGATGTTTTAAAACAAATATTTAAGATACCTTACTCCAAGGCTAGAGTTTCGGTTGCTGTTCACCGTGTTGGGCGGACTCTTGTCCTCAATAGCGGGTATAATCTCATTAATCATACATAATACTGAGTTTTGATTTCTTAATGCTGTTTTTATCATTTTGTTATTTGACAGACCTGACGTTGAAGAGGGAGAAAGACTCATCCAAAGGCAGAACCGTCAGCCAAAATGTGTTGATCAGTCATTATTTTTGAATTTTGCCATGCACTCGGTGAGGATGGAGGCTTGTGATTGCCCTCCAACTTACAAAAATCCATCAGATGAGCAGTCCAAAACATCTTCTGGTGAGCAGTACAGATCAAATAAAGGACCCTCGGATCACCCCGTGCAAGGACTTGGGCTTGATGGTCACCTTGATGACAATTCCCAAGAAGATGAGCATGCCTATCATCATGAGTATCCCCAGAGTGAACATAAAAATTTGTCCCTGCGGAAGAAAAAGAAGAAGAGCAATAAGGCTCGTGAGGCTCTCAAGGTCTCAGACGTTAAGGAAAAGCCTAAGTGCCCCGTGCAGGAATCTGAGAAATGTAAAAAAGTTGGCGATGATGGATTTTTGAGGGTTTTGCTTTGGCAGTTTCACAATTTCCGTATGCTTCTGGGTAGTGATTTACTTATCTTCAGCAATGAAAAATATATTGCAGTGAGTTTGCATTTGTGGGATGTGTCGAGGAAGGTATGTATCTGTGTTTTCATATTTTATCACTTTTATTGATTTGTGTGGGAACTATTCTCCAGTTTCTCCGATTGATTTCATATATCACAGGTCACTCCGATGGTGTGGCTCGATGCATGGCTGGACAATTTTATTGCCAGTGTTCCGGAGTTGGCCATATGCTATCATCAGGAAGGTGTCGTTCAAGGTTATGAGCTCTTGAAGACAGATGATATTTTTCTGTTGAAAGGCGTATCTGACGAGGGGATTCCAGCTTTTCATCCTCATATAGTCCAACAAAATGGTCTTTCTGTGTTGAGGTTCCTTGAGGATAACTGTAAACAAGACCCTGGTGCTTATTGGGTATGCAAAATGCTTGTTTTGTATGCTCTACAGATACGTACATATCTCAACTGTGTTGTTGCATTGTTAATGCAGCTTTATAAAAGTGCTGGAGAAGATGTTGTCCAACTGTTTGATCTTTCAGTCATTCCTAAGAATCAAAATGCTGGGTGTGATGATGCCAGTTCTGGCTCTTTGCAATCATACGTCTACAGGGGAAGAAGTGATTCCATGCTCTCCTTGGGGACTCTGCTGTACAGGATTGCACATCGTCTTTCACTTTCTATGGTATGTTATGTTTGTTACTATACGATTTGCTTATTCTATTTGGCCACTGATACATGATGTCATTTTAATGCAGTCTGCTGACAAGAAGGCAAGATGTATTCAGTTCTTCGAACAATGTCTCAGTTTCCTGGACGAGCCCGACCATCTTGTATGTTATTTTTCCTCTGATTTGTAGGAGAAGCTATTCTTGTGTATTTTAACTATTAATCGTTTATGTTAAACATGAACACATTGTGAACTTGTGATTCCGGTGAATAGGTGGTGCGGGCTCTTGCCCATGAACAGTTTGCCAGGCTCCTCCTAACACATGAGAAAGAGCTAGAACTAGCATTTGTGTCTCTTCCTGTGGAGTCCAAAGTTACCATCGGCGAAGCTGAAGAAGAGACCTTTGAGTTTATGCCAGGGTTGTCTGAACCAAGTGTACAATATCGGCATCTTACTTCATTGGAAAAACCTGAAAAAACTGAATCGCAGAAAAACTTAGGACCAGAAGAATCTCATGATGGGAGTGCAATGCATCAGAGCATTCCTCTACCCAAAATGCAAGAACCATATGTCGCTGTGGAGGCAGAGAATTCATCAAATGTTGACGGCAGCTACGCATCACTCTCTAATCTTCAGAAAAAGGCAGACCATGTGGTGCAGGATGTTTCTAATTCACTTTCCCCTAAGCTAGCTGCAGTACATCATGTTTCTCAAGCTATCAAGTCTCTTAGATGGACTAGGCAACTGCAGACCACACGACCGGACCTTCATCATGACGATGATGTCGAAGATGATCAAACTTCGAAGGTGGATTTCTCTGTGTGTGCTTGTGTAGACCCTGACTGCATTGAGGTTTGCGACATCCGAGAGTGGCTCCCAACGTCGAAAATAGATGAAAAACTGTGGAAACTTGTCCTTTTACTTGGAGAATCTTATTTGGCCCTTGCTCAGGCATATAAGGACGAGGGACAGCTCTATCAAGCCCTAAAAGTTGTAGAACTGTCATGCTTGCTCTATGGGTCGATACCTCAAGACACAACTTTCATTTCTTCAATGGTCTGTTGCTCGTTAACGGAAACTAACGATAGTGTTCAGAAAGCAAAATCTTCTACGGGCAGCAATATGTTTGCTGATAATGGTTTGTTATCTCCCCATGTCCTTTTCTGGTTCAAGGCTTGGGCTTTGGTAGGGGATGTATACAGTGAGTTCTACTTGCGGAAGGGTCAAGTCATCGTGAAGCAAAAGGAGATGAAAGATTGTGATAAAGGGCTGAGAATGTCATCTCAAGTGTTGGAGGAGGTTGTGAGGCTAAAGGAAAAGATGGGAAAATTTAATCAGAATTGCCGTTCATGCTCATTAATAAATTGCAGCTGTAGGAGTGACAGGGTCAGCAGTGTGCCAGCAGCAGTAACACAGATGTGAAGAAATGGACTCGTGGCAGAAAACAACGCAGAAAATTACATGGAAAAATTAACCACATTTCACCTTTGCCAGAGTATAACGATGAGCACATGAAGCATCGTGGTGATCCTCAAGATAAACCACGAACCATTTTAAATGCTATGCAGGAAATGGACTTAGCTTCTGCCGACATTGAAAGAGCTGACTGTTCTGAAGAGGCCAATGATACTGACTGTAGAGAAGGGACTCCTCCAGGAGATATGTCTGAAGAAAAACCTGCTAAGAAAAGTGGGGGCATATTTAAATATTTGACGTGTTCTATTTCAAGTGATGCCGAGTGTACTCTCACCGTTGCTGTGAGCTGTTATGAAGAAGCCCAAAAAGCTCTTGAGGGATCCTATTCGAGCGCAACAGAAGTAGAATCAGTTCTGAAAAAGAAGGGTTGGGCGTGCAATGAGCTAGGAAGGTACAGATTGGGCATGAAAGATTTGGGCAAAGCTGAGAAGGCCTTCTCCAAGGCAATTGATGCATTTAGACAAATAAAGGATCACACAAATGTCATCTTGATCAACTGTAATCTGGGTCATGGAAGGCGGGCCTTAGCCGAAGAGATTGTACCAAAGATCGGAAGCCTCAAGGCGCATCCCATGCTCCAGAGCACGTTTGTTCAGGCACTTAACACTGCAAAAATGCAATATAGTGAAGCCCTCAGATACTACGGAGCTGCAAAAGCAGAGTTGACCAGTATGGTCATCGTAGAAACTGGTTCCCAGTCCAGCGATTTAAAGAATGAAGTTCTTACACAATTCGCACATACCTATCTAAAACTTGGTATGTTGCTGGCAAGAGAAGACACTACTTGTGAGGTCTATGGAAATGTCCTGTTTGAAGGTGCCCATAGGCTTGGCACTACTCAGCCTCATACTGACCAGATAAAGCGTGAAATATCGGCCAACGATGCAATCCGCGAGGCATTGGCTGTTTATGAGTCACTAGGTGACTTGCGCAAACAAGAGGCTGCATTTGCTTATTATCAGCTTGCTTGCTACCAACGAGATTGTTGCTTGAGATACTTGACATCTGATCAAAAGAAAACCAATGTGACTAAAGGTGACAATTCTCTGAATCAAAAGGTGAAGCAATATGGTTCACTTGCTGACAGGAACTGGCAAAAGTCAAGCGATTTCTATGGACCAGAGACGCACCCTGAGATGTTTTTAACTATCCTCGTCGATCAATCCGATTTGCTATGCAAGCTCTCAAGTTACCTTCACTCTAGCACGGTATGTTTTCCTTTCTGTATCAGTCAAATCACTTGTGCGAAGATAATTCAACTGTCTTTTAGCTTACCTGCATTTTCAGTCGAGATTCTTATATGGGGTGTTTGTAATTTAGATGCTCGAATCAGCATTCACTCGCCTGCTCGACGCACGCCATGCATCTCAAAGCATATCGAAGCATTGTGGTGAAAAGGCTGATATCTGTGCTAAATTTTGGAGTCAGCTGCAAATGGTATTGAAGAACATGTTGACTCAGGTACGCAGTTCGAAAGCCAACAAAAACTCGGCAGATGCTAAAAAGTACTCCGAGCTTTACAAGATTTCCCTCAAGTCCACAGAGTTCAATCAGTTGCATACTATGCACAGCTTGTGGGTTGCGTGATTCTTTCACGACAGATTAAGTCTAAAACACACACACACATTATGAACCTGTGGATTGAGTGTTTCTGGTATTCTTGTGACTTTTTTTGGAAACCCATCTTGGATTATATAGTGCACATTAAAGACATCCAACTCTATTGCATTACATCGTACTGTCCTCTTTCAAGTGCTACAGCTACAGTACTATATAACCATCCATCTCTAAGATCGATGAGCATATGTGAATGAAGCCAACATAACATAATATAGTGTTGTTCGATTCGAAGCAGTATAAAACCTGGGGTGAATTCTTCACATTCCAGCTGAACTGCGACGAAAGGCGATGAACATATGTGCAGAGCTCTATTCATATATTCGTTTCTTCTTCAATAATGTGGGAACTAAGAGGAGGGAGCCGATGAAGAAAAGCAAGGCCAAGGTCTTGAAATCGTAGAGATCTTTCACCGACTTGAGTTCACCAAGAGTTAGCCCGGCCTATAAAAGTCGAAACTCATCAGTAGAGAAACACTTGCGACGATTAATTAATGATGCAGAAAAAGGGAATGATATTTCTTACTCGGACGGTAATAAGAGCGGCTGGGATGAGTCCAATGACCGTCGCCGTGAAGAAGATATGGAATGGAATATCGACAATTGGCGAAGCTAAGTTGATGAAAAGGTTTGGCAGTGTTGGTGTGACGCTTAAGAACAGCATGTAATTGAGCAGCTTCTCCTTCCTCTTTGCTATCTATGGCTCATTACATAGATCAACTTATTAAAAATCAGAGAGAGAGAGAGAGAGAGAGATTTATTACAGAAACAAAAAAGGGTACCTGAGCTTGAAAGAATCTAAGCTTTTCTGGCCATAGCCAGCCAACGATGGGTCGCCCGATAAGCTTCGAAAGAAAGTAGCAAGACGATGCGCCGGCGGTGGCATTAAACACGACCAAGAAAAGGCCTTTTATTACGCCGAAAAGTGCTCCAGCCAATAGCGACATGAATATCGTCCCAGGGATCATAAATGTTTGCATGAATATATAAGTCGAACAGTATCCTAAGATGAACTTTGCTGGGTAATCTCGTGCATAGGTTGCAAGATGGTCTCTGAAACAGAGCACAAATTCAACTCAAATCCACGAAGATACATCTACGTCAGTTCTATGTTGCAACAAACAATTTCATTCAGCGACTGATGATCTCCGAAAGATCGAATCTTTTCTCACGAGCCATTCTTGAAAAAATCAAATCTTTAAGCGAAAACAGAGCTGAGGAAGACAATTACTTGAGCAATCGAAGATCAGCTAATGTCCGTGGAAGCTTGAGCATCTGATACTCAGCTGAACGCATCGTTAAGTATATACAGCACAAACCAGCCAAGAATACGAGAAAAACCAACAATGCCCCCACAATTTCCCAGCGAGAGAGTGGAAATCTATCGGCCTTACATCTCTTCGCCGCCGTCGGAGAATCATCGTCGGCAGCGATGATAATCGTCCTCTCTTCGTCTATAGCCTCCACCACAATGCCACGTGGCGCTGCCATGGAGACCGCCGGCCTAGACAATGAATACAGCAAATTGTTGGGTAGAGACGAACAACGCACGATCTTATCCTTCATGGTGGAAACAATCGCAAGAATGAAGAGAGGAAAACGGTAAGGGATCTAAAGGAGGTAACTTTTTCGAGATTTGGGTGGTCATTGGAGAGTTACTAAATCAAATCAAATCAAATCTGAGAATTTCAGCTGGAAAAATTGGTTCTTTCGATCAGATTTCGAGGTGGGATCGGCCAAGAATGCAAATTGCATATGAAAAGCACACAAAACACACGCACACACCTGTAATAAAATAAGAGAGGAACGAGGATGGAAAGAATCTACGGTGACGTCATTCGAACTCGTTCTTTGACTTGTGTAAAACAAATAACGATCGTCATTCAATGCTACTGATCAAGCTTTGCAAAGCCATTGGAAAAACAAGAAAGCCAAACACTCTTTTATTACTCGAAATACATGGAACACAACTGTTTAGTACACAGAAACCATAACTCAAGTTCATTGTAGTGATGATGATTGATAGATTGATCGAATTTCATTTGTGATTGTGTGGCTGGAGTTGAACAGGGAGGCCATGAACAGGCGTAGGAGAAGCATGGAAGACAATCTTCTCATTAGGGACAGCCTTTTTAAGCCTATACCTTCTAACCACATTGTGCATGAAGACCAAAACCTCGAGCCTTGCGTACTCTTTCCCAGGGCACATCCTCGGGCCCCCGCCGAAGGGCACGAACGTGTAAGGAGCGGGCCCGCTTCCCTCGAACCTCGACGGGTCGAACTTTTCTGGCTCGGGAAAGTACTTTGGATTCTTGTGGGACGAATGAACTGTCCAAAACGTCTGCAAAAAATAAAACATGAAGTTCCTTGTCAGAGTTAGGAATGTGTTATACTTAAGTCATATGACATGCTTGGAAGGAATTGATTACCTTCCACCCTTTAGGAATCGTAAAACCAGCGAACGTAAACTCAGTCGTGGTTTCCCTAAATGCTCCTTGGGCTGGAGGCATAAGCCTCAGAGATTCACGAGCAACGTTCCATGAATACTTCATCTTCTCGATATCTTCCCACGTAAGTAAATCTTCGGGACCTTTTGTTTTTGCAATCTCCATTTGTTCTGTCAAAAACATATTGGGTAATAAAATAACAGCTAAAAACAGTTCATATCAAGAAAGGAAAAACGCCATTCACTATACCTTTGAAGACCTCGTCGTAGATATGAGGAAGCTCAGCAAGATAATTCATTACAGAAGACACAGCAGAGCTAGTCGTTTCGAAGCTCGCAACTAACAAACCAATGATGTTGTTCGAAATCTCCATTTCGCTCAAAAATTGACCGTCTTCGTCTTTCACTAGCAGCATTTTCGACAAAAGGTCGTTTCCTAGGGCTTCTTTCTTCTCTATCAACTCTCTCCTCCTCTCCTTAATGATCCTCATGAGCTCTTCTCTCACCAATTTCCCACCTTTAATCGCACGGTTATACGCCGTTCCTGGAAAATCTATGGGCGTCGAAAACATCCCATTAGTTACGAGCGTGAAGGGATCTGATAACTTCTTCACATTTTCGTCCTCGACCAAGCCCAGAAAAAGCCTACATGCGAGGTCGAACGTGTACTTTTTGGACAAGGGGAAAACCCTAACGACCGAATTAGGGTTCCATTCACCGTCCAAATGCTTACGGGCGAGCTCGTCCATTACGGGTATGTACTGCTTTAACGCCTCGGGCTTGAGAATTTCGTGGTGGAAGCTGCGCTTCAGCGCTGATATTTCTTTCAAGTTGCTTTCTACGTATTTGGGGAATAAAAGCGCTTTCTTCATGGATTTGGGCCACCAAGACGTTAGGAGTTTGCTTTCGTTTACGAACAAAAATTTGTTGCCTTGGGCGCCGCAGAAGATGGCCATCCTCTCGCCTAATAGGGAGGTTTGGAAAATGTCGGGCGAGTGTTTTTCCATGCGATCTTTTACGAATTTTTGCGGGCCCGAGAATACGAATTCCATGTTTTCTCCGACGAAGGGCCATCCCTTTGAGCCCGGGGGAAGGTTTCTTTTCGAATATTTTTCGGGTTTGTTCTTGGGTAGGAATTTAATGATGAAGTAGATTGAGATTGGAAATAAGGCGAGGGGGATAATGTATGGTAATAAGTAGGCATCCATTTTTGTTTGCTGTTTAAGGTTGTAAAAAGCTGTGTGAGTGATCCGAGATTTATGTTGAGGTTTATATAAGAGAAGGTTTCTTCTATGGTTTCATGTAATAAGACGAAGTTCAGTATATGGGGCGTGATGAGTTATGACAAAGATTAAAGAAATATTATTGTAATGGTTGATTGAAACCATAGATAGTATATCGTGTCAAGACAAATCGTGGTATATGTGTATGTGTGTGTTAAGTATTCCCTGGCTTGTCTCACGAGGGATTATTACGTGGATAATGTTATGTTAGGTACTATAGTACGATGTTTACAGTTGGTCAACTCAGTTTAACACTTGTCGTGGAATGGTTGGTGGAACACAAAGGTGGAACACTTTTGTGGCACGGATGATCCGAAACCCGATGTTTATGATATGAATATTGAGGAGAAAGTCTATCGCTGCTGATGATACATATGAATGAGTATGACGAACCAATAATTTTAAAATTCTTATTATATTGGGCCGTTAGTTAAACACATGCCGTATCAATTCAACACCTATATATTAGCCGGACCGACACGGCCCGGCCCATTACCGCACGAATCTCAAATTATTGCTCTCTCTCTCTCTCTCTTTCTCTCTCTCCCTCCCTCCCTCCTTCCCTCTCTCTCAATTGTGTTATTGCTAATGATATGAAAGATATAGTCCTTAACTCTATACCGATTGGATTATATTGTTATTATATATAATTTTATCTATACTATCTATACTATTATATCATTGGTTTGGGGTGGATAGGAACTGCCACAATTTGGTGTAACTTATTTGTAATTTAGTCCATCATTTGTAATTTAGTTAATTAAATATTTTCATATCACTTCTAATTTTTTTCCCCTCTACAACTAAGTTTCTTGTTATATATTTAAAAATTATATTTCATCTTAAATACTAAAAATTGTAATTTCAAAATTTAAAATAATTCAATATAATTATATTTTAAGTCCACGCATTCAGTGTGAAAAAAGTACTAGTATTTAATAATAGGTACTGCCGGTGTGGTGTCTATCGTATTTTCTTTTTAGGGTGGTCGTGTGGATTTGCATCTTTGTTTAGCTCTATTACCATATAAATAGTTATTTCATTTAAAACTTCATTAACAAACGACGCAGCATATCGAGCGCGAAATATCTTACGTACTATATATATATATACACTTATACATCAAATGCATTTTATTGAATAACTGACATTCTTATATAGTGCCTTCTTCATTCAATCAACCATTCATATCTCAACAACCACGTGTTATCTCCTAAGCCTCATAACGAAATATGACAAAAAGAAAAAGAAGATAATGAAACAGCCTCGCAGTCATCTAATTCTAAACTACAAATGAGATAGCATGCTAGAAGATTAGTTTTCTTTATTTATCAAGACAACAAACAAAGCCAAAGGAAAATATAATAACATGAAATCGTCTTTTCATCCACAATTAATATATTACAATTCTTGCTTAGCTGTGACTGAAGGAGACATTTTATTGAAAAGGCACCCCTGGATATAAAATATATAGAAAATTAAATAACGGACAATTGGAAGCAATCATTTATCCCAAGACGAGAGCTTGCTTATATGGGACGTGGGAATGCTACAAAAATAAAAAAAAAAAAATATATGGTTTAGAAATTCAAGAAGTGGCTAATTCGGACCACTCTTCACTAAAAAATCTTGCAGGGAGGCCATTCAATGGAACTGGGAATGGACCATATTCAATCCCACTTTCTGATCCCACCAACTCGTACCTACACAATTATTGGGACAAGAATGATTATTTTAATTAAGTTACATGTATATTAAATATATTAAAGTGTCAAATATCACGAACCACTTATTACAGATGATCTTTCATGAATGTGATCGATCCTACGAATAGATCTTTTGCGTGCTACTACAATGATTGATGATTGCAATGTGTAACTATTCTCTACGTAATTGCTTTTTTTTTTTTATTTATTTAAATACACAATATTTATTTTAAAAAAGAAAAGAAATTACTTACCTATATTGAGAGGTTAAGTGGTGAACCAAGACGAGAATTTCTAGCTTTGCAAGCTCATTTCCAGGGCATGCGTGTGATCCACTTCCGAATGGCATGAAAGTATTAGGTTTTGTTGCATTCTACGTAAGAAAGTAAATAATCACAAAAGGAGTAGTTATATTTTTCGATAATATATTTAAAAAAATATATTTTCTTACCTCAAATCTTGTGGGATCGAATGTCTGAGGATCCTTGAAGAAATCTGGATTGTGATGAATGGTCCTGAACAAAGGCATAACTTTCCATCCCTTTGGAATATGATATCCTAAAATACAAACACATACACGTATAAATACTTGCATACAGAAGAGTTCAAGGTTTTGTTTTTCTTGTTCACATGAAGAAATATACTTTTACAAACCTTTGTACTCTATATCTGTAGTTGCTTCTCGGAATGTGAACGAAATAATGCTTGACATCCTTAAACTCTCCAAAATCACCTGCTGGCAAAGCACATTAATTAGAACATAAATTTCTAAAATATGCCCATGCAAGCACACACATTGCACAAAAGCCACCTTGTGTGTGAGCGGCATTTCATTCCTAGTTTGATTCCATGTCAAATTCTTCGTCCCACAACCGTTCCACTCATAGATTCTCTTCTGCTCAACCTTAACAGCTTCTAGAAGTTTAGGGTTGTCGTGAAGGTACTTAACTGTCCATGACAAGGCACTCGCCGTAGTGTCTTGAGCTGCGAAAAGCACTCCAATTATGTTGTCAGCAATCTGCTCCTCGCTTAGCGTTTGACCCATTTCGTCTCTATAGCTAAGGAGACTGCTAATGAGATTCTTCTTGTCTTCGTCATTGATTGATGAATCCTTAATCCTTTCTTTTCTTTCTCGGGTAATTTCGTTTAGTATCTCGCTTAATCTTCTCCTAGCTTTCTTTGCATTTCGATATCGAGTTCCTGGCATATTCGTAGGGAACGAATTGTAACCTTTTTCGACAATCGCATAGTTTTTCTTCAATTCTTGCTTGTAATGTGGCTCCAATTTGCCAAATATGGCTAGTATGCCTACTTCAAATGAGAGCTGAGAAAACATAAATTATAACCATTAGCAGCTAATACACATAAATTAAGCTACTCTACAAAGTGTTACAAATCCACTAAATTAAGCCATCAAAATCTAGGGTTTCATGACACGCCATTTACGTACTTCTTACCTCAAGCCAATGCAATATGAAAATGCAGATATGATGAGTTACTATACCTTTTTCATCTCGTTGTAAGTGTTGATGACTTGTCCCCCGCGAGCCCACGATTTCAGTGAGGATAAAGTCAACGCTTCTATATCAGCCATGAGCTTGCAAACTGACTCGGGGTAAAACGAGCCATGGACGAGCTTTCGAAGGAGCTTATGATACTCTCCTTGGTGAAAAAACAAAGCCCAAGGGCCTATTAGGTTCTCCTTGCTCTTAGGGTACGTTGGCTTGAAAAGATGAGCCTTTGATATGAGCACGAACTTAGCAGCTTCTGGGCTCGCCAGCATCACACAAGGCGAACCCAATATGTGGCTCTTGAATATCTCTCCATACCTATAAAAACTCGAAGCATAAATTTTTGGGACAGTGAATATACATAGGCAGAAACTTGGGACGAAGGCAAAGATCGCACCTTTTATGCCTTGTGGAGAGGAATATGTTCGGATCTTGAGAATAGAGTTGAAGGGTTTCTCCGATGTAAGGCCAACCCATTGCGCCTGGTGGAAGATTAAGTCGATCACCTTTTCCATGGTTTCCTTTATTTCGACGAGTAACATATCCCAGTGAATGTACGACTATTATTATTGCAAGAACAAGGACAAGGACAAGAATAACAGGGATGTTGAACAAGATTGCAACTAGATTGTCCATATTTTTTTCTCTCTCTCCCTCTCTCTCTCTCTCTCTCTCTATTTTTTTCCCTCCTATAGAGCTCACGAATTTATGGATGTATGTGTTAAGAAAGTTTATACGTGTAGGTAGAGGGCAGCAAATGAATGACTTATTGGTGTGTGTTTATATAGGCGATAGGGGTGAGTAATAATAATACGCCGACAAGCTAATAAGAAGAGTCAGGAATATGTTATTTTATCCAATTGAGAGGAAATGCAGTGATACGTGTCATATAATTAGCAATTGTCGTCGTCAAATCTTTTGGTCAAATGTTGATTAGTACATAAATATCTCGTGATAGGTTTTTACACGATTACTTGCACTATGCAATTGTCTTGTCGAAAAAGATCAAGAAATCTTGTGGACTTTTCGATGTAAATCTGATTAAAAAAATGTGAAAACGAGAAGTAATGCTTGACTTTTAGAATGTAATGCTAGTTTTGAGCATACGAAAAGATTTATGGCTATGAAATGGAATGCTGTAATATCCCATTCGTCACGTAAAAAGAAGGCTCGGATATTATTATTGAATAGAAATGAATGGGTTGGGCCACAATCCTCTGCAACGCCGAACAGCTCACCTAAGTGGATCTCGTGGGCTCAGAAAAGAGGATTCCATGGGGCCCACGTGGAGTTGAGAGCTAAGTAAGAAACCAGACACGTGTTACTTCAACTACATTGGACGGCTCGACTCTTATTGGCTGGCTGATAAACATATTAGTATTAAATTCTTATTTATTTTTCTTTATCCCATGAGTTTTAATTTTCCGTCCATTATAGCTACAAGTCTGATCCCAACATGGAGTGGGGGATTAATTCTTCTGGAAATATGTATTAATCCCCGAGTTCATATAATAATGATATCTTAGGTTACAAGTGAATACGAACACAAGACTGAGATATTCAGTCACTTACTATTTTCTTCTTATGAAATAATTCGTGTATTCGAAAGGAGGAAAAAGGGAATTATGTGACAGTTCATATGAATTAGTTCTCAAGTGTCTCGAGTTCCCTAGAAAGTATCATATATAGTTTACGACAAATAGCGTCAGATTTTCACATTTTGGTCCATTAACATCTATATCCTATTGATAGTCACGCGCACACAAGGTAAAACACCATTTTTTTTTTATCTCACTAGCTATAAACATAAATAATAAAAGATCACATTATATGCACACAAAAAGTGACCAAGCAAGTCCATGAGTATGGACAAAGGGTTTTAGTTACACTACAAGTTGATCTCTTCATGTCTGAAACGAGGAACCACTGCTAGTTGAACATTATTATTACCATTATAATCGTTATTACCATGATTCCTAACTATGATTCTTTCTACAAATAGCAGAACTCTCAAGTCAATCCTTCGATAGAGTTCGCCGAGCAGCCGCCGACCCTTTAACCGCGATTTCGCGAACGAATACGCCGCGCTGCATACACCGAAGATCGAGACCCAAACCATAGCTTCGAACATAAAGTCGAAAGTTTTCGAGTCCAAAATGATGTCCAAATTCGCCGTCTCTGTGCAGTTCGAAGAAAGCATGTCCTTATGTAGGTTATCGACTTGTCCGCTTTGCGTAATTTTAAGTATCGCCTCCGAGAAATCGAACGCCAACAAAGAACCCTTCGGAAACACCTGTCGTAAAATAGAAATGTTAAGAGAAAAAAAAAGGAGGGAAAACAAAAAAAATTGAATCTTTACAAAGCCCAAGCCTCCTGCTTCGTCTTCGTGTATCCTTTGCAGTTCTGAGCGAAGAAGACGTCGGCGTGCGGCTCGACGAAGAAAGCGGCTACGATGGAACCGTTTTGGAAAGCGTTAGGGTATTCGTCGATCGAAGCGAACCCTACGACGTTTTCGGGCTTTAGACGAAGGGCGTCGACGAGGTATTCGCATATGAAGGAATTTGCGTTGCATCCCACCCTTGAGTCGGTGTTTCGTATGTAGTTCAGGTCGGGAATCGACGGTTGGAGCAACGGGACGGTCGTCATGGTGCTCAAAATGGCGCTAAAACTCGCCCCCACGACGACGATTATTCGCGTCCACGTCCCCATAACCAACTTGGAGGTGTTGCTTCGTATATCTTCCTCTGAAAAAAAAATGGCGAAATGTATTCTATTACATGAAAGGTGAAAAGAGAAAAAAAGCGTCGAAAAAAAAAAAAAAACGAGCACTTTTTGGTAAGCCTTTAGGTGAACTTGGTGGTCTATTAACATACTATCTCAGTTCAAACGAAAGAGGTCGTGGGGACAAATCCTCACGGTCACGGCTACCCATTTATGAAAATTACACGTTTAATGTTATAAAACAAAGAAATGTTCAGCCAACCTAGACGTGAGGAGAAGTGTTCAAGATATTAATATATAAAACTAACTTACAAGACGTCGCATTCAAACTTAAGCTTTTAGGCGAACTGGTCATTTAATTTAACACTTACTATGCGACAGCGAGAGCATAGTTATCGAAAGCCAAAGTACCGAAAAAATCTGCTTGAAAAACGGCCTCTCAACGAACGCCTCGTTGCCTATCGCGCATTCGCTCAGCCAGACGACGGCCGCCGAGAGAACGTTCAGCACTGCCAAACGAATCCATACCTTCTCCGTAAAGATGTTGAAAGGGAACCATTTCGAGTTCTCGAGCCCTGGCTTTGCGGTCACCACCATCACGAGCCCAGAGCCGACGTACGGCTGAGTAAACTCGACGTACGCAGAACGGTTCGCCATTATCTGCGTGTCGCCCACAGCTGCGTCTAAATTCTACATCGATCGATTATGATAGAAGCTTTCGCCGTAATAAATATTCGATGTTATCATAGCTCTATGTAGCTATATACCTTTTTGTTAACTGCTAACACCATTTCGTCGTATGTGCCGTTGTAAGGCACGAGGACGTAGTGCAGATCGTAGGGCAGTTGATCGACCGCAGCTTCGAAGACGGCGATGGTGAATCCTTTTATAACGCTTCTCTTCCGTATGGGATCGTAGGCGACCTTCACGAACCAAGTGAATGCGCCTTTTGAAGGAACGCCGATCTTCAGAGGCCGCTCTTTGCTTCCGACTGATAATCCTTTCGGAGCGGTGTGAGCGCTCCCCGGCCATGTTATCAGACGCAATTTTTTCGATAGCGAATTCCTCGCCTTATTTTCTTCGAAACCTAACTTCGGCGACCATAGGGCGATTTCTTTATAGCCAGTGCCGACGACGTTGATGATTTGGAATAGCGTGGGAATTTTTAATATTGGGCCGTTCTTGAATATTTTCGAATCGATTTCTTCTTTAGGGTCTGATAGCAAGGCGTCGGCCATCATTTTCGTAGCGTCGTAGGCGTGGCTGGCGTATACGCTAGGGTTCGAATTCTCTTCTTGCGGATATTCCGATGCGTATTTTCTCCTGAATTTTGATCTGAAGTCTCTTAGGCTTTCGTCGTCGATAGTAATCGGATAGCGAGCCTTCAGTCCTACAACGCCTTGCATGCTATACTTCACCGATAAATCGACAGAATCGAGAAAGCTTGAATTTCGTCCGATACGATCCAAGCGTACCCTCTTTCCATCATCGCTAATTCCTTCGACTTCTCAAACAAGATCGACGCAAACTCCAGCGAAAACTGAGCGACGACGAAAACCCTAGCGTTCGTTTCCTTGATCTTGATCAGCTGTTCCTCGGCGAATTTTCCAGGATTCGATAGGGACGAAAGGCGGGGGAAAGCCACGCTTTGAGCGACAGAAGAATTGACGGCCCTCAGAGAATCTGAGAAATGAGAAACGAGGTTGTGATCGTCGGCGTAGCTCGAGCCTTGCTCGTGCAATAACACCGCCTTTTTCCACTTGAAGCGCCCGATGATCGCAGCGATGCAGTCGATTTGAGTGGTTATCGATGCGCCATTTTCGACGAAAAGCGCAGAATTTATTTCTGATATTCGATTCGAAGGCGATGACGTCGTAGGGTACAGCGAGACTATGGGGACGCTCCTATTTACGGCTTCGAGCGCCGAGAGTATCGAAGCTTCCTGGCGCGTTATTTTTCCGATGATAGCGTCGACTTTGAAAAGCATTACAAGGTCGATGGCTGCTGACATCATCATCATCGAAGTAATTAAGAGGAGTACAAAATCAACAAGTCTTTGTAGTTAGAAGTCAACTATGATTTATTATTACATATATACGAGCGAGCGAGGGGATTAAATACCGGCGGAAGCTGCTGCCTCGCCGGTTGAGTCTCTTACGTGAAGCTTGAGTTTGAGACAATGGCGAAGGTCGGCGGCGGCTAACTCCATGGCTACTCTTTGCTCTCTTCCCAGGCGAGTTTTCAAGTCGATTACAGCTCCGATTCTTGCGACATGATGACGATGATAATGATCGTTCTTATTCTTACACAGTGTTTTGTTGGGTTCGACGACAACGTTGTGTGATAGTAATAAGAAGAGCATGAAGAGGTGAATCGAGGTTTTTCTTCTGACCTCCATGGTTTCTTTTCTTGCTTCAGTCTGAAAAGCAAAGCTATGGTCCGGGCGTGCTTTTTATTTTTTTTGTTTAAAAATTCTACAGGCCAACCAACTAGTTAAGTCGTCACTTTCACTTATTGTCCCAGTGCTGTCACGAATTGGTCAAACGAAGAAATAATTGCCGTAAATAAAATGAGAATAATATAACATAATTTTACGATGACTTTGAAAGTCAATGAATAATATGCGAGTCGTTTAACTAAATTCAAAGTTAAGAACTATATATTATAGGGTCATGTAATTAGGCTTGGGCAAGGGGTGGGAAACGGCGACAAATATTCTCCCGCCCCATTTTCTAAGAATAACATTGTGTACTTTTTTGTCAGTGAAAAACGGTAAGACAAATATTTTCTTGGCTCTTAGAAATGAAATGAAGATATTAAGGCTACGGAGGGCTATGGCACAAACCGTTAAAAGCGCGAAGAGAGAAAAACAATGGAGAAAGATTGATGTGGTTGGTTCTATTTTACGGCTAATTTACTTTCAGTCCCCAATTCATATTTTCAATTAGAGATAATGACCCATGTAAGTTTAATTTATAGATAAGGATCCAATTTAAGTTTCATCTATGCTCCTCGTCAGTTGTCGGTTCGATGGGCACGACACGCCCACGCCCACGGGCCGATCCCGTCCGTACAATCCCATGTCTGAAGAAAGAAGCCCCAAACCTCGTACGGCACTCGACCACCACCGTAAAAGCCCACGTGTACGTTCTGTTCTTCATTAGCATATTTTCGTGGCCGCTCTTAGGCGCCATTCGAAAAACCGTGACAATAAAAGCGAGCCCTATTAATCCCCCCACCTGAAAAAGCCCCGAAAACGACTGATCGGTAAGTATCATTTCGCTGTCGTCCGACCCGCTTGACGAAGAACAGCTCGTCAACGTTTGCAGATCCTTCTCCAACGTGTCCAATTGCCCGCTCTGCGTTATCTTCAGTATCGCCTCAGATACGTCGTTGGTCATCCGCGCGATCGTCTTCTGAAATACCTGCGGTTTTTTTTAATGTATTTGGAGTGATCATAATATGCTGGAAAAATAATATATTAAACTAAATATTGATGCGCTCCCTTAAGGTTTGAGCGTTTAGGTGAAATGTTTATTCAACATGGTGTCAGAATTGATATATTAGAAATATAGTATATAAATTAAAATATGATACACCCCGTTAAAGCATAATCTTTTAGTTAGAGTAATCATTCAACAAAATTAACACGACAAAATAGTGTGCGCCTAAGAACAAATAAAGGTTGAAAATAAATTTTATGAAACCCAAGCCCCAAGCTTGAAGCTGGGCCCCGCAATCATGTAATCGTTGCAGTGATCCGAGAGGAATAGCTTCGCATGGGGCGACTGCAAGAAGGCCGCCTTTATGGTCTGACTCTTGAACTGCTTCTGAATGGATGTTATTCGGGTCGAACCCTACTGACAGACGAAAGAGTTACTACACTTAAGAGTCTAAAAGGCACGAAGTCCTTTAACATACTTGTTGTCGAGGATGACAATACAATGGCGATGATTGCGAAACAGCTACTGAAAAAACTGCCCAAGGCTGAAGTTGACAGAGCTCAAAACGGGCTGGAAGCAGTTCAAGCTTTTTAGGAGAAAAAACGTCACTACCACCTTATCTAATGGTAAGAACACACACATATATATAGATCGTTCGTTTTCTTGTAATGATTTTAGTATTCATTAAAGGTTTTTGTTTTCGTAGGATATCGAGATGGAGATGGGAGGTCTCATCGCGACGAGACTAATCCGATCACTAGAACATGGTGGCTCGTGCGATGGGGCTTTTGGTGACATGTCGTCATACCGTCGTAATCCGTCGGGCTTTTTTTTAATGAATTGTTGCTAATGTATAATATATATATATATATATATATATATATGTTGTTACAGAACATCAATGTACTCGAGTGGGAGAGCCCGCAGATGGACATGTTTGGGTCTTTCGATCAGTAGTATGATGGTAAGTTTGTGGGAATTTTCCTTTCTGTTGTTTGTTAAAAGAAATAGACCTCTTGTATCATCATGGTTTAGGCCAAATATGTATATCTAACCACCCCATGACATTTTGCAAGCCCAATGTTTACGGTTTAGGCCAAATATGTTTATCTAACGACCCATGATCATATTGAAAGTGTGTGGGCTAAATCCAAATACTTTTGATTTATTGAGGGTGTAGTATACTTTTCCAGGGAGTGTAACGTAAAATCGAGGATTTTTCTTCCCGTAAGAATATTTATATAGTCCCTGGTTCATATTTCTTCTACCCTATATAAAACCTTCAGTGAGTATATGGACCTCATAATTTCTGTTTTCCTGTGTTTGTTTAAGTTACGGAGTTTATGGGTGTTTCGTTGTTGTTACAGGCAGAACAATTGGGGGCGAATTGAAAATCATTCGAAGCCAAATCAAAGTTGGTTCCATATTCCACCCCGCGCATGTTGTCTTTAGGTGTTACCTTGCACAAAGAGTCTCCGCCGCCACCGCCACCTCACTCCTCTGTTACTACACTTAAGAGTCTAAAAGGCACGAAGTCCTTTAACATACTTGTTGTCGAGGATAACAATACAATGGTCATGATTGTGAAACAGCTGCTGACAAAATTGCCCAAGGCTGAAGTTGACAGAGCTCAAAATGGGCTGGAAGCAGTCTAAGCTTTCTTGGAGAAAAAAGGTAACTACCACCTTATCTTAATGGTAAGAACACACACACACACATATATATAGATCGTTCTTTGTTTTTGTCATGATTTTAGTAGTCATTAAAGTTTTTTGTTTTCGTAGGATATTGAGATGGAGGGGATGGGAGGTCTCAGCGCGACGAGACTCATCCGATCACTAGAACACGGTGGCTCGTGCGATGGGGATTTTGTGACATGTCGTCATACCGTTGTAATACGTCGGGCTTTTTTTATTGAATTGTTGCTAGTGTGTAATATAATATATATATATATATATTGTGACAGAACATCAATTCAAAGCAATCTTCGAAAGAGGTACCCGAGGGAGAGCCCGTGGATGGACATGGTTTGGGTCCTTCGATCAGTAGTATGATGGTAAGTTTTGTGGGAATTTTCCTTTCTGTCGTTTGTTAAAAGAAATAGACCTTTTGCATCATCACGGTTTAGGTGAAATATGTTTATCTAACGACCCATGACATTTTGCAAGCCCAATTTTTACAGTTTAGGCTAAATATGATTATCTAACGTCCCATGATCATATTGGTCCATTGGAAGTGTGTGGGCTAAATCCAAATACTTTGGATTTGTTGGGGGTGTATTATACTTTAGGGAGTGTAACGTAAAATCAAGGTTTTTCTGTCCAATAAGAATATTTCTCTTGTCCCTGATTCATATTTCTTCTACTCTACAGAAAACCTTCAGTGAATATATGAACCTCATAATTTCTATTTTCTTGTGTTTGTTTAGTTACAGAGTTTATGCGTGTTTCCATGTTGCTACAGGCAGAAAAAATGGGGTGGCAAATTGAAACTCATCCGAAGCCAAATCGGAGTTGGTTCCATATTCCGTCCCGCGCGTGTTGTCTTTAGGTGATACCATGCCCAAAGAATCTCCGCCGCCACTGCCACCTCATGCCTCTGTTACTACACTTAAGAGTCTAAAAGGCACGAAGTCCTTTAACATACTTGTTGTCGAGGATGAAATACAATGGCGATGATTGCGAAATAGCTGCTGGAAAAACTGCCCAATTCTGAAGTTGACACATCTCAAAATGTGCTGGAAGCAGTCCAAGCTTTCTCGGAGAAAAAAGGTCACTCCACCTATCCTATTGGTAAGTACACACACAAAGATATATAGATCGTTCTTTGTTTTTGTTATGATTTTAGTATTCATTAAAGGTTTTCGTTTTCGTAAGATATTGAGATGGAGGTGATGAGAGGTCTCAGCGCGACGAGACTAATTCGATCACTAGGACACGGTGGCTTGTGCAATGGGGCTTTTGGTGACATGTCATCATACAGTCGTAATTAGTCGGGATTTATTTTTAATGAATTGTTGCTAGTGTGTATAATATATATACTGTGACAGAACATCAATTCGAAGCGATCTTCGGAAGCGGTACCCGAGTGGGAGAGCCCGCGGATGGACATGGTTTGGGTCCTTCGATCAGTAGTATGATGGTAAGTTTTGTGGGAGTTTTCCTTTCTGTTGTTTGTTAAAAGAAATAGACCTTTTGTATCATCACGGATTAGGCCAAATATGTTTATCTAACGATCCATGACATTTTGCAAGCCCAATTTTTACAGTTTATGCCAAATATGTTTATCTAACGACCCACGATCATATTGATCCATTGGAAGTGTGTTGGCTAAATCCAAATACTTTGGATTTGTTGGGGGTATTATATACTTTTCCAGGGAGTGTAACGTAAAATCAAGATTTTTCCGTCTAGTAAGAATATTTCTCTTGTCCCTGATTCATATTTCTTTTACTCTATAGAAAACGTTCAGTGAATATATGAACCTCATAATTTTTTTTTCTTGTGTTTTTTGTTTAAGTTACGGAGCTTATGCGTGTTTCCTTGTCGTGACAGGCAGAAAAAATGGGGTGGCGAATTGAAACTCATCCGAAACCAAATCGGAGTTGGTTCCGTATTCCGTCCCGAGCGTGTTGTCTTTAGGTGTTACCTTGCCCAAAGAATCTCTGTCGCCACCGCCACCTCACGCCTCTGTTAGTACACTTAAGAGTCTAAAAGGCACGAAGTCCTTTAACATACTTGTTGTCGAGGATGACAATACAATGGCGATGATTGCGAAACAGCTGCTGGAAAAACTGCCCAAGGCTGAAGTTGACACAGCTTAAAATGTGTTGGAAGCAGTCCAAGCTTTCTCGGAGAAAAAAGGTCACTACCACCTTATCCTAATCGTAAGAACACACACAAATATATAGATCGTTCTTTGTTTTTTGTTATGATTTTAGTATTCATTAAAGGTTTTCGTTTTGGTAGGATATTGAGATGGGGGTGATGGGAGGTCTCAGCGCGACGAGACTAATCCAATCACTAGAACATGGTGGCTAGTGCGATGGGGCTTTTGGTGACATGTCTTCATACCGTCGTAATCCGTCGGGATTTTTTTATTGAATTGTTGCTAGTGTGTATAATCTATATATATCTATATGTTGTGACAAAACATCAATATACCTGAGTAGGAGAGCCCGCATATGGACACTGTTTGGGTCTTTCGATCAGTAGTATGATGGTAAGTTTTGTGGGAATTTTCCTTTCTGTTGTTTGTAAAAGAATTAGACCTCTTGTATCATCACAGTTCAGGCCAAATATGTATATCTAACGACCCATGACATTTGCAAGCCCAATTTTTACGGTTTATGCAAAATATGTTTATCTAACGACCCATGATCATATTGAAAGTGTGTGGGCTAAATCCCAAATATTTGGATTTGTTGGGGGTGTAGTATACTTTTTCAGGGAGTGTAACGTAAAATTGAGGTTTCTTCCAGTAAGAATATTTATGTAGTCCCTGATTCATATTTCTTCTACTCTATAAAAGACCTTCAGTGAGTATATGGACCTCATAATTTTTGTTTTCTTGTGTTTGTTTAAGTTATGGAGTTTATGCGTGTTTCCTTGTTGTTACAGTCAGAACAAATGGGGGGCGACTTTAAACTCATCCGAAGCCAAATCGGAGTTCGTTCCATATTCCGTTTCGGACTCCCGCGCGTGTTCTCTTCGGTGTTACCTTGCCCAAAGAATCTTCGCCGCCACCGCCACCTCACTCCTCTGTTACTACACTTAAGAGTCTAAAAGGCACGGAGTCCTTAACATACTTGTTGAGGATAACAATACAATGACGATGGCTGCGAAGCAGCTGCTGAAAAAACTGCCCAAGGCTGAAGTTGACAGAGCTCAAAATGGGCTGGAAGCAGTCCAAGCTTTCTCGGAGAAAAAAGGTCACTACCACCTTATCCTAATGGTAAGAACACACACACACACACACACACACACACACATATATATATATATATCATTATTTGTTTTTGTTATGATTTTAGTATTCATTAAAGTTTTTCGTTTTCGTAGGATATTGAGATGGAGGTGAT
Organism: Craterostigma plantagineum; assembly: GCA_027422505.1. Taxonomy (NCBI): domain Eukaryota; kingdom Viridiplantae; phylum Streptophyta; class Magnoliopsida; order Lamiales; family Linderniaceae; genus Craterostigma; species Craterostigma plantagineum. The sequence continues at coordinate 8,497,498 of JAPQWV010000035.1, forward strand.
GGGAGGTCTCAGCGCTACGAGACTACTCCGATCACTAGAACGCGATGGCTCGTGCGATGGGGCTTTTGGTGACATGTCGTCGTACTGCCGTAATCCGCCGATGTTGTTATAACAGTGGTGAAAATCATGCTCATGATTCCAGAAGTAAATTTATTTCATGATTATCCTCTATATATCGTAAGAACATATAACTATGGCTAAATAAATCATCAGAGTACCTTTGCTGAAAACTTAATAATAATCTTGATGGCTGTTGACATGAATGACGGCAATGATAACCATAGGATTGAGGAAAAGGAGATTCCAGACGACATTTCGATGGATCTAATAGCATAAATCCTATCAAGGCTGATAAAATTCATCGCAAGGTTCATCTTAGTATGTAAGAGCTGGCGCGGCGCAATCACCGCGTTGTTTCTCCTCCATGCACGTGAAGTACATGTCTTTAAGTGCTCCGTATGGTGTACAGTTAAATCATAGAGACCCTTTCGTATATGTTGGCTACTGATATTGCCCAATTGTCAAACCGAGAGGTCTCGAGTATGGAGGAGGACGAAGAAAGACAGTCGGCTGGTGCAATGGTTTAATATGCTTGATAGAGCACAACAACGTCGAATTCGAAACCATCAACATCGTAAATCCGGTCACAAGTGAGGGGAATAGGATAAACGTCCCTTGGCTGCTCGACACAGATGGAGGAGTAGGAAGTCATTATTATACATTTGGTTACAGCCCATCTACTAACGAATACAAGTTGTTCAAATGCCTTACTCGGGACCAAGATGCATATGCTGTTTTCACCGTCGGAGTTGATGAAAGATGGAGAAGCCTGTCTCCGCACCTATTTCGCAGTAAAGGGAAGACCCGACACGAGCACAAAGCCGCTTGTATCGGAGCATTTCATTGGCTTGTAAGAGGAGACGATGATAATGATAGTTATTATATCCTTGCTTTCGATATCGCCCAAGAGAACACCCGCAGGGTGAACATTCCTCCTTCTCCTCCTCCTCCTCTGACGGATGACAAACGATGGTTGTTATTGGTACAACAGAATGATCTACCTTGTCTACACGATACGAAAAACGGTCATATGGACGACGCGCTGAGATTATTCTTGGGATGAAACTATCGGTGTGCGAGATTACCTTACACTGCAGATGGTCTCATGCTTTGTCGTTGTAACACGCCAGATGGCCGCAGCTGGATTTGCTTCGACCTTCTCGACCATCCACGAAATTATGGCCAATTAGCTATACAGACGGGTTCAGTTAGTTACTTTTCGTGCATACTATATGCTAATATAGCAGTTTCAGTTTCGTTCTTACGCATGCGCTGAGGATTGATTTCATACTTTAACGTCGCACCTTATGACTATGATAGATAACACATCTTCATTTGGACGAGATCATCTGTCCCCGATATATGTACGCACTTAAAATATTGCTTATGTGGATTGGTGTATTAAAATTAATAGGTGTAACGAGTTTACGGGTTTTTAACACTAGGCGGGGGAAGGTGTAACAATTTTAATTTAAAATATCCACGTAAGCAATATTGTAAGTGGGTAAATATATTGGGACACATAATGGGACAGATGATCCTGAGTGATCTTCATTGCATTGGGTTTTAAATAAATAATGAATTTTAAAGTTATAGTTAAGTAAATCAACAAAGTACGTAGTCATTTCGATTTTAGATATTCAATAAGGTTGTCCCTATCTTATCGTCTTTAGACACAACATCAAAACTACGCATCAAACGATTCCATTCTAAACACGCCCTAGAGAAATAAATAACGCGCAAATCGGAGAACTTATGAGGGTGTTTGAAAACACATTTGAAATGGACTTCTAATCCAAAACTCCATTTTGAAAAGTAATATGCGTTTGTTAAAAAATATGATATGGGCATTTGAAAACGGTAAGACAAATATTTTCTTGGCTCTTCTATTGAGAAATGAAATGAAGATATTAAGGCTATGAGGGGCTCGGCGATATAAACACAGTTATCTACGCTCCTCGTCAGTCAGTTCGATGGGCACGACACGCCCATGCCCACGGGCCGACCCCGTCCGTACAAACCCATGTCTGAAGAAAGAAGCCCCAAACCTCGTACAGCACTCGACCACCACTGTAAAAGCCCATGTGTACGTTCTGTTCTTGATCAGCATATTTTCGCGGGCGCTCTTAGGCGCCATTCGAAAAACCGCGATGATAAAAGCCAGCCCTATTAATCTCCCCACGACCTGAAAAAGCCCCGAAAATGGCTGATCGGTAAGTATCATTTCGCTGTCGACGTCCGACCCGCTTGACGAAGAACAGCTCGTCGACGTTAGCAGATCCTTCTCTAACGTGTCCAATTGCCCGCTCTGCGTTATCTTCAGTATTGCCTCAGATACGTCGCTGGTCATCCGCCCGCTCGTCTTCTGAAATACCTGCGCTTTTTTTAATGTTTTTGGAGTGATCTTAATCTGCTGGAAATATAATATATAAAATTAAAATATTGATGCGCTCCCTTAAGGTTTGAGCGTTTAGGTGAACCGTTTATTCAACATGGTGTCAGAAGTGATGTATATTGGAAATATAGTATATAAATTAAAATATGATATGGCCCGTTAAAGCTTAAGGTTTTAGTCAGAATGATCATTCAACGGAATTATTACGACAAAATCGCATGCGCCTAAGAACAATAGAGGTCGAAAATAAATCTTACGAATCCCAAGCCGCCGAGTTTGAAGCTGGGCCCCGCAATCATGTAATCATTGCAGTGATCGGAGAGGAAAAGCTTAGCGTGGGGCGATTGCAAAAAGGCCGCCTTTATGGTCCCACTATTGAACTCCTTCTGATACTCTTCGAGCGTTTGGATTCTGTGTATGTTATTCGGGTCGAACCCTAAAACATCGGTAAGGTACTGACATACAAAAGAGTTGGCATTGCAACCTATGCGCTCGTTGTTATTACGCAGAGAATCCAAGTCTAGGATCGACGGCTGAAGCCTTGGAACGATAAGCATGGAGCTTAGGACGGCCGTAAAACTCGCCCCAACGACAAAAACCGTGCATAGCCACGCCGACACCATTAGCTTCGATGCAGCTGTTTTGATCTGCTCTTCTGCAAACAAGTAGAACAAAAAAAATCCCATTTTCATTACTCCTCTACGCCGATTTTTAATTATTAGCTATCAGAGAACGAAAACTTACTCTGCGATAGCGAAATTACGGTGACTGAGAACCATAGGACGGAGCCGATGAGTTCGAACACTGAGGTTTTTCTGAATTCTTCGTTCCCCGCCGAGTATTCGCTTAACCATGTCATTGCGCCAGTTGAGACGCCTAAAGCCGCTAATTGGATCCACATCTTCTTCGTAAAGACGTGCGAAGCTAAGAACTTCGATTCTTTCAGGGCGACTTTCACTGGAACGATAATTATAAGGTCGCTTTTAATGTAGGGCTGCGAGAAATCCACGTATGCGTATCGCCTTGCTGTTATGCCGCAATCTCCGGCGGCTGCGAAAAACGTCTGTTTCAACGTTTTTTTTAGATTATCTTTATTACGTGATATAGATTCTTGAAAAGGATCGAGTGATATAAAATTTGTACCTTGTTGTAGACTTTATTGACAAGTTCGTCATAAGTACCGTAATGCGGAACGAAGACGTATTCGAGGGGAGGAATCAGCTGCTGAAAGGCGGCTTCGAAGACTGCTATCGAAAATCCGCCGAAGAGTGTTTGGTTAGTCTTCGTATCGTTAGTAACCCTAACGAACTGAGCGAACGTGCCGTTCGCTGGAATTCCAATCACTAAAGGATTCTCTTTGCTTCCCAAGGAAATTCCCATGGGAACGCTTTGATCGATCCCAGGCCATACAGTTGTGCTCAGTCCATCTACGTCGATTTCTTTGCTGCTGTGTAATGATTTCTCTAGGGTTTCGTCGCTCATTGCAAGATTTCTGAGATCGTTCGAGAAACCATACGTTTCGGACCAGAACGCCAGCTCTCGGTAGCTCATACCGATCACATTGACGATGGAGAAGATTGCGGGCTTCGTTATTACGCCGTTCTTGAATAAACTCACATTCCCACTAAGCCCTTCGAATTCGTTAGCGTTAGAAAGGGCCCAAATCGAATCGTGCGCTCGGAGAGCGTAAACGCTAGGGTTCGAATTTTCTTCTTCAGATGGATACGCAGACGCATACTTTTTCCTAAACATGGACTTGAATTCTCTGAAGCGATCTTTCTTATCGTCGTAATAGGCCTTCAGAGAAACAACGCCTTGCATGGTGTAATAAACCGAAGAATCCAAGGAGTCGAGATAATTACCAACCTCGTCCGAAACAATCCATACGTATCCCTTCTCCATCATCCCCAATGCCTTAGCCTTCTCAAACAAGAGCACGAAGAACTCGAGGGAAGCAATGTGCATGAGAACGTAAACCCTAGAATTTCTGCGTCGAACCCTTTTCAGCTCTCTTTCGACGTATTCCCCTGAAGAGAGCTCGGGAAATGCGAATTGGTCTTCGATGGACGCATCGAATTGTTTGAGCGAATTCGCTAATAATAAAGGGCTGCGTTCATCTTCTGAGTAGGCCTTGGCCTGTTCTTGAATCAGTATCACCTCTCTCCACTTGAAATAACCGATTATTGCTGCTATGCAATGAGCTTGGTGGGAAATCGGCGTGCCAAATTGGACCAAAGACGAAGAAGATTCTAGCGGGATTTTTGAGGATGTAGGAGAAAGAGAAACGACGGGAATATTATTACCACTACGGCGATCTTTGCTTTTTGCTGTGATGAACTCAGAGAGTAGGGAAGCTTCTTGCAACGTTCTCGTCTGGGCGAGGATTGCGTCGACTTCACCGTTGCTGATTAAATCGATTGCTGGCAATGATGCAGGAATCGAGTAAGTAAACTGGAAAATTAAATTCCTTTTTTTGAAAGTAATAACTTCGTTATTATTATTACCTTCGAAGGATGCACGAGCTTGAACTCCATTGGAGTCTCTTATTTGCAAAGACAAGTCGGCGCAGCCTTGAAGATATTCGGCGGCAACTTCGATGGCTATTCTTTGCTCTTTGCCCAAACGAGACTTGAGATCGATGACGAGGCCAATGGTTAAGTTTCGTTTAGGGTTTTTGTTATCTGATATGCATATGTACGACGACGTTGCTTGTGATTCTAACAAGAAGGAAAAAGATAGTAACAAGAACAATCTTTTAGTTGGCATGTAATAATATGTGGGATTTGCGAATGAGCTTTAGCTAAGTTAAGTGCGAAGACTTTTTGCTTGCTTTCAGCTAGCAACACAGATATGTAAGCTGTCTTACTAATAGAATAGTAATGCTTGTCTGTTTATGTATTTTCTTGCATAGGTTGTTAACTGCCCCGCGACTCGTTCAAAATATAGTTGTTGTTTGAATGATTTGGTAACACGAAGGTGCGTTCTTGCCTACTAAGGCAGGATTCTCTTCTTGTCCAAATTTGTTAAATCTCGAACTTTTTAATCATATATATGCCTCATTGAATATATAACTACATATTTAAATTAGTAGCTCCCATCATTAATTCATGTAATATCGTAGGGGTTTTTACACATAAGTACCTATTTGGAAAAAAAACTTGTAATATAGTGCCCAATCAGGATTTTTTTATATATAGGTACCTAACAGAATAAATTTTTTGCACATAGGTACCCGATCCCCGAAAGTACATCATACAACACATTTGGGTACCCTATCTCAACATATTTGGGTACCCTACATAATAGAAAATGGTACGACGATATTATATTTAGGTACGCCCTATGTAACACACAGACATGCCGTAGGTACGACGTATGTTATATTTAGGTACCCTATATCAACACATTTGGATACCCTATATAACAGAAAATGGTACGACGTATGTTATATTTACGTACGCCTTATGTAATACACAGGCATGCCGTAGGTACGACGTATGCTATACTTAGGTACCCTATATCAACGTGTTATGGTACGCAATATACACACAGGAAGGTACGACATGACTGGAGAACTGGTAAAATTAAACCGGGTACCTATCTGTAAAATTTTCTGACATGGGTAGTTATGTGTAAAAATTTTATTCAATTGGGTATTTTTTTATAGATTACCGATATCGTCGTATTAAGCCCCGCGTCTTATATTTTTAAAATATAAAACCCTCAAACTTAAAATAGAAGTCAACTCCCGAACCACACACGTCATTTTCACAACTAGTGGACTTTTTTTCTATATCTTAATCAAATATTTGAAATTATTATTCCAAAGCGTGACTTAGGATTGTTCCAAAGAGGATTTTGTTATTCCCAAATAAAAATATTAAATTTGAATCATACAACAAGTGACAGATGATCCAAGCATGCATACGCTATTTCATACTAATTTTCGATGAATTTAAGAGTAGACCAAAGCGAAAGTCAATTGATTCCAGGACTTGGTCAGAAATCTGCAGTGTATACACGTAGGACAATTTATTACAGTATCTTGACTTGTTGAGAAACTTCCTGGAATGTGCGAATTCCATACTTTAATAATAACGATAGTAACAATTGCGATGTCACTGTGAGGGCGATGGTCAAAGTGATATGTACAATACAAGCCAAATTTATTATATTCGGACGACGTCAAGTAAATATTAATTCTGCTTATTGCCTGCCCCACTTTATTTATACAATGTATTGACAGTTATAATATAACTGCTCAATTCTTAAGAGGATTTGTATAGCAGAAAACACTCTTGGAGCATTATAGTACGAACTAACATATGAGACCTTTGAGCACTTTATTTCGAACTTTGAAGATGAATTATGACATGGAAACCTTCTCAATTTAGCTCAACTAAGTTATGGGTCTCGGAATACCGAAAATTCCAGTCTTGGGCGAGGCAAAGAACCAAAAATTCAACCCTTCTCTAATCATGTAATAATATTAAAACATGGTGTAATTAGTCACAAGGAGCTTGAGTGTTATCTAAAATAACACCCCCTTTCACTTCTCGGCGCTATCGAAAAACTCGTTGACGCAGAATTCGTACATCTCTTTAAATTGTTGAACCGTCCGAACAGATCTTTCTTGTTCGCTTCTAAGCCTTTCCACTTCCATTTGAGCAGCAGCAGATGAACCTTGTTGCTGTGTGCAATAATAATATAAACCAAAAAGGCAAAAAAATTTCATGTTACAGTTTACGGGGAAAAAGTCTAGTAGATTCTACCAACCGGAAGCTCTCTTATTTGAGCCTCCATTGTCTGAACGCTTACGTACGACCGACCTAAGAGATGGTCAGAATCAGAACTATGACCAATGAAGGCCTTCACATAGGCGTTTTCGTCAGGTGAGTTCGCAAATTTTTCGAGCGGCGGTGGTAAGTTAAAGCTATGCCTCCTTAAAGGGTTGGAACTCAAAGATGCCCGAGGATTTGAAAGCTGTGACTGCCTTAAGACGGCCAAATTGTTAACGGGGCCTGTAAAAAGAGATGATTGGTTAACAAGTTTCATCTCTTGTAAAGAAAACTTTGATTTATTACCTTTCCCATGTTTAAGAATGCGAACAATGTTCTTGGTTCTAGTATCCCATATTCTAACCATCCCATCTTCTGAACCAGAGATTAATAGGAATCCATCGTTGGAAGAGGTCAAGCACGTCATTGCTTTGCTGTTTAAACACAGATTAAAGATTGGTTTTTTTTGCAACTAGAATGCAAGAAAGAGCCAAAAAAAACGAAAGAGCAAATGGGCAAGAAAGATATCCAAACAACATCGAAAAGTATTATTGACCTTTGTGCTGACAAGACGTCGATTATGTGTAAACCATAACTGCTGCTGGGATTGACTAGGGCATTTAATCCCACTATATAAATCTTACCATCTCTGCCACCAGCGTAGAACACGTGCTCTGAAGGGTCGAGGGAGATCGAATTGATTATTGTGGGAAAGACGACATCCCTTAATATCTTCCCTTTAAATAAACTCCAAACCTGGTGAAAAAATCCCAGATTTTTATCACGTTTGGGTCACAACACAACGTTCGTTCCCATCATATAAAATTAGAATCAAGAGAAATCGAAAGAGTAAATTGAGAATTTCTGTGGACTGATTCATCAAACCTTGCACGTTCGATCCTCAGAAGCTGAGACGATGATTGCATTACTTCGACCATAGCCCATTTTGATATCAGTAACTTTCAAAGTGTGCCCTTCGAAACTGTGCTCAAACAGTTGCTTCGCATCTTCCTTTCTTGCATCATCAAACATTCTGCCACGTAATCACAATCTCGACTCCGCTACGAGTCACAAATCACAATCACCACATTCTGTTGGATATTTTAGTGAACTGGGAATAAATCGAATACGAGTTAGGAGGTGCGGAGTGCACGCTCGGAAAGCGTTTATTCCGGAGCCCAAAATTCCATGCCGGGGTCAAGGGGGCTATGCCCCTAGTGTTGGCAAACTGTAATGCTGTACGAGCTGTACGACTGTATACCTGGCGGTCACGACCGTGACACTATGTGTCACGGCCTACAACACGGTCTTCACGGCCGTGGCGATTGCGGGCTGGGATTGGCGAGGCTTCTGCCCGTGTTCACGGCCTGACGCCCTAGGCTTCACGGCCGTGACTCCGTAAGACTGTATGGTTGCTAGGCATTAGAACTTCGAAACTATACAGAAAGGCTTGTATGACTGTATTAACACGGTGACAGTTACAGGAATGTTAGACTGTGGCCGACATCCCCAAGTAAAGCACCCTTTCACCTGAAAGGGTATGTATGGTTTCACCCAAAGGGTGTGCTGTAAGGTAATAACTGTTAATAAACAGACACCTTCTTTAAGGAGTTGTGTCTATATACAAAAATACACAACATGTGTTATAAATACATGCAAAACAATTTCAGCAAATACACTTCGAACACAAGATAGTAATCTCCAGTCTTATCCCAAGACGAATTTGGTGCAACTTGATAAAGGGTCCAAATATTGTCTTTGGAAAGTGAATTTCCAAACACGATTCTGGAGAATATCCGGCCATTTTATAAAGCAACCCTAACAACTACGCCAACACATTCTACCCCATACGTCAGTATCTCAAGTCATCACCGTCTTAATACGGTGTAATCACCTCTCGTTCTGACGTGATATGCATGTGCCATGCATGTACAAGAAATCTCATAAAAACATATTTCACATGAAAGGTACGTAAAACAAATAAAACACGTTAGTCACGTAAGACATGAAAATCATCGAATCACATGAAAGCACATAATCACGTATGTGTTCACGTATTGTAGATGGATGATCCACCTACCTATCCTCCCGCTATTGTCAAAAAAGAGGTCCTGCGTAGTCCCTATATATCGATCCTCTGAATATGATAAATATTATTAGTATTTACACGATCCTTCAAACTGTACAGTCTAACATAATTATAATAGAAATTATTAAAATATTCTAAGTTGGCTTAGATCGCCTGACTTATGGTCAATTCTAAGTCAACACCCGATTTTTTTATGTTTAACTTAACTTCGCTCGATTCATCTTATAATTTAGTTTATTATATAACTCGATTCGTTGTGCCTTGAAATCGCCCGATTGCACCATATGCTATCATGAGTTTCGCCAAGTTGCCATCCGATGAATCGCCCGATTGTTTGGATTACAAGTCGCCCGATTGTCGTGCATGACATCCTACGTTCGCCGAGTTGTAGTAAATCGTCCGATTGGTCACTCATAATTCGCAGTTTCGCCCGATTCCATGTCCTTAAATCGCCGAACAATTCCCACGTCACCCGATTCCTTGTACAACTAGCCCTAAGTTTCGAGCGAAAGTGGTGTTGTTCGTTTCGAGATCGCCCGATTCATCATAATTGGAATCCACTTTCGCCGAGTATCATTAGGTCTTAGATCAAGGTTAATAAAGGCCCTACTTTTGGTCGATCCTTACACAATTTAATCGCCTCCTTATTTTCAACTCTAAATAACGCGACAATTTTCTTCAATCGGCCGAAACCTTATTATATTAACCGCAATCGATCAATACTAATGAAATTGTAAATCGCCTGAACTCATATAAACCCAAAAGTTCATATATGACCAAGACTAATTTCAAAAACTATGCTAAACCCAGAATGTCTTACACCCTAAATCAAACCCTCATGAATTATTCCTATTCAAAATCACTGAAGTGCACGTATCTTTACCTGACCACTCGTGTGTATTGCTATAGTTCTAAGATATGTTCCATCGACATCACTAGCACCCTTGTTTCTTTCATAATCATATTGACGTTAAACAACTAGGGTTTTCTCCATATAGTATAATCCAAATCCCCTCTTATCGGCATAAGATTATGAGTACACACACCTATATATATATATATATATATATATATATATATCGAAAGCATAGTACACTAATTTAACTACGAAAGCTTTTGCATACCTCCTTGTGTGTAGTTCGAATTTGATGATACTCCTTGAGTTCTTGGTTTAGTCTTTTGGCATTTCAGCTTTAAGGTTCTTTCGTTAGTGAAGTTCTTCCTTTCTTAATATTCATCATATAATAGATATACATGAGCACATCGATTTTTGTGAGTTGATTAGACATTAGTTTTTCCTTAGGTCTAAGTAACGTGTTATTATCTTATCTTGCATTTTCTAAGTCTTTGGGCCTTATTAAAATTTGAATGGCCCAATCTTTATCTTAAAAGTGTGGGTATTCATAATCAACTAACTAATTCAAATATGGCTCAGCATTATGAGTTCCTATATTTATTATTTTGGATATCTTTGTGTAAATTCAAAAGTATTTTCGGGCTGATTAAGATGCCCATTTTGGCTTTGCAACTAAATTCCTATTATCTAACCTCCTAATTCACAACTTTACATATTTAATTAAATTAAAACCCCGTATTAAAATTTACTGATATTACAAGAAGCCCTCTTTTGGAGCATCTCCCCCGCATTTTGAGCCGTTGTGCAGTTCTGAATAATTCTGAACATGAAGATGTCGACCGAAGAGAAGATCGCATGAAGGGCTTTGTCATCGAACTCGGCTGCACTTCTTTCATGAATCGACCATTCGCCGACTGGTTTGTCCACGAATTTGCCATCAGCGTCTGGAGCAGATCGAGGTGGAGTATATCCATTTAACACAGCATCCCATGCACGCGTATGTATCGACTTGATGCACTGGTGCACGCGAACTTTCCAATAGGCGTAGTTCGATCCGTCTAACACGGGAACCTTGCCAAAATAATTGAGCTTGAAACATCCATTGAAAAGGATAAAAAACGCTTAGTTACGTCAAGCGAAGGCTCTGATACCACTTTGAAGTGGTCCCGATATGGATGTATACTAAGTTGTAAAACTGATGACCTACATGATGGAACTAATGTTGGGGTACACTGAACGCACAGCGGAAATAACTAATACTTAGTGACGAAACACGATTGACACAAGCTTTAAAATTGCGCAGCAAGTTCTTCAACTTGCTGCGAGCCTCATGGAAAAATTCCACTATTAAAAATGGATTACAAAATCTTGCGATCTTACCAAACTACAAAGTCTTACGACTTTTGCAAAGAAAATACTAGGATAAAAATAAACTCGTGCTCGCTCGAATTCTCTCAAAGTATACTCGATAATTTTCACGTCATCAAAGCTCTCTTAGGCAGCTAAAAAATCTCCTCTATTTATAGGCCTTGGCTCCCTCTTGAATTGGTAAAAGATCTCTTGAGGATCTCCTAAGATATCTCCTCGAAGATCTCCCTAAATATAGTAAATATTTAGTTTGAATCTTCTCGCCTTATTTACCCCTAATCTTCATATCTTCCATCTTCCTATTTTGGGCATGTAAGACAATTTCCAATATGATCTTCATTTCTATTGTTGTAAGTGCACCACTTATTTTGGGCATGAAAGACAAAATCCTTTTGGTATCTTCGACATTAACATTCTCCGTTTTTCTCCTTTGAATGCTGTCTCAAGGTCAAAAGTTTTCATGTATGTATGGAGATGAAGTAGAAGACAATATCAGGAAGATATACATAAATACGGAATTTTCTCCCATTTTGCAATGGCGACCATATTAGTCCACGCTGATTTGAAAATCCCTTGCAAAAACATACCGCATGTATGCTTTCATTAGTGTAATATTATTATACGATTGAAGAATGAATATTATTGATGTGGCACAGAAATTAGGCAGGCGTGAAAAGACATCCTGACTGACAGCACAGGAAAAGTTGCTGCCAGCCGCCTGCTGTTTCTGACAACACAGAGCCAGTCCCATCCGCCTGTGTTGTTCCTGACAGCGCAGAGCCAAGTGCCATCTCCAGTCTGCTTGATGTTCCTGACATGACGGAATATGTTCCATCTCGCGGAATTCTAAGCCAGGCTAGCCGTTGGGAGCTCCTATATAAAGGGGACTTCGTCATTTTCACAAAACAAACACATTCTAACGCATTTAAACACTTAGAATATTCTCACTATCAAAACGTCTTTATATATATGTTCTTGAGAGCAAAGAGCGAGATATGGGTAGTTTTGAGTGTGTAAATCATTAAAGTATAGTGAAAAGAGGTTTCAGAGCGCCTGTGGACGTAGGATCTGCAAAGATTCGAACCACGTAATTCCCTGTGTTATTTCGTTTATGTCCCGACCATGTCCCATGCAAACAAGCCCACGTACACAACTAGCTCCGATTCTATTACGGACCTACGCGGACCTCCAAATACATGTACCTCCTGCCTTTCTTTCACGTCCCTATCACATCCATCCAAGCCAGCTCCCACACAATCGTGTTTCCACCATTTTCACTTGAACTCGACTCTACCGCTAGTTATATATATATATATATATATATATTTCTCGGAACTATAAATTTCTTTGATTGGGACAGCCCCATATCAATTATCATTCTCAAAGATTTCGTTTGTATCCTTTCTTTGGTAAATTGGATTCATACAAAAGCAACTATCTGACGTGTTAGGCTTTTGAATAATCAGGTAGCCTTGTTTTTTTAGTTGCTAAATTTGATAGGGTTAGGGTATTTTTGTGCGTGGTGTTAGAAAGATATATAAAAGCTAGCTAATCTGTGATCCTACTAGGGTTAGTGTTTTTTTGTGTGGAGTTAAAAATATATTTTTATTCAATTTTTATTTTGAATGCGATCCATTATCTTTTTTTTTAAATACGATCGGTTGATCCTAATTAGGGCTTTTCTGGCGAGGTTTTAGAAAGATCTTTTTTGTTTATCTTTTTTAAACAACGCTTCTTTTTTCGGAAGAAATTTAAACGCTTCCTTTGATCCATGAAGACTTCGGGAGTTTTTCATATCACTCAATCCACTCTCATGCTGTTTGAATCAAACCCTCCTCGTAAAAACCTGCTTAGATATTTCTCTCGGGAGAAGTCTCACGCAGTTTGAATCAAACCCTCGTCGTAACAACCTGGTTAGATATTTCTCTCTCATCACATGCATGTATCTCTCATCACATATGCATGTTTCTCTCATTATATATGCATGTTTCTTTTAGACTTTTCTCTCAGTTTCAGTTTCATTGATGATCAACTCTCTCTCTCTCTCTCTCTCTCTCTCTTAGAAAGGAATTGACCGATTCAATCTGTGGAAATAGTGAAAGTAATGGTTAATTTTTGTTTGCTAACTAATCATTTTGTAATCATTGATGTGATTGAGTATGCTCTATGTACTGTAGGTCTGTAGGGTGTTAAAACGAAGAAGATTGGGGAAACGTCGTCAGAAGCTGATGAATCGATGGCGACGACGAACGCATGTTTTTTATGGTTTTAAATATCTTATCTTTCTCTCTCTATTATCTCTCTCTTGCAGTGCTTACTATCTATCAGTTTGTAATCATACTACGATGAAATTGGTTATGCTCTATGTTTTGGACTTTTGTAGTGTGATAAAACGCAGAGAGAGGAAATAGAATCTGAGAAACAAAGTTCGATCGATTATAGCAAGCACCAGCGACGGAACCAGAAGTTGTAACTTGGGAGGTCAAAAAATGTTTAAACAAATTAATACGAAAGATTAGGCCCGTGGTAAAATCGTAAAGATATCTTATGTATGTTTTACATAATATGTTTACTATATACCTGAAAAATGCATATTGTAATTAATGAAGAAATTTAGATCAAAGTATACATTGAAATCATAAGAAACGTCTAGTTCTTCGTATAATCGTTAAAAATATTTTTTTATACTTTTTTTGCATTTATTACATATTTTTATCAATGACAAAATTATACATTCTAACTTAGGAATCGAAGAATAAATTGAAAAAACAATAATAAGCAGTGTATAATCCGTGATCTAATCTTCAAAATGTCTTATAAAAGTTTTGCATAGATGTTTATTACATAGATGAAAATTAATTCCATATTGTAATCAATTATAATATGATGAGTTATAACTTTGTAAGCAAAATAAAAAAAAAAAAGACAAGCTCTTTTTAAATCTCAATGTGTCTTATATACGTTTGTCATAACATATTACATATATAAGAAGAAATACAATATTATAATTATGACATAAGCAGAAAATATAACTTGGAAGAGTCGAAAATGCTTTCAAATGACGTTTTCATAAAATGTTTATTTTATAAATAAAAGTTATTTTATAATGTAATGTAACATATTTTGGTTAAATAGCGAAAATCATGCTTATGATTCCAGAAATTACACCTTAGAGGATCTGAAAAATTGTTATTTTATTTTTGAAAAATTTAAGAGATTTGATATATAAATAAATATATTTCATGATCATCCTCTATATATCGTAAGAACATATAGCTATGACTAAATAAATCATCAGAGTACCTTTGCTGAAAACTTAATAATAATTCTCGACGGCTGTCGACTTGAAGAGGAGACGCCTTGACGACGACAATGACCATAGGATTTAGGAAAAGGATATTGCAGATGACGGTCTGTACATTCCGATGGATCTAATAGTAGAAATCCTATTGAGGCTACCGATACGATTCATCGCAAGGTTCTTAGTATGTAAGAGCTGGTCCGGCGCAATCACCACTCGTTTTTCATATCACTCAATCAACTCTGGAATAAGCTAGTAATAATAAAATAACTATAATGTTATTATTATTATTAGAAAATTAATATAAATAATAAAAAGAAAAGAACTTTCATGCAGTTTGAATCAAACCCTCATCGTAACAACATGGTTAGATATTTCTCTCGGGAGAAGTCTCACGCGGTTTGAATCAAACCCTCGTCGTAACGACCTGGTTAGATATTTCTCTCTCATCACATGCATGTATCTCTCATCACATATGCTTGTTTCGTTTAGACTTTTCTCTCAGTTTCAGTTTCATTGACGATCAACACTCACACACACGCTCCCTCTCTCTCTTTGTCTCTCTCTTGTAGGAAGGAATTGACCGATTCAATCGATGGAAACAGTGAACGTAATGGTTAATTGTTGTTCGGTAACTAATCAGTTGATGTGATTGAGTATGCTCTATGTACTATAGGGTGTTAAAAGGAAGGTCGTCAGACGCTGATGAATCAATGGCGACGACGAACACATGTTTTGTATGGTTGTAAATATATATTATCTCTCTCTCTCTCTCTATTATCTCTCTCTTACGTTTTTTGTTTGCTATCTATCAGCTTGTAATCGTATTACGATGAGATTGGTTATGCTACATGTTTTGGACTTTTTGTAGGGTGATAAAATGCATAGAGAAGAAACAGAATCTGAGAAACAATTGTTCATAAAAGTTCGATCTATTATAGCAAGCACCAGCGACAGAACCAGAAGTTGTAACTTGGGGGTCGAAAAATGTTTAAACAAATTAATACGAAGGATTAGGCCCGTGGTAAAACCGTAAATATGTCTTATGTACGTTTTACATAATGTGTTTACTATATACCTAAAAATCGTATATGGTAATTAATGAAGAAATTTAGATCAAAGTATACATTGAAATCATAAGAACGTCTAGTTTATAATCATTAAAAATATTTTTCTATACATTTTTTGCATATTTATTACATATTGTTATCAATGACAAAATGATACATTGTAACTTAGGAATCGAAGAATAAATTTAAAAAACAATAATAAGCAGCATATAGTCCGTGGTCTAATCCTCAAAATGTCTTATATACGTTTTGCATAATGTTTACTACATAGATGGAAATTAGTTCCATATTATAATCAATAATAATATGATGAGTTATAACGTTGTAAGCAAAATAAATAAAGCTCTTTGTAAATCTCAAATGTGTCTTATATACGTTTTTCATAACATATATTACATATATAAGAAAAAATAACATATTATAATAGTGACATAATCAGAAATTATAACTTGAAAGAGTCGAAATGCTTTCAAAATGGCATTTTCATAAAATGTTTATTTTATATAGGAAAGTTATTTTATAATGTAATGTAAAATATTTAGGTTCTGAAAATTACACCTTAGAGGATCTGAAAATTGTTATATTATATTTGAAAAAAATTGAGGAGATTTGATACATAAATAAATATATTTCATGATCATCCTCTATATATCGTAAGAACGTATAGCTATGGCTAAATAAATCATCAGAGTACCTTTGCTAGCTGAAACTTAATAATAATTCTCGACGGCTGTCGACATGAAGAGGAGACGCCTTGACGACGACGATGACCATAGGATTGAGGAAAAGGAGATTGCAGACGACGGTCTGTACATTCCGATGGATCTAATAGCAGAAATCCTGTCGAGGCTACCGATACGATTCATCACAAGGTTCATCTTAGTATGTAAGAGCTGGCGCGGCGCAATCACCGCTCGTTGTTTCTCCTCCATGCACGCGAAATACATGTCTTTAAGTGCTCCCTATGGTGTACAGCTAAATCATAGAGATCCTTTCGTATATGTTCACAACTGGTATTGCCCAATTGTCAAACCAAGAGGTCTCGAGTATGGAGGAGGACGAAGAAGACAGTCGGCTGGTGCAATGGTTTAATATGCTTGATAGAGCATAGCAGCATCGAGTTCGAAACCATCAACATCGTAAATCCGGTCACAAGCGAGAGCAATAGGATAAACGTCCCTTGGCTCCTCGACACAGGTGGAGGAGTAGGAAGTCATTATTATACATTTGGTTACCGCCCATTTTTGTAACGAATACAAGTTGTTCAAATGCCTTACGTGGCCTAGTGTTGACCAAGATGCATATGTTGTTTTCACCGTTGGAGTGATGAAAGATGGAAAAGCCTGTCTCTGCACCTATTCCCCAGTAAAGGGAAGACCCTGCACAAGCGCAAAGCCGCTTGTAACGGAGCATTTCATTGGCTTGTAAGAGGAGACGATGATAATGATAGTTATTATATCCTTGATATCGCCCAAGAGAACACCTGCAGGGTGAACATTCCTCCTCGTTCTTGGACGGATGACAACGTCGCGGAGATTATTCTTGGGATGAAACTACCGGTATGCGAGATTACCTTGTGTCTTACACTGAAGATGATCGCATGCTTTGTCGTTGTAACACGCAAGATGGCCGCAGCTGGATTTGCTTCAGGTATTCGTCGACCATCCACGAAATTATGGCCAATTAGCTATACAGACGGGTTCAGTTTTATCTACAGTTACTTTTCGTTCATACTATATGCTAATATCGAAGTTTCAGTTTCGTTCTTACGCATGCGATGAGGATTGATTCTCATACTTTAACAAAATTGTTACGTCGCACCTTATGACTATGATAGATAAACGCATCTTCATTCGGACGAGATCATCTGTCCCCGATATATATGTACCCACTTACAATATTGCTTATGTGGACTGGTGTAATAAAATTAATAGGTGTAACGAGTTTACGGGTGTTTTAACACTGGGGGAAGGTGTAACGATTTTAATTTAAAATTAAAAAGAATTCCACGTAAGCAATATGTAAGTGGGTAAATATATTGGGACACATAATGGGACAGATGATCCCGAGTGATCCTCATTGCATTTGGTTTTAGATGAATAATGTATTGTCAAGTTTAGTTAAGAAAATCAACCAAGTATGTAATCATTTCGATTTTAAATATTCAATACGGTTGATCCGTATCTTTTCATCTTTAGCACATCAAAACTACGCATCAAACAATTCCATTCCAAACAAGCCCTAGAGAAATAAATAACAGACAAAACGGAGAAACTATATCTTTCGTTTTATCCTATACATATGTAGATATACAACATATTTGCTTATTTGATCGTCATATATATATATGGAGATTTGCTATATATGTATAATAGAGTTTTTGAGCCGCGCACACGATAGAGGCCCATATTTTTCTTCAAGTAATGTATTACTTTTTTTTTAGCAATATCTTATATAGTAATCTATTACTTTTTTTTCTCTAAGAATAAAATTGTGTACTTTTTTGGTGCAACTTCAATTAAATTCCCTTCCCTTATTTTTCATCAACTAACTCCTCATTCCATATTATTTATTAGCAAACTCCCTAAATCAAAACAATCTTTTTTTTTGGTAGTATGACTGATTCATTTACCACTAGCACATAGTTCGGTTACAACTCTTTTTTGGACACAGTCTAAAACTGTTCCTATCAAACCGTTCTATTAAGGAAAATTACAAACACGCTGAAATATTAAATTTCTTTCAGCATTCCTCCGTCGGCAGCAGCACCTTATCCTGACCTTCATCTCACTCGCTATTATCGCCCATAACTGCTCTGCTGTCCTAGCCCCAGTTCCATGACCTCTCCCATTCCTTTCAGCCCACAGATGATACAGCATGGCAGTAATCACAGCCACAATAATATTGGCCTATACAGTTTTCTTCTTGCCCATACCGGCCATCCAGTTCCTTAACTCCCCAAAGGACAAGATACTCTCTTTAAGGTCCATCCATGTCTTAATTCTCTGAAGCACCTCCTGACTGTACTCGCATTCCAAGAATATATGATCAATTGATTCCTCAGTACCTTCACATAACTCTCCATTGACGATTTTGCCCCTCTATTAATTTCCACACCCTTACCCAAATTTGTAGTACCGATATACGTAAAATAAACCGGATCGGATACGGATAGTGGTTTGTCTAAAATCCGGATATCCGGTATCCGGTTCTATATTTAAAAAAATAAAAAAATAGTCCAAAATCGTCTGGATAAGTAAAGAGAAGGGTGTGGAAATTAGTACAACATACATTCGTACTACAAACATACGTATATGGGTACTACAAGTTTGGGTAAGGAAAGAGAAGGGTGTGGAAATTAGTAGAGGGGCAAAATCGTCCGTGGGTCACAGAATGATACCACGAACATATATATTGGTACTACAAACATACGTATATTGGTACTACAATTGTCCGTGGGTGTTTAATCCCACAAAGAACGGAGAGTATGATCCACACATAAAAATCGACGATATAAACACATTTTATCTACGCTCCTCGCCATTCAGTTCGATGGTCACGACACGCCCATGCCCACGGGCCGATCCCGTCCGTACAATCCCATGTCTGAAGAAAGAAGCCCCAAACCTCGTACAACACTCGGCCACCACCGTAAAAGCCCACGTGTACGTTCTGTTCTTGATCAGCATATTTTCGCGGCGCTCTTAGCCAATCGGAAAATGGCGGTAAAAGCGAGCCCTATTAATCCCCCCACGACCTGAAAGAGGCCCGAAAACGGCCGACCGGTATGTATCATTTCGTTGTCGTCCGACCCACTTGACGAAGAACAGCTCGTCGAGTTTAGCAGATCCTTCTCTAACATGTCTAATTGCCCGCTCTGCGTTATCTTCAGTATCGCCTCAGATACGTCGCTGGTCATCTGCGCACTCGTCTTCTGAAATACCTGCGCTTTTTTTTTTTGTGTTTTTGGAGT
This sequence comes from Craterostigma plantagineum, assembly GCA_027422505.1. Lineage (NCBI taxonomy): Eukaryota > Viridiplantae > Streptophyta > Magnoliopsida > Lamiales > Linderniaceae > Craterostigma > Craterostigma plantagineum. The sequence continues at coordinate 8,517,388 of JAPQWV010000035.1, forward strand.
GATCATAATCTGCTGGAAATATACTATATAAAATTAAAATATTGATGCGCTCCCTTAAGGTTTGAGCGCTTAGGTGAAATGTTTATTCAACATGGAGTCAGAAGTGATATACTGGAAATATAGTATATAAATCAAAATATGATACGGTTTGTTAAAAGCATAAGCTTTTAGTCATAGTGATCATTCAACAGAATTGTTACGACAAAATCGTGCGCGCCTAAGAACAAATAAAGGTCGAAAATAAATCTTACGAATCCCAAGCCGCCGAGCTTCAAGCGGTATCATGTAATCATTGCAGTGATCGGAGAGGAAAAGCTTAGCGTGGGGCAATTGCAGAAAGGCCGCCTTTATGGTCCGACTATTGAACTGCTTCTGATATTCGTCGAGCGTTTGGATTCTGTGAATGTTATTCGGGTCGAACCCTAAAACGTCGATAAGGTACTGACATACAAAAGAGTTGGCGTTGCAACCTACGTGCTCGTTATTACGCAGAGAATGCAAGTCCAAGATCGACGGCTGAAGCCTTGGAACGATAAGCATGGAGCTTAGGACGGCCGTAAAACTCGCCCCAACGACAAAAACCGTGCATAGCCACGCCGCCACCATTAGCTTCGATGCAGCTGTTTTGATCTGCTCTTCTGCAGATAAACCGAACAAAAAAAATCCCATTTTCATTACTCCTCTACGCCCCGATTTTTAATTATTAGCGATCAAAGAACGAAAACTTACTCTGCAATAGCGAAATTACGGTGACTGAGAACCATAGGACGGAGCCGATGAGTTCGAACACTGAGGTTTTTCTGAATTCTTCGTTCCCCCGCCGAGTATTCGCTTAACCATGTCATTGCGCCAGTTGAGACGCCTAAAGCCGCTAATTGGATCCACATCTTCTTCGTAAAGACGTGCAAAGCTAAGAACTTCGATTCTTTCAGAGCGACTTTCACTGGAACGATCATTACAAGGTCGCTTTTAAGTAGGGCTGCGAGAAATCTACGTATGCGTATCGCCTTGCTGTTATGCCGCAATCTCCGGCGGCTGCGAAATACGTCTGTTTCAACGTTTTTTTAGATTATCTTTATTACGTGATATAGATTCTTGAATAGGATCGAATGATATAATATTTGTACCTTGTTGTAGACTTTATTGACGAGTTCGTCGTAAGTACCGTAATGCGGAACGAAGACGTATTCGGGGGTAGGAATCAGCTGCTGAACGGCGGCTTCGAAGACTGCTATCGAAAATCCGCGCATTTGGTTAGTCTTCGTATCGTTAGTAAACCTAACGAACTGAGCGAACATGACGTTCGCTGGAATTCCAATCACTAAAGGGTTCTCTTTGCTGCCCAAGGAAATTCCCATGGGAACGCTTTGATCGATTCCAGGCCATACAGCTGTGCTCAGTCCATCTACGTCGATTTCTTCGCTGCTCATGTGTAATGATTTCTCTTGGGTTTCGTCGCTTATTGCAAGATTTCTGATATCTTTTGAGAAACCATACGTTTCGGACCAGAATGCCAGCTCTCGGTAGCTCTTACCGATCACATTGATGATGGAGAAGATTGTGGGCTTCGTTATTACGCCTTTCCTGAATAAACTCACATTCCCACTAAGCCCTTCGAATTCGTTAGCGTTAGATAGGGCCCAAATCGAATCGTACGCTCGAAGAGCGTAAACGCTAGGGTTCGAATTTTCTTCTTCAGATGGATACGTAGAGGCATACTTTTTCCTAAACTTGGACTTGAATTCTCTGAAGCAATCGTTCTTATCGTCGTATAGGCCTTCAGAGAAACAACGCCTTGCATGGTGTAATAAACCGTAGAATCCAAGGAGTCGAGATAATTACCAACCTCGTCCGAAACAATCCATACGTATCCCTTCTCCATCATCCCCAATGCCTTAGCTTTCTCAAACAAGAGCACGAAGAACTCGAGGGAAGCAATGTTCATGAGAACGTAAACCCTAGAATTTCTGCATCGAACCCTTGTCAGCTCTCTTTCGACGTATTCCCCTGAAGAGAGCTCGGGAAATGCGAATTGGTCTTCGATGGACGCATCGAATTGTTTGAGCGAATTCGCTAATAATAAAGGGCTGCGATCGTCGTCTGAGTTGGCGTTGGCCCATTCTTGAATGAGTATCACCTCTCTCCACTTGAAATAACCGATTATTGCTGCTATGCAATGAGCTTGGTGGGAAATCGGCGTGCCAAATTGGACCAAAGACGAAGAAGGTTCTAGCGGGATTTTTTAGGATATAGGAGAAAGAGAAACGACAGGAATATTATTACCACCGCGGCGATCTTTGCTTTTTGCTGCGATGAACTCAGAGAGTAGGGAAGCTTCTTGCAACGTTCTCGTCTGGGCGAGGATTGCGTCGACTTCACCGTTGCTGATTAAATCGATTGCTGGCGATGGTGCAAGAATCGAATAAGTAAACTGGAAAATTAAATTCCTTTTTTGAAAGTAATAACTCCGTTATTATTATCACCTTCGAAGGATGCACGAGCTTGAACTCCATTGGAGTCTCTTATTTGCAAAGACAAGTCGGCGCAGCCTTGAAGATATTCGGCGGCAACTTCGATGGCTATTCTTTGCTCTTTGCCCAAACGAGACTTGAGATCGATGACGAGGCCAATGGTTAAGTTTCGTCTAGGGTTTTTGTTATCTGATATGCATATGTACGACGACGTTGCTTGTGATTCTAACAACAACGTTGTTAAGAAGGAAAAAGATAGTAACAAGAACAACCTGTTTGTTGGCATGTAATAATTTGTGGGATTTGCGAATGAGCTCTAGCTAAGTTAAGTGCGAAGACTTGCTTGCTTTAAGCTAGTAATGTTAAGATAGTCACGTGCGATGGACTAAAATGTCCCACACCGATGGTAGCAACAAAATAAATGGGTTTATAAGCTTGACGTGTCACTCCTCTTATCACCAATTGGTTTTAAGAAAGGAACTCCATCAAGTTTATATCGGGACCCCTCCTCGTGTGGCGTGAGTGCGTGGGCCTTGATAACGGATAAAATTACCGAAGGCCCAGCCCCTATTTATTACATGGTAACAGAGTGGGATGATCCGACTCAATTAAATATACGGCGGATTCGAAAAGAATGACGTTCCCGTCTGATTAAAAGAAATAGGCTCACACGTGAGGGGGGAGTGTTAAGATAGTCACGTGTGATGGACTAAAATGTCCCACACCGATGGTAGCAACAAAATAAATGGGTTTATAAGCTTGATGGGTCATCCTCTTATCACCAATTGGTTTTAAGAAGGAACCCCATCAAGCTTATACCGGGACCCCTCCTCGTGTGGGTGTGTGCGTGGGCCTTGAAACGGATAAAATTACCGGAGGCTCAGCCCCTATTTCTTACAAGTAACACAGATATGTAAGCTGTCTACTAATAGAATAGTAAATGCTTTGCATAGATTGTTAACTGCCCCGCGACTCGTTCAAAATATAGTTGTTTCAATTATTTGGTAACACAAACGTGCGTTCTTGCCTAGACCATCTCCAACCGAGAAACTCATTCTCAAACTCATTCTTAAACTCAAAATGCAGTAATTCTTCTCCAACCGAAGTACTCATTCTCAAACTCAAATGATTATTCCTGCAATATTCCCTCCACACCAATTTTTACAAAATTACAAAATATCCACATATTTTATAACTTTACAAATTAAACAACAAATATATTTTAGATACAATAAAATAAAACTATAATCATGACAATGGACAGTAATTTGCAGATAACATTTGACCTTAATATCCCTAAAACTTCGTACTGTATTCTGATTAAATTTGCAACTTGATGATAGTTGAAGAAGTCAATGAGGGAAAAAAATAGCTGAGGATATGATAAAACACCATACTTTATTAAAGGTGATTGTACGTCTCTTATCAAGATGAGATTGCGTGTAAAGAATCTACAAATATTGGATTATTATGTTATTTGTAAACCAAAACGCAAAAAACTGTCATTGATCGCATATATGCGATTTTATTGGAGAGAGAAATGATAAATCCCATTTTGAGATTGGTTTTGGGGTTCGGTTGGAGTAAATTTAAGATATTTTTTTTGTTTTGGTGTTCGGTTGGAGATGTCGGCAGGATTCTCTTGTTGTCCAAATTTGTCGATACTCGAACTTTTTAATCATATCTTCCTCATCGATATATAACTCTATATTTAAATAGTAGCTCACATCATTAACTCAGTTGACTTAATATCGTATTAAGCCCCACATTTATTTTTATTACAATATAAAACCCTCAAACTTAAAATAGAAGTCAATTCCCAAACCACACGTCATTTTCACAACTAGTGGACGTTTTTCTATATTTAATCAAAGATTTGAAATTGTTATCCCATGAAAGCGTGGCGTAGGATTGTTCCAAAGAGGGGTTATTATTCCCAAAATAAAAATATTAAATTTGAATCATACAACATCAAGTGACAGATGATCCAAGCATGCACTCTCTATTTAATACTACCTCCGTCCCACATATTTCTTCTCATCTTTCTATTTCGGGCGTCCCACATAATTCTTCTCATTTCTATTTTTGGTAAAAAATTATCCCACTAATTAAACTAATTACACCATTAATATTAAAAAAAGTCTTCTTGATTTGCGTGTCTACTAATAACTTTTCTCTCTCTATACCTCAAAAGGTGTACTATAATATTAAAATAATGTGATTATTTAATCTTCGTGCCTGCTAATCTTTGGGAAGAAATAGCCGGGACGGGGAAGTACTAATTTTCGATGAATTTAAGAGTAGACCAAAGCGAAAGTTAATTGATTCCAGGACTTGGTCAGAAATCTGCAGTGCATACACGTCGGACAATTTATTACTTTAACTTGACTTGAGAAATTTCCTGGAATGTGCGAACTCCATACTTTAATAATAACGATAGTAATAATTGCATTGTCACTGATGATCTGATATTTACTTCGTTAATTGTAAAGCTTAATCGCGAGATAACGATGCTTTGATGGGGATGGCCAAAGTGATGTACAAGCCAAATTTATTATATTCGGACGACATCAAGTAAATATTAATTCTGTTGATCGCCTGCCCAACTTTATTTAGACAACAATGTATTGAATGAATATAACTGCTCAATTCTTAGAGGATTTGTATAGCAGAAAACACACTATTGGAGCATTATAGCACGAACTAATATATGAGACCTTTGAGCGCTTTATTTCGAACTTGAAGATGAATTATGACATGGAAACCTTCTCAATTTATCTCAACTAAGTTATGGGTCTCGTAATACCGAAAATTCCAGTCTTGGGCGAGGCAAAGAACCAAAAATTCAACCCTTCTCTAATCATGTAATAATATTAAAACATGGTGTAATTAGTCACAAGGAGCTTGAGTGTTATCTAAAATAACACCCCCTTTCACTTCTCGGCGCTATCGAAAAACTCGTTGACGCAGAATTCGTACATCTCTTTAAATTGTTGAGCCGTCCGAACAGATCTTTCTTGTTCGCTTCTAAGCCTTTCCACTTCCATTTGAGCAGCAGCAGATGAACCTGTTGCTGTGTGCAATAATAACATAAACCAAAAAGACAAGAAAATTTGATGTTAGTTTATGGGAAAAAAGTAGGGGTGTTCAAAAGTCGGTTTAACCGAATTACCGAACCGAAAACCGATAATTCGGTATGAACCGAACCGAGGTTTTCGGTTCGGGAACCGAAATTTTCGGTTTTTTCGGTTCGGTAATTCCGTTAACCGAAAAAACCGAAAAAAACCGAAATTTAATAAATTAATCAAAATATATATTTAATATATTAATTACTATATCTATAAATTAATTCGGTTTGGTATTAAAATATTATTTTTCTATATATTTAATAAATTAATTAATATATATATATATAAATTAATTCGGTTTGGTATTAAAATATTACTTTTTCCCCCAAATTTTTTTTTTTTATTTCGGTTTTTCGGTCGGTAACCGAAACCGAACCGAGAAAATTCGGTTTTAACCGAACCGATTAAATTCGGTTCGGTTTCGGTTCTTAAAATAAAAAATCGAAATTTTCGGTGACAGAATTTTCGGTTCGGTTCGGTTCGTTTCGGTTTTTACCGAATGAACACCCCTAGAAAAAAGTCTAGTAGATTCTACCAACCTGAAGCTCTCTTATTTGAGCCTCAATTGTCTGAACGCTTACGTACGACCGACCTAAGAGATGGTCAGAATCAGAACTATGACCAATGAAGGCCTTCACAAAGGCGTTTTCGTCAGGTGAGTTTGCAAATTTTTCGAGCGGCGGTGGTAAGTTAAAGCTATGCCTCCTTAAAGGGTTGGAACTCAAAGATGCCCGAGGATTTGAAAGCTGAGACTGCCTTAAGACGGCCAAATTATTAACGGGGCCTGTAAAAAGAGATGATTGGTTAACAAGTTTCATCTCTTGTAAAGAAACCTTTGAATTATTACCTTTCCCATGTTTAAGAACGCGAACAATGTTCTTGGTTCTAGTATCCCATATTCTAACCATCCCATCTTCTGAACCAGAGATTAATAGGAATCCATCGTTGGAAGAGGTCAAGCACGTCACTGCTCTGCTGTTTAAGCACAGATAAAGATGGAATTTTTATTTTTTTTTTGCAATTAGAATGCATGAAAGAGCCAAAAAAACGAAAGAGCAAATGGGCAAGAAAGATATTCAAATATAATTGAAAAGTATTATCGACCTTTGCGCTGACAAGACGTCAATTATGTGTAAGCCATAACTGCTGCTGGCATTGACTTGGGCATTTAATCCCACTATATAAATCTTACCATCTCTGCCACCAGCGTAGAACACGTGCTCTGAAGGGTCGAGGGAGATCGAATTGATTATTGTGGGAAAGACGACATCCCTTAATATCTTCCCTTTAAATAAACTCCAAACCTGGTGAAAAAATCCCAGATGTTTATCACGTTTGGGTCACAACACAACGTTCGTTCCCATCATATAAAATTAGAATCATGAGAAATCGAAAGAGTAAATTGAGAATCTGTGGACTGATTCATCAAACCTTGCACGTTCGATCCTCAGAAGCTGAGACGATGATTGCATTACTTCGACCATAGCCCATTTTGATATCAGTAACTTTCAAAGTGTGCCCTTCAAAACTGTGCTCAAACAGTTGCTTTGCATCTTCCTTTCTTGCATCATCAAACATTCTGCCAAGGATATTTCACAACCATATTACATTCATAGAAGCAAAAAAACACAACTTAGCTTAAAAAAAGACATACACACAAAAAAAAAGAGAGCGGAAACGTACAAGAAAAGTGACCAAACACGAACTCCGCCATCCTCGGACCCTGAGATCAAAAGGGATTGATCGTCGTTAAATAACAAGCAAGTGACAGCCCTATAATGCGCACGCCACTTCGTAAGCAACCTTCCAGTAGCAACCTAAACTTCCCAAAAAACAGGAATTTTTTCAATTCAAATTAATTTATCAAGTCCACGATGGAACTAAATCTTAGATAAAAATAATTAAGGAGAATAATTCACCTCCCAAAAATATATATCCCCCGAAACACCGCCCCCTGCAATATAAGTTCCTTGACTGTTCGACACAAGAGGATTTATTGCTTCTGCAGGGAAGCTCCTTACTTCAACCTGAGGCTGTTAATATACGAAAAAGATCCCCTTAAAAAATTCCTCCATTAAATTCGAATTAGCTTGAGATCACTACCAATCATGAACTCTGTAGTAGAAGAATATATTAATAAAAACTAATATATGCTACGGCGAAGGTTACAAAAATCTCAAGGAACATATGTGACCATGCAAAAGAAGGAGCTTTGACATGGAAATCACATAACTTAATAAAAACTGTAACTTAAGCTGAAATGTCATAATTTTTTTCTTTTAAGAAAAATTAGGAAATTCGACTTTAACGGCAATGGGTAAGAATAACCTTGTTCCAGGACCAGTAAAAAATCGACCCAGACGAAGCCGTAGAGTTCGAATTTCTGCTTCGGAGCTGTGAAGAGGCTAAGAACCTTCCGCCGACGGAGGTAAGGCCGTGCGATGGAGAAGCGCAGGGCTTGAAACGGTGGCTCTCAGCCCCATTGTGGAGGTCCCAGCAGCTGACGCCGTCGTCCATCGGAGACGAAGCGATAATTACTTCCCCAATTGCTTCAGACATCGTCGGAGTGAACTGAAAAAGTCTAAACCCTCCTCCATGAGATGTCAGGTCAGGGTTCATGTACCTTTATTGGGTTAATGGGCCTAAAATTTATCATGTTCAAACTACATAAAGCCCGTTTATAGGCCCATTAATTCGACGCCCATTTAGAGATTCATTATTAGCTTTTCTTAAAGATTTTCATGGAAATTGGTAATTCTTTTATCATCATCATCAACTGCTAAGGACATGGTTTAATTCTTTTGGAAACAGAGAATAATATAACTGCATTATCTTCAAATTGACTTGTTCAAAATCTTTACGCTGAAATCAAGTAAAGCAGTACATCATCGTCAGCTGTATTGTATGAATGAAATTTCAAAGTCAACGTTGTAATACAACGAATGCGTGTCGTATGTTCCTATTAAAATAGAACTGAACTAATGATATCGTTGACAAAAGCAGATAAACACTGCTCTGCTATTCACATCTCTGATATCATTCATCTCAATCTCAAACATGGTCGGAGCACCTCTTTACGCCGGAAACCAACCTCAGCCTACACCGCCGCCGCCTCAAACCCTTACAAGCGCAGCTATGTCGAACGTTCTGCCCTACGGCGGCCAAGCACCGCCCCCAACCACCGCCGGAATCCCCTACGCAGCTCCTCCAATAAACCCTTATTACAGTCCACCGCCGCCAACACCAACATATCTGAACAATACATACAATTATCCCTACCCTCCAACGCCGGGCTTTCCGGCGAACCCACCACCGTCCTCAGCTGGGTATCCTCCACCGACCTCGGCGGCACCGCCGCCTCCTTTTCCACCCTTCTCCACCGCCAACAATCCTTACGCTCAGACACCGGCGGGGAATTATCCGTTGAACCCAGGGATGAATCAAAACCCCAGTTTTGTTTCGACTCAGCCGTCGCTGGTTTATCAGCCTCCGCCGGCGGGCTACCCTCCACAGAATACTCAGATGCCAAGTGGTTATCCAATAGGTCAAGGTTTATTCTTTGATCGATGCTTCCTTCCTCATGATGATCTGGAGATACTTAGCCTACATCATATCTGTTGATCTGAAGATGTAATAGTAGAAATCGAAGATCTGAAATTAGAGCATAGATGAGCTTAGAAAATAAGTCAAGATCTAATTTTTTTTTTTTAACTTGGACGATCACCTAAAGCTGTTTTTACTATCTATCACAGGCCAGTCAACATATCCTACTCCGACAGGCCAAGCACTGCCGCAGTATCCCGCCGGAGCTTATCCGCCGCCGCCCACAAACGCCGGAGTTTACCCACCACCGTACTGAATACTACCGAACATATTCAGGAACATATTTTGGCGTGTTCTTCATATGAAGTTCTTGATCAGCTTCGATGTATTGTAGACTTCCCTCGAGTATGTGCTCACTCTACTATTGCTCAGTGGATCATATGAAATAAATTGAAAGAAAAAAACAGAAGCAGATAGAGAACCGTCTTTCCGTATTCATATATTTCGAATGCCTGAAAAATTACAGCATTTCAGAGATCAAACCTCTTATTTCTACAGGTCAATTCAAACTATGCAGCACGGAACACAGATAATGTTAAAACTGATAACACCTCAAAATTCGAGAAATAACAGCGTGCGGAAATAGAAATGTTGGGCTTTGATTCAATTAAGAGGAGACCCAAACTTAAGGGAATGTTGTTGGGCTGTCTAATTTTAGAGAAGAAAGTATTTAGTCATCGGAAAACAGAAATAAAAATCTAAGCTTTACCATTTTCTTTTCTTTCTGAGCTGTTAACCAGCATCCTTTCAATGGCTTCTGCTCCACTTCTGCTACAGAGAAGCGCGCCATTCGTCCGACGATGCCTTCTCCACCATCACCGCCGAGAAACAGCTTCTATTCCACTCGCTCAAAGGCTTTTACGCAGCAGTGGTGTTATTAACAGCAGCAGCAGCAACTCATCACCTGATTCTGAAGCTGCGAAACTGCCCACCCTCAATCAGATATTTTCCTCCTCGAAAACAACTTACGATAAGCAATCGACGAAATGGTACGACGCCGATTATCGGAGCTGGAAAGATAAGGAAGCTGAGATTCTTCAAGACATCGAGCCCATTATATGCCTCGCCAAGGAGATACTCCATTCAAACAGGTGAGGTGTGTGTGGCTGACTTGACTTCCATTCAAACCTACGATTGTTGTTGGTGGAATTTCGACAGATAGACATCGTACTATGCTTGTAATGAATTAGGAAAAAAAAATCCAGCCTTTAGAGGCTTTGTGCTAGATTGATTGAGTTCTTGAATTCGAAGAAAGAAACCATGTAATGAACTTATGCTCTGTTGTTCTTTCTGCCAAGGTACGTGGATGGTGGGCGTCTTACACCTGAAGATGAGAAAGCTGTAATAGATAAGCTTCTTGTGCATCATCCTCGCTCTGAAGACAAGATAGGGTGTGGACTTGATTCCATAATGGTGGGCTGCTTGCTTTAATTTTCTTGTCCTAATCTTAGTTGTTCGTCTCAAATGTCCCAGAACAATGCATAGTCTGTCTGTCTCTATTGTAATGTAAACATACACACTGCTCCTTTGAAACAGATTTATTACGAATGCTTTTCTCAATGGTTTTTTCCATGAAGGTTGATAGGCATCCTCAGTTCAAGAATTCAAGATGCCTCTTTGTGGTAAGAAAGGACGGAGGATGGATCGACTTCTCTTACCAGAAATGCCTCAGAGCATACATAAGAGATAAGTACCCTTCTTATGCTAATAGATTCATAAAAGAGCACTTTAAGCGTGGCAGTGGCTAGCTATCAACTCTCGACTATCTTAAATTGGGATATAATATGTATAGTTTGTAAGTTCTTGGCATCTCCTCATTACCTCATTGTGCTTGTGGGCTGCGAAAAATTTTGTATTCGCCGACTGTTTTTTCGTGGCATATGGTTGATTGATGGGCAAGAATTATTGATTTACTACCTTATGATCATAACAATTTTAGGGAGTTATTATTCACCATCGCCTTTTTACTTGTTACCGCCCCCTAAGACTACCTTTATCAACGTATCACACGACCGGTCGTTGATTAAATATAATTAAAATAAACCAAAAAAATTAATTATATCCACAACCGGTTGTGACCCAACCCACAACCGGTTGGTATACCAACCTGGGTCACAACCGGTTGTGCACGTCTTTTAATAAACTGTTCTATATGTTTTTAATAAATTTTTATGATACATTTAATTATTTGTTAACATTTAATTTTTATTTTTTACCAAAATATATAATTCTTTTCTCTACAAATAGAGATTAATATTGATATATTTTGAATCACAATTTCAAGTTATTTATTTCTCCATCACATTCTATAATCTATCATAATTCTATTATTATTTTTTCCTTCAATGACCAAAGTATCTAAATTTTATAAAATATAATGTAATTTATTTTTCAAACATTCAAGTACGACTTAAAATAATTATAAAATATAAGTATTATGGATTGTGTTGGGTTGTTGATAAAGTTGAAAATTATTGAGGTTGGGTTGAGGTGTAGGTTGTGTATGTGGAGGAGAGAGAAATTAATATTTTATGCTGATGACCGGTTGTCCGGATCATGGATAATTATAGTCTAAAGGGCTGTAAAAAGACGTTTTTGTCCTCATGATTTTTAAATTAATTTAAAAAGAAAAACTAAATATATTTATAATTCCGGTACGAAATACTGAAAACTACGTACACAAATAATTCGAACGATCGATCCGGAAAAAAAAAATTCGATTTAACATTTTAGGACTCATCGATCGATATTCTCGGCCCTGCAGTGCACGAGGACGAACGAGATTTTCGGCTAGGCTGTGTGCGGGCCGAACGATATTTTCAGCCCAAACAGTGCCCGGGCGAAAATTTCGTTCGGCCATGCAGTGTACAAGCCGAACGAATTTTTCGGTCCTTACAGGTCTGGCCGAAAATCTCGATCGGCCCGTGCACTGCATGGCCGAAATTTTCAATCGTCTGCTGCACTGTCCGGCCGAAAATCTCGATCGACGGGAATTTTTTTTTTGCTAAGTTTTTCGGGAATAATTATTTGCATTAGTAATTTTTTTGTGTTATAATTTGTGACTATCTATTGTATTAGTAATTCGAAACGGAATAGAGATGCAAAAAGATATTCCAAACATAAACAGTACCCGTCCGATACATAAACGAAACATGAACAAAATAATAACACATCATGGGCCGAAAAAATAGATAGTCACAAACTATACTGCTCCATTAGGTGCAGCTAGTGATCCAATCGACTCTGATATCTTATTTCCCAACCGGCAACTCGATCATCACGATTTGTGAACCAATACGGATGTAAGATGCGCATAGAAAAGTCTGGACATAAGTTAAGTCTAATATAATGCTGAAAATTATCTCCAAGGTGCGCCATGACGATCGTACGGCTCGGTCCAGTAGACGTCCGCCCGGCACGCAGTGGCAATATCGTGTTCGAATGTATGTTGACGTTCGACCCACTGCTGTATCCGTAGAGGATAATTACAGTGTTCCAAAGCGTCGCCACAGCCCACAGATCACATGGTGTCGCCATTCAGTGGTGTGGTCCACAAGGCCCCCCTTTCCAGCGTATACGATTCACTGCATGTTCCAATGTCTCATCATAGTACAATGCCGAGTACGCTCCCAGTGGGCCGCGAGTTCGTTCGCGACGTGATTCCTTACGGTATTCATCCTCGTCATTGTAAATATGATGTGCGATAACGCGAAATCCACAGTTGCCGTCAGTCACCACATCCTTATAGCTAACTATATATGGATGGATGACTGTTGTTACACAACCAAGGGTGTGGTAGAAGTCCGAGTCACCTGTAGAATGCATTTTTCAGGGTTAGATGTGCATCCGTGTTTGAACGAATTTGTAGGTAGCTAAAAGATAGTAGTACCGTCGCCGTGGTAAATCCACGAGACCGCTTTGCAGATGAAGATGACGTACGACCCTGGCTGCTACGACTGGTACTGCTGCGCCCTCCATTGCGTCTACCCCTTGGGATACAGACCACATGCGTGATCGTGTCTGGCCAGGCTCCACATGGTGGGGGAGACGGTGTGGCGGAAGCATGGGAAGTACCCGTAGATTCACGCCTGTAGTAACGAGAGGCACCCAGCTACACTCCTCGCATCCGCCCTGCTTGCGAGGCCAAGCTGGCGATAAAGGTACAGAAGTGTGGCCGATCCCCACGAGTACTGTCTGGCAGCCGCCAACGAGCGGTAGAACTCGTGCATGATGTCGGGCTTCATACAGGTCCCGCTCTTGTCGACGAACAGCGTCGACCCCAAGAGAATCCACAACCAAGCGATGACCTGGAACCCCGCCTAGGGGTGTTCATTCGGTAAAAACCGAACCGAACCGAACCGATTTTCGGTTCGGTTTTCGGTTAAAACCGAAATTTTTTCGGTTCAGTTTCGGTTAGAAACCGAAAAACCGAAATTAAATTCTGAAATTAAAATAAATCCGAAAAATTAATTGCTAGCTACTACTCCGCTGTTATTCGAAATAAGGGAAATTTTTTAATTGTAAAATCTAAACGCACTAAATCAAGTAACTTCATATCCTTGAAGATAATCATATACAACTAGAAAAAAAAAAAACAGATCGAGCAAAAGAGGGATGAGTTAGAATCTTGAACGAACCCAATCCAGACAAGAATCGAGATGCTTGAACGAATAAGAACAAAATAACCTAATCCAGATAGAGCTTGAGAGCAGAGAGCCTGAGATGCTTTGGAATCGGAGAAGACGAGCGAATAGAGATGAGTTAGGTTAAGGATGAGATGGAATCGATGACTTTTGCTGTAGTGTGTAATTTGTGGAGAAGATTAGATTTTGGTTTGGGTATTTCATATTATTGGGCTTGCTGTAGAGGATATTATTAATTTGGGTTGGGCTTGGCCGTTGGGTATTTTTATAACTTTGTATATTAAAATTCAGTTTTCGGTTTTTTTTTTCGGTTAACCGAATTACCGACCGAAAAAACCGAAAAATTCGGTTTTTCATTTTCGAAAACCGAAAACCGAACCGAATATTTTTTCGGTTTTCGATTTGTACCGAACTTTCGGTTTTCGGTTCGGTCCGTTAACCGACTTTTGAACACCCCTAACCCCGCCACCCCCCTCGCATACCTATGCATCACGTCTTTCGTCGCAACCCCACCGCTTCTCCAAGAACTCCTCAGATCGTCCGCGGAGATGCCCATTATCTCCCTCGCTGCGATCTGCCCATCGGCGACGTCTGGGGTGCCCGATACCGTCACCCCGTCGATCGAGATACCCAGGATCTGCTCGACGTAGTGGAGCATGATCGTCATCTCCCCGAATGGCATGTGGAAGGTGTTCGTGTCGGGCTGCCAACGCTCCACAAAACCGCACAGTAGAGGCTGGTCCAAGTGACCAATCATGACATCTGTGAGGTGCCCAAGCCTCGTGCCATCGATCTGGCGCTGCGTCTCCGGCAGGAATTGGGAGTACCAATTCTTAAGCTTTCCGAGCACTAACGCCCGCTGCTCGCACTTCAGCAGGGGCCTCTCATGCTCACCATCCAGATGCGGGGCGCGATGTGCGTCAGATAGCTATAGATCACCTCGTCATCAGCCGGACCACCGGGCTGTGGCCCCTACACCCTCCAGGAATCGTCATCTACGACCCTGGAGCGCTTGCTCCCTATTTCATTTTTACGAATAATGCAAAAATAAATATAATTTCTTTTACGTATATTAAGACAGAACACGCAAAAATACTTACCTGAGGAGATCGGTAGCACATCGTCATCGGATGACTGAAACGATGCTGCATCATCCGGCACGTCATCATCGCCTGCTCCAGACCACCCCGCATGTGGATCGTAATCCGCATATACGGACTGAGAAGCAGCAACTTGCTGCCGCCTCTCCTCCTCCCGTTCTTTACGAACGGATGCATCAACGCCGCGCGTCCTCGTGTGACGCTCTCCAAATCCCTCCCCTGATCTGCAATTAAATATTTATTTAAAAAAAAACCGGTCGAACAACATTTTCGGCCGCCTGTTGAGGCGGTCGAAAATAATTCTCGGCCGGTGCAGCCCCGGCCGATCAGCATTTTCGGCCGGGGCAGCACAGGCCGAATGGAGATTTCGGCCAGGCATGGCATAGCCGAAAAGCATTTTCGGCCGGAAATTGTTTCGGGTGACCATGTGCCCTGCGCCGGCCCAAAAAATTGTTTTTTTTTTTCGAAAAGATCGCTTTGTAAAAACGTCAAAAAAAATGTACATGTGGCTGAATAGCCAAAGGGACCCAACTGTTTACAGTGGTTACAGTGGGTCAAGAAACATCAATCAATGAAGAGGCAACAAGATCATCAAAAATCAACAAAGAAACAGTATGGCTCAAATGACTTCATATGCTCCAAAACAATGGGGATGGACAAAAGGGAGAGGTGCCACCACTTTTGCACAAACAGCATCGAAATCCAAGCACCAAATGTGGTAAGGCTAAGACAAAAGGTCCCCACCGAGCTCCTAAATTTCGCACTGGTAAAAAATTACCCTACTAGATTGAGGATGAAGTGACAGATCAGCGTGGCCAAACAAAATCAAAGCTGCAAAGACTCTTTCCATTCATCACATGCAAGGTCGACAACAACGAAATCATCTCTCCATTCCTTCTTGAACACCCACAGATTCCTTGTTTTCCAAAGCATCCACAAAAGGTACACAGAGAGTTGTATCCTATGAGAATAGATTTCAGATTTAGGGCATGAACTGATAAAACCCCACCAGTCTTGGAAAGAACCTAAAGCCGACTGAGGATGGTTCCAAGAAAGTGGCGCCAACTTCCAAGTGCGTATGGCTTTGGGACAACGAAGAAACAAGTGTTCAGTAGTTTCTTCACTCTCTCCGCACATTGGACAGATCGGATCGACATCAATTCCCTTTTTCCGCAAGTTAATCTGAGTCGGAAGGAGGTTATGGATGCAGCGCCACATGAAATGCTTAAGCTTGTGTTTGATTTTCAGCTTCCAGATTGATTGCCAAAAGAGCTTCATATTATGGCCATGGTCGCTACATTCGGGCCGAGCTGACTTTGAGTAAATGGAATCCATCAGCATTACATAGGCTGATTTAACTGAGAAAACCCCTTTTTTATCCATCGCCCAAAAGAGCCTACTGTTGGGTCCACTATAAGAGAGTTCTTTGCAGCCTTGGGATAAGACATATCTAGAGCGATTCCAGCATTTCCAGAGCCAAGAAGCTGTGGAAGGTACACGGGCAGTAAGAGGACTCCCTTCTGGAAAGTATTTAGCTTTAAGAACTTTGGCCATAAGTGAATTTGGGTTGGTAATGATTCTCCAAAGTTGTTTAGCCAATAATGCATCGTTGAATGTTTGGATGTGTTGGAATCCCAAGCCACCTGCATCCTTGTTGTCCGTAAGGGCTAGCCACGATTTCCAATGGATCTTTTGTCCGCCATTCTTATTTTCACCCCACCAGAAATTAATAGCTATCCGAGTGATCTCCTTACAAATATGAATTGGAAGCTTGAAACAGCTCATAATATAAACATTAAGAAAATTAATTACCGATCTGATCAGGACATCTTTCCCAGCGCAAGATAGTAGGAGAGATTTCCAGTTAGCCACTTTGTGTTTGACAGCCTCCACCGCATATTGGAACGTCTCCTTCTTTGATCTGCCAATCACTAATGGTAGTCCAAGATGCTTGACTTTTGGTTCTTCTTTGATGCCATTCAACACACCAAGGATCTGATTTTTGACATCTTGTCCAACATTCCTGCTGAAGAAGATAGAAGATTTGTCCATGTTGATTTTTTGTCCCGAAGCATGGCAAAATTTGGAAAGGATTTCTTGGATCACCAAAGCCTGTGCCGCACTCGCTTCACAAAAGAGTAAAGAGTCGTCGGCAAAAAACAAATGAGATATGATTGGTCCTCTTCTACACAGCTTAATGCCCTTATATCTGCCACAGGAGGTCGCTTGTGCAATTAGGTTAGAGAGAGCCTCAGAAATAGTAAGAAAAAGAAAGGGAGAGATGGGATCCCCTTGCCTAATCCCACGAGATGGGATGAGATAACCACATTGAGCGCCATTGATATTGAACGAGAATGATGATGTGCTCAGGCAAATTCTCACCCACTCGACAAAAGTTTGGCAGAATCCCATCCTTAGCATAAGTTGGGTAAGGAATCCCCATTCAACCCTATCAAAAGCTTTAGCTAGATTCAGTTTCAAGGCCATGACCCCTTGTCTCCCTTTTCTGACTGAATGAATATAGTGGAAGCATTCGTGGGCAATGGTCACATTGTCAAGGATATTTCGGCCTTGCACAAACGCAGTCTGGCTATGGCTGATGATGGACTCTAGGCAGGGTTTCAATCTCTCGGTAAGAATCGTGGAGATGACTTTGTAGCTAACATTACACAAACTTATAGGACGATAATGAGTGATCTCCGTTGGGTTCTTGACTTTAGGAATTAGAGAGATTGTAGTACGGTTGATGCACTTCAGCAACTTGCCATGTTTGAAAAAGTTATGAACTGATTGACAAACATCCCTCTTAATAATATCCCAAAACCGTTGGAAAAACAAGGGGTTCATACCATCCGGGCCCGGAGATTTAGTAGGGTGCATTGAGAAGATGGCCTTCTTAATTTCTGCTTCAGAGACATAGGCTGTGAGTTTCTGATTCATAGTCGCTGTAATAGACGAGGGGATGCCTTGGACAGCTTCTGTAAAATGTGGTGGCCGAGAAGTTGTAAAAAGCTCCTTATAGAATTCCATTACAACTCCAAGGATCTCTTCATTAGAATTGCATTCGTGACCCAATTTGTTGCGCAGATTAGAGAAAGAATTGGTCTTTCTCCTTTGGATTGTAGTCGCATGGAAGAATTTGGTGTTTTTATCTCCTTCCTTAAGCCATTGATTCCTTGACTTTATCTTCCAATGCATCTCTTCCTCTCTGTAGGCTCTGTTTAGTTCAAGCTTCAAGGTTCTCCAAAGTTCCCAGTTTCTTGTTCCTCATTCGGCTTTCAGTTCCGAGAGATGCTGATTAATTTCATCAATGGCTCTTCTAGAGTTGTATCTACGCATGGCGCTCCATTTCAGCAATTCAATTCTACTGTTCTTAATTCTAGACATTAGCCTGTAGTGGGGATTCCCTTCCACAGGAGAGCTCCATGCCCTTTTAATAACTTCAGCCACTTCAGGGTCTTTCAGCCATCTGGGATCAAATTGGAATCTTCTCTTCATACTTGGTTGTTGATGACTGAGGTTTAAAACAAGCATGCAGTGGTCTGAGGAGTGTCTTTCAACATGATCAACATGGGAGTCCGGATTATCAAGGAGCCATCCTGGAGAACAAAAAATTCTATCAAGCCTCTCTTCAATAAACCCACTACCTTCTTGATTGTTTGACCACGTGAATGTCTTGCTAATGAAGGTCACTTCCTCCATTCCCATCTCCATGATGAAATTGTTGAAAGTCTGAAAACTAGAGTGTCCTCTATTTTGGCCCCCTGATTTTTCTTCAGCGGTTCTGATCTCATTAAAATCACCTCCTATGCACCATTTGTTTCCCCATCGATCTGGCGCTGCGTCTCCGGCGGGAATTGGGAGTACCAATTCTTAAGCTTTCCGAGCACTAACGCCCGCTGCTCTCACTTCAGCAGGGGCCTCTCCTGCTCACCATCCAGATGCGCGGCGCGATGTGCGTCAGATAGCTAGAGATAACCTCGTCATCAGCCGGACCACCGGGCTGTGGCCCCTACACCCTCCAGGAATCGTCATCTACGACCCTGGAGCGCTTGCTCCCTATTTCATTTTTACGAATAACGCAAAAATAAATATAATTTCTTTTACGTATATTAAGACAGAACACGCAAAAATACTTACCTGAGGAGGCCGGTAGCACATCGTCATCGGATGACTGAAACGATGCTGCATCATCCGGCACGTCATCATCGCCTGCTCCAGACCACCCCGCATGCGGATCGTAATCCGCATATACGGACTGAGAAGCAGCAACTCGCTGCCGCCTCTCCTCCTCCTGTTCTCTACGAACGGATGCATCAACGCCGCGCGTCCTCGTGTGACGCTCTCCAAATCCCTCCAACGGGGGGATTTACTGCTACCTCCGGGTAGGGACTTCCCTCCCCTGATCTGCAATTAAATATTTATTTAAAAAACCTGTCGAACAACATTTTCGGCCGCCTGTTGAGGCGGTCGAAAATAATTCTCGGCCGGTGCAGCCCCGGCCGATCAACATTTTCGGCCGGAGCAGCACAAGCCGAATGGAGATTTCGGCCAGGCATGGCATAGCCGAAAAGAATTTTCGGCCGGCAAATTGTTTCGGCCGTGACCATGTGGCGGCCGAAAATGCTTTTCGGCTATGCCCTGCGCCGGCCCAAAAAATTGTTCGATCTTGACTTTTTCAAAAAAATTCGACCCGTGTTCGATAATTCATCTACGTATGAACGATTGTAACGATAATTTGCTTATCAATCGTGAGAATAGGCCCTTTCCTTTGCCCTGTCCCTGACGTCGATCCATTTCAATTTGAGTATTTTTTGCTTTTTTAGTCTGATTTGTATGTGTGATTGTGATATGGAAAGTGTTGTCTGGAAAAGGGCTTTAAATAGAAATTTTTATTAAGAAGGGCAAAATCGTCTTTTTATCGTCCTTAGGGGGCGGTGAATAGTAATCGATCAATTTTACAATTACGCGTTTACATAACTATAGTGCCAAGCTTGAGGAACCAATGAATACGAATTATTGTTTGCAATCCCTATAATTGTGATGCATAATTCAGTTACTTGCAATAATTTCGTAATGTTTTAATTATGTAACAATACAAAAGAAGTATGCTATGTATGTCGTTGCTTTGCTTCATCAACGGAGTAGTTAGAGAGACATTTAAAGTTGGTGCGTAATATAAAATAATCAGTAATCAATCACTCTCGGTAGATTAACGGTAGTATTAAATCCTTGTTTTTAATCATTTAATGCCTATTTATTTATTAGAGCCTTTTCTGTCTGTATAACACTTCCTCGAGCTATAGTTTTTTTTTTTCACCAAGACCTGAAAGGAAATTAAAAAATAAATAAATCGTCGATAATTCATTCTTCTTTTAAGTTCTTACCACTTGCTTTGTTTATTTACAGATGGCTCAGAGTCCATCTCTAACCTCTCTTCTTTATTCGCTCTTTCCCTCTGCATTCAACTAGAAATGCCCAACAAGCTTCAACTTAGTTCATCATCTTCACTTTAGCGAGAGAGAGAGAGAGAGAGAGTATGAACTCATATAATCAAAACCTCTCATCCTCCTCTTCAGATTTCTTGTATTGTGAAGAAGAAGGAAGCTGGGACGATGAACAAACCACTGAGAACTGTTTCATACAAGACGATGATGACATGAGTGGCGTTTTTTCAGACCACCTCGTGGAGTTCTTGGAGCACGGATTGCAGTTTGTTGACGATGATGAAGATCTGAACTATTTGCTTGCCAAAGAGCATGTAAATTACGAGCTATACAATGGGCTTAAAGAGGACTCTCCCCTGGCTAATGCAAGAAAAGAAGCTGTTGATTGGATGCTCAAAGTTGCTTGCTTTTATTCCTTTTCTTCGCTCACTGCAGTTCTTGCAGTGAATTACTTGGACAGGTTTCTCTCTAAGTTTCAGTTTAAGTCAGAGAAGCAGCCATGGTTGAGCCAACTCGTCGCCGTTGCTTGCCTTTCTTTGGCTGCAAAAGTCGAGGAAACCGATGTGCCCCTTCTTTTAGATCTCCAAGTATATGTTCATAAAAACCTTATCTTTAACACTATTCGTGATGATTTTAAGGTTGTTGTTGTTGTTGTCCTTGACCTACCACTGCTCCAATCCTCAGATCGAGGAGTCTAAGTACGTCTTCGAGCCTAAAACCATTCAAAGAATGGAGATTTTGGTCCTCTCAACGCTCGAGTGGAAGATGAACATTGTGACCCCACTTTCATTTCTTGATTTCATCGCAAGGAGATTGAGTTTAAAGGGCCATCTTAGTGTTGAATTTACTAGTAGCTGTGAGAGCCTCCTTCTTTCACTAGTCTCTGGTAAGTAAGCACGGAACGTTAACTGTAATAAAACAACATATATACTCCTTGTCTGAAGAGCTGCATGCAATTTTCTTTTCAACAATAAGATTGCAGATTCATGTGCCACAAGCCCTCTGCCTTGGCCACAGCTACGATGCTCTACGTACTAACCACTTTAAACCCTCGCATTGTCTTGGAACACAGAGATGAATTTCTGGGAATTACCAGAATCAACAAGGTATATATATATATATATATATATACACGTATATTATAGGGCATCTTTCTTTATCTTGCGCATTGTTCTGTAATAAGTAACCTCATCGTTATTACATTTGAATAACGGAAGCAGGTCGAAGTGGAAGATTGCTGCAAACTAATAGAAGACGTGGCTGAAAGTGTTGTCGATCATTGCAGAAACTCAAGCAACAAAAGAGGAAAGCTCGGATCATAGATGATGATGACCATGATGATGACGATAGTTCATCATCCGACGATTCTTGGGCAGTTTCGAGCATGATTGCAGCATCAGTTAGTTGCTGAGAAGCTGATAGAAAAGCAAAAGTCTCATCATCAAAGCCAATAGAAAACCCTGCAATTTGCTGATCCTTAATGGAAGGAGAATTATGCTAATTTTCTAATACATGTTTCTTATTTTTTGCAATAATAACATGATTTTCCATCAATTATACGGTGCCGCGAATAGATCGTACCAACGTATCGTGTCGATATTCCATTATCACGAGTCTATTCTGGATTATATTTTTGTCTGTAATAATTATATGAAAGAATGATTATAATATTTTGTTTTTACATGCATTAAGATATTCAGAACGGTTCAGTTCAGACATGAGGCGCAGAGAAAGGGATTTGTGTGCTAAAAATATCAACTTGGATGAATTGAATACAAGGAGAAAAGATGTAACATTTTGTATTGCATGTGTACTATTAATTATGGTCTATATTTAAAATAACTAAATCGGGGTTAGATTTGTGAGATTTGACCATGTTGGAAGTCGTGAGACTTTTGTTTTTTATTTTTGATTTTGGAATGTAATGCTAAAGTTTATTTATTATCTGTAAATTGGATCGCAAATTTATAGTTTATTATGGAAGTAGCGTGACAGTCGGACTAAGGTATCTAGCGAACTTTATGGCAAAGTAAAAGATTAAAAAACAAATTAAAACTTTAAGGGTGGTTACGCATAAATACCACTATGTAAAAAAATGTCTTTTAGTAACATGTTAGCATTTTTTTATATGTAGGTAGTACCATAATAATTTTTTGCAGATAGGTACCCGATCCGCTGCATGTACGCCATAAAACACATTTGGGTACCCTATATCAAAGAAAATGGTACGCTGTATTAGCACATTTAGGTACGCCCTATTTACACATTAGGTACGCCGTACAAACACATTTAGGTACCTATATCAACGTGTTATGGTACGCAATACACACACATTAAGGTACGGCATGACTGAAGAGACTGGTACAAATTAAATCGGGTACCTATCTGTAAAAATTTCTGACATAGGTACTGATCTGTATGTTTTTATTCAAATAGATATTTAAGTATAGATACCCGAAACTTTAAATGGTAAAAAGAAACTAATAAACAAAATCCTTTCTGCCAATTTTGACTTTGTTTTAGTGGCACTAATGTAGTTCAACGACTAAAGCAACATGGACTTTGTGTCTATTATATATGTGAGTGTGTTTTATTTTCTCTAAAAGACAAATTTTTTAGAAAATGAAATAAAAATAACAAGAGCGAAATTAAAGACAATGTTCATTGAAAAATGCACGACGTTATTTTTTCTTATAATTTATTTAATTTGGACAATTTTTTAATCTTTTTCGCTCAATTTTTGTTGTGCCACTGTTAGGATCTAAAAGGTCGATTCATTGTTATGATAATTAGCAATAATAAACAGATAATGACAATATATTTTATTATTGTTATTATTATTCTTCCTCAAGCTTGATGAAGGAAGAAGAGCATTCAGATCAGACGAGGGCATGCGTGGTACATGCACGCTGCGATAAAGAGTTTATCTATCTTCTTTATTTTTGCAATATCAAAATTAATCTGGATTTTCTATTATTTCTCGACTTGATCCGCACTACTGCAGCAATAAACGAAAAAAAAAATTAGTACATACATATATATTGAAGAAATCTGTAATTCTGATTTCGATCTTGTTTCTTGTTCTTTACTGTTTTGTTGAGAGAGATAAAGTGTAAAATACTTTCTTCATTATTCAATCGTATATTACAGATAGCGCCAAATCCTCTATTTATACTATACAGTAGCTGGACCGACCTAATTTAATTAACTTGGGCCGTAGAATAAAAATAAGCCCAAAATCTAATTAACTAACGACAACTGAAGAGGAGGGAAAAAAACAGAGCAGACTTAAACAGAGCTGATGAGTTATTTTCTGTTTTCTTCGTTGCTCTCAATACTCCCCCTCAAGTGTGGTGTTCGTATAGGTCGATAACACCATACTTGTCCAGAAGATATTGAAACTGCTCTCTTTTCAGCGGCTTTGTCAGTAAATCCCCCGGTTGATCTGAGGATGGAATGTAGGCAGTTTTGATGGTTCCCTCTTCGATTTTATCTCTGATGAAATGGCAATCCACTTCTATATGTTTGCTCCGCTCATGGAAAACAGGGTTGGCCGCAAGTTGTAAGGCTTGCTGTCCGACCAGACATGCACAGGGCATAGATTTTTAATACCAAGATCATTTAAGCAACCAAGTTATCTCAGATGTCACTAAACCTAGTGATCTGTATTCTGCTTCTGCAGAGCTTCTTGCAACAATGGTCTGTTTCTTCGACTTCCAAGACAGAATAGAATCTCCAAGCTTTATCAAGAATCCTGATAATGATCTCCTAGTGTTTGGGCATGCAGCCCAATCTGCATCACAAAAGGCAGTCAGTTTAAGTTCAGTATTAGCAGAGAAGAATAAACCAAGTCCTGGTTTTCCTTTCAAGTATCCCAGAATTCTGTATGCTGCATCTAGATGGATTTGTCTCGGCTTATGCATGAATTGACTAAGAACCTGCACAGCACATGTAATGTCAGGCCTTGTAATGCATAAATATAAAAGCTTCCCAATTAATCTCTGGAAACCAAAAATATCTGTGAGGACTGGTTCATTCTGATCTATCTTCTCCCTTACAGCCCTGCTGTTATCTTCTATTGGTGTGTGAGCAGGTTTGCAACCTGTCATACCAGTTTCACCTAGCAGATCTATGACATACTTCCTCTGATTCAAAAGAATTCCCTGCTTGGATCTTGCCACCTCTATTCCAAGAAAGAATTTTAATTCACCTAAATCCTTCATGAGAAACATTCTGTTAAGATACTCCTTGCACTCACTGATGAGTGCTAGATCATTACCAGTAATTAGTATGTCATCCACATAAACCAGTAAAATTATAATCTTATCATTTCTCTGTAAAGTAAGCAAAGAGTAATCATGTTTGGATTGATGGAAACCGAACTTACTGATAACCTCAACAAATTTGAGGTTCCATTGCCTTGAAGCTTGCTTCAATCCATACAATGGTACTCTGAGCTTGCAAACCTGATTCCTCTCCTTCTCAGAAGTCTCAATACCTGGAGGAACTACCATATATACCTCCTCATTCAAGTCTCCTTGAAGGAAAGCATTTGTTACATCCATTTGAAATAAAAACCAATTGAAAACAGCAGCCATAGAAAAACAGCCCTTATTGTAACATGTTTCACTACGGGTGAGAATGTCTCACTATAATCTACCCCTTCTCTTTGGGTATAACCCTTGGCTACAAGTCTAGCCTTATATCTTTCTACCTCCCCATTAGACTTGTACTTTATGGTATATACCCATTTGCAACCTATAACTGATTTACCTCAAGGAGGGTCAACTAAGTTCCAGGTCCCATTTAGTTCCAATGCCTTAATTTCAGATTTCATGGCTTCTACCCATCTTTGATCACCCTTGGCATCCCATATGACTTAGGAACATAATGCTTTGAAATAGCAGCTAGATATTCCTTATAATCTGGAGCAATCCTATCATATTGGATTGCATCTGATAAAGGGTATCTAGTGCTACTAGCCATATTACTTTCTGAGATGTAGGGTGATACAAAGTCATTATGCCAAAAGGGTGGTTTTGTGATCCTACCTGATCTTCTTACCTCTGGTTCATGAGGCTGATCTGCACCTGCATCAGGACCAGGCAGTTCTATAATCTCTTGGGCTGATTCTTCTGGTAAAGCTGGTAGAGCTGATAAAGCTGGTTGGGGCTGTTCTGTGCTGTGATCTGTTGGTTGCTGGTAAGGCAGGACTAACTCATCATAGTAGTTCTGCTCATTGTGTGTTGGGAAGCTTTCTCTGTCCAGGTCAGTAGCATTGACAGTATATGGAAAAACATCTTCAAAAAATATCACATCCCTAGAGATAATAAACTTTTCTGAATCCAAGTCTAGTAATCTGTAACCCTTTTGTGTGGTAGAGTATCCCATGAATACACAAGGTCTAGACCTATGCTTGAACTTGTCATTCTGTGTGATAATCTTTGAAAAACATAGGCATCCAAAAACTCTAAAATGCGAGTATGAAGGTACCTTATCATAAAGGATCTCAAATGGTGTTTTGCCATTTAATAAGGGGGTAGGTGTTCTGTTTATGAGATAAACGGCTGTTTTAACACACTCACCCCAGAATTTAATGGGAACATTTGAGTGGAACTTCAAGGCCCTAGCCACATCAAGTATGTGCCTATGCTTACGCTCTACAACCCCATTCTGTTGTGGAGTATATACACATGAGCTTTGGTGAACAATACCCTTTGATCCTAAGTAAGTATTGCATTCATGAGAAAAGAATTCAGTAGCATTGTCACTTCTTACTATTTTAATTCTGGTACTAAACTGGTTCTCCACATATTCAACGAAGTCTCTAAGCATTCCAATTACCTCAGATTTGGTTTTCAACAAAAAAATCCAACAAGCTCTGGTCATCAACTATGGTCAAGAAAAACTTCTCATTATTATAAGTTAGCTCCTTATATGGACCCCAAAACATCAATGAGTATAAGATCAAATGCAGCCGCAACTGTATGCTTTTTGATAGGAAATTTTAACCTTGCATGTTTTGCTAAAGGACATATACTGCAATATCTAGTAGAGTCATTCATGCTTAAATGCAAATCATTCATATACTTGAATCTCCCAAAGGACATATGTCCAAGTCTATAATGCCACAAAGACACAACATCATTCTTATTCAATCTAAAAACAGATTCATTATTAGCAGCAGAATTGGTAAAAGCAAGGAATGTCAGGTTATCTTTCACTGGCAGATCATGGGGGTTTGGTTTAGGATGTATAATACGTTCTCTAGCTTACCAATCCCCTTTATCTTGCCAGTCAAGATTTCCTGTATAGCACATAAATCATGAGAGAAAGATAAATACAAGTTCTCATCTTCTGTCAGCTTTGAAACTGATAACAGATTATGCCTAAAATCTGGAACATATAAGACATTTCTAAGCCTGAGATTTTCATGAATCAGACAGTGCCAGACATTAGTACCCTACTGCATGATCCATTCGGTAACCTCACATTACTAATTCTGCAAATATCACTGTCATGAGTGCTGAATAACTTACTGTTGCAGGTTATATGGTAGTTGGCACCAGTATCAATTATCCAGTTTGTTGCAGAATTAGGGGACATACCTGAGGTGTTCACAGTAGCTGAAGTCCCTGTGGTATTTGAATCATCGAGACTGTTGTTTTTCTCAATGAGCTTCAGGATTTGAGAGTATTGCTCACTTGTGAAACCTTGTTGTGTGCCTGAAGCCTCCCCCTTAATCGTATCTTGATTTATTTCTGGAATCATAACATTGTTTGCTCTGAATCTACCAGCTCCAAGCCGTCCTTGTCCTCTTATTGCTCCAAGTCCTCCTCTTCTGCCACCTCTGATAAAGTTTGGAGGATAACGGATCTTGAAGCAGGTTTCCCGTGAGTGACCATTAATGTTGCAGTGATCACAATAAAGCAGAGCTTTCCCATTCTGGCTGCCTGCACTGTTATAGTTATTAGAAGAGAACTGAGACAATAGAGCCATGGAGGAATCAGAGTTGGTATTCTGCAGATTGATTCCTCTCTGAGCTTCTTCATTGATCACCATAGCGTAGACTTGATTATGAGATAAGTGGAGACATCATAAGGATTTGAGATCTAATGTTTTGATAGCAGTCATTTAATCCTATAAGGAAATGCATCATCTTCTGCCATCCGCAGAAATATTTGTATTCTTTAGTCACTTCGCTCGCTGGCTTTGGAATGATGGAGTCATATTCATCCCAAAGTGGCTTAAGTCGATTATAGTACTCCGATACAGAAGATGCACCTTGAGTGCTTGAGTAAATTTCTCAAATAATCCATACATCCTTGCGCCGTTAACCTTATCAAATCTTTGCTTGAGATCATCCCAAACTTCAACAACGCTTTGATGATACACAATTCCTGAAATTAATTCCTCAGAGATTGAGCGGTGAATCCAAGTTTTCACCAGAGCATCACATCGCTTCCATTGCGCGAGGAGAGCTGAATCTTTGTCCGGACACTTGCAAGATCCATCAATGAAGCCAATCTTGTTCTTCGCCTCAAGAGCGATCATCATTCGCATACTCCATATCTTGTAATTCTCAGAACCTTTGAGAATTCCTGTTGTTAAATCCAGGTTTGGTGTATCAGAGGGGTGGATATACATTGGATTGTTGAACTGCACAACCCCTGCGCTATCTCTTGCGATCGTCGAATTCACTGTGTTATCTTCGGTTGCCATTACTGTATGAGCTTGATTCAATCAAGGCTCTGATACCATGAAGAAATCTGTAATTCTGATTTCGATCTTGTTTCTTGTTCTTTACTGTTTTGTTGAGAGAGATAAAGTGTAAATACTTTCTTCATTTTCAATCGTATATTACAGATAGCGCCAAATCCTCTATTTATACTATACAGTAGCTGGACCGACCTAATTTAATTAACTTGGGCCGTAGAATAAAAATAAGCCCACAATCTAATTAACTAAATCTAACGACTACTGAAGGGGAGGGAAAAAAACAGAGCAGACTTAAACAGTGATGAAGTTATTTTCTGTTTTCTTCGTTGCTCTCAATATATATCTATATATACTACATTTACTTGACTTGATGTACGAAAGATTTCCTTCATATTATGATGAGAGGTCAGTGTCTACTGTGGACTATTATCAGTTAGTCGCACACTCGTTAACTAACAGTTGAAACTTAGAACATAAATACTATATATGAAGCATAAAACAATTCTATTCAAACTAATATCTTTTTGCATACTCTATGCGTGTGCTTAACAATATAATTATATTTATATTACTTTTATTTGATATTTATAATTACAATAACTAAGAAATATTGGAGTGAACTGATAGGTAGAGATAATAATAGTTCAGTCTTTGTTTATACGTATATTTACTTTCCGCTTTTATCAAGAATCCATGTGAGATTAATTGCTGTTGAATGATAAATTGCGAATATAATTGGACTTGGGCCCAATATGTTTGGGCAATTTCTCTGATAAGACATAATCCGTTTGGCCCTCTATTTCCCGATCACCGGCCTACAGCTCAGCTATTTCCATTTCCACTTTGGAAAATAAATTTTATTTTTCATTGTTTTTATATATGGAAATTTACAGAAAGGTACGGATTATATAAAAAAGTTGCAAGTCATACTCTGTCAGTATTTTTCTATATGTAAGTACCTATTAAAATAATTTTTTGCACGTGGGTACCCGTCCCGTCACAAGGTACGTCATATAACACATTTAGGTACCATAGAGTAACGTGGTACATAATACTGTGAGAAATGGTACATCATATAACATATTAAGATGGCATATAGAAAAGATATTGGTACCATATAAACGCGTATGTGGTACGAATACACATATAATAAGGTACGTCAAGACTGAAAAATGATACGTACATTCAAACCGGTACTTATATAAATTTTTGCTGACATGGGTACTGAATTGCAAATAAATGGATATTTTTCTAGATTCACCTTTATTTATTCCTGATATTAAATGCAAATTAAACATCATTTCTTGGAAAACGAAAGGAAACAATTATTGTGGAAGCAAACATGGCCCCTAAATAATACAACTGTAAAGAAATAAAAACAAAAATCCTAACCACCTTTCTATAGAAAGTCAATATATTCTGCCTTCGGTTGATACGATACTTCTGTCTCAATGATTTCATTTCCAACAAATATAAGAAAAATAAAAAATAAAGTAAAGAGATTATAATAGGTCGGCTTCTTAGTTAATTACATTTAAGTATAACCATAGGGCCCGATTACTGCTTATAAGCAAGCGTACACTTACGTGAACCTTGTAATAACGTCTAATGGGGTTTTTGCGTAACTATATGCATATATATCATATATAATGATTTAACGGCCACGGTTAGGTCTAATTCCATGACCAATCAATAGAAAAGCCAACGAGTAGATATTGTAGAACATACATTATTTAATATAATATCATATAAAAAGAAAGTTCTAAAGATAGATCGATGGAGTCGTATGAGATTTGTGTTGCTTCAAGAACAATAATTGGACCTATCTTTTAGTAAATTGTTTTCAAATTTACAACTTGGTCCTTGTTCTTTTCCTGTGATCCAATTAGGAGACAAGTACGCACAGTAAGATCTCGTTGTACTTCATTTTTGTAAAATTGATGCTATAAAATCAAATAAATCAATAGCTTTAAAGGGACAAGAGGAAACATCCTCTATCTTCCTTGCCATCAACCGGTAAACATTACCGGCTCAGCCAGTCATCCCAATCCTCTTTGCCACCTCACTCTATATATATCGCTGCAATTCTCAAAGCACTATTTCCATTAATGCTCGCCTCGCCGCGTCTACTTCTACAATACAAACATCTCAAAATAGAAAAAAATAAGATCAAGAAAAGATTTAGGCGGCGGCGTAGAAACCATGTCGTCGCAGAGAAACGAAGCGGGTCGGATCAAAGGTCCGTGGAGCCCCGAAGAGGACGAGTTACTGCAGAAGCTCGTCGAGAAGCACGGGGCGAGAAACTGGTCGGCGATCGGAAAATCGGTTCCGGGTCGATCCGGGAAGTCGTGTAGGCTGAGGTGGTGCAATCAGCTCTCCCCGCAGGTGGAGCACCGCCCCTTCACGGCCGAAGAAGACGACAAGATAATGAGGGCCCACGCCAAGTTCGGCAACAAGTGGGCCGCCATAGCTCGGCTGCTCTCCGGCCGTACGGACAACGCCGTCAAGAATCACTGGAACTCCACTCTCAAGAGGAAGAACTTCCGCCCGTCGTCGTCGGAGGAGGAGGAGTTTCATAGCTGCGATCTATCCGAGGACCAGCCGCCGCCCAAGAGATCGGCGAGTCTCGGCCCGCCTCCAACCGGGTCGGACGTGAGCGAGTCAAACCAGTCGGGTCGGGTCAACACTGTCTACCGTCCAAAGGACCAATCTGGGCCTGCTGATACTTCGCTCAGTCTTTCGCTGAACATCGGGTTTGGGCCTGGATCCGACGACCCGAAGCCCAACCCCGACCCGGAACCCATGTTCTTACAACCCACTCCGGCGCCGGCGGAGGCACGGCGTGAGAAACAGTTTTTCAGCGAAGGATTTTTGGAGGTGATGCAAGCTATGGTGAGGAAAGAGGTTAGAGATTACATGGATGGGATTGTTTCTGAGCAGAAAGGAATCTGCAATTTGATGCCAGCTGAGGCTATTAGTAATGCTGTTGTGAGGAGAATGGGGATAAGCAAAATCGATTGAAACTTCCATGGCAAAGAACTCAGGCGAGCGGCTGAAAGACAAGATTCATTAAGGAAGAGTTGATTTAGTCATTAAGAATGGTTTAGAACCTTAATTTATGACAGTCCCATGTCTGAATATTCAGTAAAGATTTGGAAGAGAAGAAACCTGTTGTAAGTTGCTTTGTAAAATCAAATCTCGTCTTTTTTTACATTTCACTCACGGCAGCTACGGATATGTAATAATGACCTTACAAGAATCAAACTCACTCGAAGTAACTCTCTGGTATTTTTTCTAAAGGCGAAGCAATAGCAGACACGCTTTGAAACCTGGGCTGCTTATACTTCTCCCTAACTGCAATCAAAGCACTCCCTCTCCTACCCAACTGCAAATCATGAAGAACGCAAACACATTCTCTCAAATCCTTAGCTTCATACCCCGAGAATTGTTGAAGGGCTGAGTTCCAAGGTTGTTGCTCAGGGCGGAGCGTAAACATTGCAAGAAAAACTACAGATGAAGCCACGTGTGAGGGCAAGAACTTGACGCAAGCATAGTCCAAAAGACTTAATTCAGCAATGTAGCAGCACAAGTCATAGAGCAATCTCGAATCTTCTTTACCCTCAGCAATCCCAGCAAATTTTCGGAAAAAAGACTTAACGGTGGGATTTCCCATTTCGAATCCAAGCGAATTGAGCACGTCGGACTCCATTTTCAGAACTTCTTCTCTTGCGTAAGTGTTGTTATATATTTTAGTGTAATTGGGACGTAAAATGTATCCGGGTTAGGAGGTGCGGAGTGCACGCTCGGAGAACGCTTTATGTCGGAACCCAAAGCGAAGCAGGGGTCGAGGGGGCTGCGCCCCCTTGCAGGGTACTAGGGGCAGCGCCCCTAGCGGGGTCTTGGCTTCAAAGGAAATACCCCCACCCGAAACGGTACGTACACACCCTGAAAACCTCTTCGTCCGAAAGGGTGTATACCCGAATAGGTACTTGGCTTCAAAGGAAATATCTGTTCCCAAACAGACACCATCCTTGAAAGGATTATGTCTATTACGAACAGACATAACCGGTCGAAACTAGGGTTATAAATAAACGCAGAGACACTCGACACAGAATATTGAATTTACGAGCGATATAACAAAGTTTTCTCTAGTCTTATCCCGGGACGAAATATTGTCTTTGGAAAGTGAATTCCAAACGCGATTCTAGAGAATATCCGGTCTATAAATCAACACTATTTTTCTAACAATCAAAGACAATACTCTTGGTTGATTTTAATGGCCGAAACATTGGGAGACATGGCTTCGAAAATCTGCAATTGGACAAGTTCGAGGGGGTGGATTTCCGTCGTTGGCAGAAGAAGATGCACTTCCTCCTGACGAACCTCAAGGTGGTGTACGTGTTAAGCACGCCCATGCGGAGTTTGTCGAAGATGAAACGCTGGAGGCTGCCCGGAGGAGGAACAAGTGGGAGAACGACGATTACATCTGTCGTGGCCATATTCTGAATGCTATGTCGGATGCGCTGTTCGACATATATCAGATTTTGACTCGGCGAAAGCCTTGTGGGATGATCTCGAAGCAAAATACATGGCAGAAGACGCCTCGAGCAGGAAATTCCTGGTTAGTAATTTTAATACCTATAAAATGATCGATGCAAGACCGGTGATGGAGCAATACAATGAACTACTTCGGATACTTGGCCGGTTCGCTCAACACCAACTGGTGATGGATGATGCGATAGCGGTTTCGAGTATAATCGATAAGCTGCCGCCATCATGGAAAGATTTCAAGCACACTCTTAAACATAAAAAGGAGGAATTATCTCTGGTAGAATTGGGTAGTCATTTGCGCATAGAGGAATCTCTTAGGGCGCAGGAAAATGACCAACCTAAGGGCAAACCTATTGCTGGAACATCGAGCGTTAATATGGTGGAAGAGCGCGCCAAATACAATAAGAAGCGCAAAGGTAATGGTAATAACCATGTAGCTTCCAACAAAAAGCCTAAAGCGGCTTGTTGGAAATGCGGCAAATCTGGTCATTTCAAAAGGGATTGCCGGGTTGGAAAAAGCGGTGGTCAAACAAAGGACACCAACGGAGCAAGCACCTCGGGTGAAGGGTCTAAAAACCCTAACCTAAACAAGGTCAGGATTTGAACATTTGTTATAAATCTGGTATGCCTTATGTATCCTTTAGTCCTGAAGCATTTTATGTACAGGATGATGGAGAAGCATGGTGGATTGACTCGGGTGCCACAACTCATGCATGTAAAGATCGAGGCTGGTTTAAAGACTTTCGACCAGTTGAAGACGGATCTGCTTTACATATGGGCAACGAGTCAAGTGCTCCAATAGTTGGTGTAGGAAGTGTTGTATTAGAATTTACTTCGGGAAAAAACTATTACTTTATGTAATGTGCTGTTTGTACCTAAGTTGCGTAAGAATTTAGTATCTGGTCCTGTCTTGAACAAATGTGGTTACAAGCAGGTGTTTGAGTCAGACAAGTTTGTATTGACAAAATCCGGGAACTTTATCGGATTTGGCTATTATAATAATGGAATGTTTATGTTGAATTTAAATAAAAAACGTTCCTACAATAATTCAGCATTCATGACATGTTCGAACGTTAATGATTCGGTGCTTTGGCATGCTAGACTAGGACATGTTCACTATAGACGGATTATGAAATGTCAAAGGAAGGATTAATACCTCCTTTCGAAATTAATTCTGAAAAATGTAAGACTTGCATGCTGACTAAGATCACGAGGCAACCTTTTCATAAGGTAATGCGCTCCTCGGAAAAATTAGAACTTATTCATAGCGACTTATGTGATTTGCATGCTACTCCGTCTTTAGGTAACAAAAGATATTTCGTTACGTTTATTGATGATGCATCTAGATTCTGTTATGTCTATTTGTTGCGTAGCAAAGATGAAGCTTTAGATAAATTTGTGATTTATAAGAATGAGGTTGAATTACAACAAAATGCAATGATCAAAAGACTCAGAACGGATAGAGGTGGTGAATACTTTAATCCGACCTACTTTCAATCAGTAGGAATTATTCATGAGACTACTGCTCCGTATACACCACAACAGAATGGCGTATCTGAGAGAAAGAATAGAATCCTGAAAGAAATGGTAAATTCCATGTTATCGTACTCTGGATTGAGTGATGGATTCTGGGGTGAAGCTATTTTAACGGCTTGTTATTTGCTCAATAGGGTTCCAAATAAAAGGAACAAATTGACTCCTTATGAACTTTGGTTAAAAAGAAACCAATGTTAAACTATCTTCGAGTTTGGGGTTGTCGGGCTGTTGTAAAACTTCCCGAACCCAAGAAGAAAAGTTTAGGTGAACGGGGTATAGATTGTATCTTTGTTGGATATGCTGAGCATTCCAAGGCCTATAGGTTCTATGTAATCGAGCCTAATGATTCTATTTCGGTCAACTCCGTAATTGAATCGAGAGATGCTATATTTGATGAGAATCGTTTCTCAAGTATACCTAGACCAAAGGATATGATTCAATGACAAGTGAAAAGGAGGAAAGTTCTGAAGTGACAAAAAACAAGTCACTTGAACTTAGGAAAAGCAAAAGGGAAAGAAAACCTAAATCATATGGACCGGATTTTCAATTGTATTTAATTGAAGGTTCTAGGGATGAGGTTTCTACCCAATACCTATATTGCTTTAATGTTGAGGATGATCCAAAAACATTTGATGAAGCAATGAAGTCTCAGGATGTTGCCTTTGGAAAGAAGCCATTAATGATGAGATGGACTCTATCATGGGTAATAACACTTGGGTGTTGTCAGATTTACCACCAGGTTGCAAACCTTTGGGTTGCAAGTGGATCTTCAAAAGAAGATGAGAGTCGATGGAACAATTGAGAAATTCAAGGCGAGACTAGTCATTCAAGGGTTTAAACAAAAATCGGGAATTGATTATTTCGATACGTATGCACCAGTAGCTCGTATCTCGACTATTAGATTGTTGATTGCGATGGCTGCTATTCACAATCTTGTAATTCACCAAATGGATGTGAAAACTGCATTCTTGAATGGTGATTTAGATGAGGAAGTTTATATGAAACAACCTGAAGGCTTTATCATGCCTGGAAACGAAAACAAGGTGTGTAAACTTGTTAAGTCCTTGTATGGATTGAAACAAGCACCTAAGCAGTGGCATCAAAAGTTTGATGAAGTGGTCTTATCCAACGGTTACAATTTGAACCAAGCGGATAAGTGCGTATACAGCAAGTTTGACAACTCAGGTAATGGAGTAATCATCTGTCTGTATGTTGATGACATGTTGATCTTTGGTACAGATCAGAAACAAGTCGATATGACTAAAGAATTTTTGTCATCTAGATTCTCCATGAAAGATATGGGAGAGGCCGACGTTATCTTAGGTATTAGGATAAAACGTGAAAACAAAGGAATTTCGATCACACAATCTCATTATATCGAGAAGGTATTAAAGAAATTCAATTGTTTTGATTGTGCTCCCGTGAGTACGCCTATGGATACAAGTATGAAGTTGTTGCCTAATAAAGGTAATCCCGTTTCTCAGCTTGAGTATTCTAAGGTGATTGGATGCTTAATGTATGCCATGACAAGCACAAGGCGGATATTGCGTATGCTGTAGGAAAACTTAGTAGGTTTACTAGTAATCCGAGCACACATCATTGGCAAGCAATAAGGCGGGTACTTAAGTACCTAAAGAAGACTATAAATTATAGTTTATACTACGTTGGCTCACCTTCGGTTCTAGAAGGATACTGTGATGCCAGTTGGATCTCGAATCCAGAAGACCATTCCTCGACAAGCGGATGGGTATTCTTGCTTGGAGGAGGTGCAATTTCGTGGGCTTCTAAGAAGCAAACTTGTATCACGAATTCGACAATGGAATCTGAGTTTGTTGCCCTAGCGGCCGCTAGTAAAGAAGCAGAATGGCTGAAGAACTTAGTCTATGAGATTCCGTTGTGGCCTAAACCCATATCACCTATCTCGATCCATTGTGATAGCTCTGCCACTTTAGCAAAAGCTTATAGTCACATGTACAATGGAAAGTCAAGACACTTAGGTGTTAGACACAGCATGGTTCGTGAATTAATCACGAATGGGGTGATATCCGTTGACTATGTTAGATCGCAACAAAATTTAGCAGACCACTTGACGAAGGGGTTAGCAAGAGATTTGGTTAACAAATCTGCAATAGGGATGGGATTAAAGTCCACGTAAGTTCTAATGGTAAGATACCCAATTCCCCTCTGATTTTGGAAATTAGAGCATGAATTCAATGTGGAAAGCTTACACTTAGAATTTGGAGCACATAATAGTTTGCATATCATCCCGAGATATGTGCTCGGATCTGCATGACAGTAGGTTGAATTAAAATCTTAATAGCCTTTTTGAAAAAGTGCAGGTGCAGATGCACGAAGAAAGAGGCTACCTATGTGAATGTGAAGTTTTGCCGCTTCAAGAAACTCTGGACTTAGTTTACGTACATTCATGAATGGATATGGACACAGGGCTTATAATAGTGTCGGGTTTAGTTTGTGAATTCTGAATGCTTGTGTGTGCATTATCTTCATGTATTCAAATGGGTCGAAGGGTTCAATTCGCAGAACACCCTCTCTTCTCGAGTATTTGGAATGTGTAGTATACTAAGACGGAAATTCAATCTTTAATGATATTTTCGTTTACGCATAAGTATTATTGTTGTGTTATTTGTCTTAAAGGGATTGCACTAAAATGGTGGAGGATTGTTATATATTTTAGTGTAATTGGGACGTAAAATGTATCCGGGTTAGGAGGTGCGGAGTGCACGCTCGGAGAACGCTTTATGTCGGAACCCAAAGCGAAGCAGGGGTCGAGGGGGCTGCGCCCCCTTGCAGGGTACTAGGGGCAGCGCCCCTAGCGGGGTCTTGGCTTCAAAGGAAATACCCCCACCCGAAACGGTACGTACACACCCTGAAAACCTCTTCGTCCGAAAGGGTGTATACCCGAATAGGTACTTGGCTTCAAAGGAAATATCTGTTCCCAAACAGACACCATCCTTGAAAGGATTATGTCTATTACGAACAGACATAACCGGTCGAAACTAGGGTTATAAATAAACGCAGAGACACTCGACACAGAATATTGAATTTACGAGCGATATAACAAAGTTTTCTCTAGTCTTATCCCGGGACGAAATATTGTCTTTGGAAAGTGAATTCCAAACGCGATTCTAGAGAATATCCGGTCTATAAATCAACACTATTTTTCTAACAAGTGTTGTCCGTTATGTAACAGAAGTCTTCTACGTGTGGAGGACTAATCTCCTCGTACTTCCTATTAATGTGTATTTAAGAAGAGAATTAGTTTGGCAGTCGGCAAGCAGTGATTGATCCCCAGAAAAAGGTGGATAGATATTTGCAATACTTACGATGCAATGAGCATTGCAGAGACGCCGAGAAGCTGAAGCTTGCGCCTGTTGATGGCATTCTTGGACAAGAATCTGTCGATGTAAGAAACTGTAAGGTACAATGTTTCGGAGATGAGTTTGTACTCTTCGGCTACTTCAACCAGCCAATCTATCAAAACTCCTCTCATATTCGCAGTCACATCTCTCTGAATCTTCTCCATGTAATCGGCCGACGGCCTCCTTTTCACCTCCATCTGCGCACAAATAAAAAATCATCAGCATTTCCATCACTAAACCTACCACACAATCTATAATCAGCAAAAAACAAAAAATACTCACCTCCATTTTGTGGAGATATTCGTAGATATCAGTAGCATATGCAGCACATAATTGTGGGTCGTCGATTTCCTCGTAAGATATCACATCCTCTTTCGAATTTCTGGCCTTCGCCTTGTTAGAGTCCGATTGAGTCCTGGGCTGCTTAGCTTTGATGTCCTTCTTCAAACCTCCACGAAGCTGATGACTTTTATTACCAATAAGATTTTGTATCTCACCCAAAACCACTCTAGGCCTCTTAGTTTCTTGCTCCATTGGCTGCTCAGCAGCTCTCTTCTTGGCAGCCAAGCGCGTGACTCTGACGCAGTTTTCTTGGTCTGCCATTGGAGATGAAGGAAGAAGAAAAAGAAGAAAAGGTGAGATTTTGGAGTCGAATGGGGTTGAGTACGATTGGTTTTTTGCTGCTTGTTATATAAGCAGGGAGGTGAAATGAAAATGAGTGTAGAGAAGCGCCATTGAAATATCAAATCTGAGTTGTGTTTTAGAAACCTGAAAGAATGAGCGGCAGCGGGTTTTTCGTTGTATGGTGAAAAAAACTTGAACTTTGTTTGACCTATTTTTTTTTTTAATCTGTATTTGGTGGTCTTTTTGAAATTTCGACAAAAGAGTGTTGGCGGTTACGGTTATTATTTGGTTTGGACTTTGGGTACTATTATTAATATCAATTCCGTATTCGAATATTCAAACTCTCTTTATCTTATGATGTGCTAAACATTATATGAGGAGCAGTGAAATTGAGAAATGATAAATCCCTAATTTATTTAAGGTGATTCTACCCAAAATACTCATTTATATAAAAAATTGCAAGTCAGCACCCATGTATTTAAGGTGATTCCGTTTGATTGTGTGTCCATTTTTTCAGTCTTTACGTACCTTTTTACATGCGTATTACATACCACGTCACGCTCACGCGTTTATATGGTACCTATATCGTTTCTATACGCCATCTCAATGTGTTATATGATGTACCATTTCTCGTTGTATTATGTACCACAATGCACTTCTCTATGGTACCTAAATGTGTTATATGAGGTACATATAAAAAATACTGAAAGAATACTAACTAGGGGTGTTCGTTCGGTACATACCATACGGGACCGAACCGAAATTTCGATATACCGAAATTTAGGTACACCTATTTTACATACCGAATACCGAACCGAATTTCTCGGTTCGGTATTCGGTTTTTACCGAACTTTTTTTCGGTAAATTCGGTTTTTACCGAAATAACCGACATTTAAATAATAATAATAAAATCAAAATCTATCCAAATCGTATTTACTGAATTACCGATTTTTTTTTAAGAACCGAATACCGAACCGAATTTTTCGGTTTTGTACCGAATTTTCGGTATTCGGTAAATTCGGTCGGTATACCGAATTACGCACACCCCTAATACTAACTTACAACTTTCTATTCAATTAGGTACTTTTCTGTAAATTCCCCTCTATTCAATTATATTTATTATTAAATCAATTGCATTAACATGTTAGAAGTTCTTTCAACAGTTAAAAAAGCTATTCTTACTATTATTCCAAGCTCCCATGGGTTTCTAATTCGGATTGGATGACCTAGAGCTCAAAGATAACCTTTGACAAGCCAAATACACAGACAGGGATCATCATCATCATTAGCTCCATAACATGCGAAAGATTCTCAGCATGATTCTAACATCATTGGCTTGGCGTTTGATGCTCGAAAAATGGATCTGATGAATAGAAAAAAAGGGACCAGCTTGATCTATCTAACTTCCTTGCATATCAAGCATTTCATCCAAACGCTTCAATCTTTCAAGTCCATCGCTGATCAGAAACCGAATCCTTTGTTTGTCTTTGCAGCTTCTGTTGCTTTCCATATCTTGTCTGATCATCCGTCTCAGCTCATCTGGAAATTACCCCAAACACCATAAGGATATTGATTTAGCATGAATCATATATATATATATATATATATATATATATATATATATAATATATATATATATACACCAATAGAAATAGCAAGCAATGTATTTTATGAAAGACTAAGAAGGACACAAGTTTGGTTCTTCCAAATGGCAATAAAGAAACTCATAACATAAAAGTTCAAACTTTGAGAGATTCTTTCTGCATCAAGTTGTTATTGTTTGCACTATTTTCAGGATTGCATACACACTAAATGGAGTTCCTTATTCATGGTCACAGAAATCAGAAAAGCAGAATTGCACACCGACCTAGCAAAATACTATTGAAATCAATCAGTTCAGTTTCCTTATCAACAGTTGGCGGATTTAGTCTCGCAAATGGATCAATCCTCAGAATAATTATCATTATTCTGAGGATTAAGCTCGATTAGCTTACTCGAATAATTA
The DNA here is from genome assembly GCA_027422505.1 of Craterostigma plantagineum. NCBI lineage: Eukaryota > Viridiplantae > Streptophyta > Magnoliopsida > Lamiales > Linderniaceae > Craterostigma > Craterostigma plantagineum. Next base: position 8,557,595 of record JAPQWV010000035.1, read on the forward strand.
TCATTATTCGAATAAGCTCTTTCACTCGAATAACAGTGAAATTTGGAAAAAACAACACTGAACCTTGAACACTCTGAACAACCTCAACAGCAACTCAACCAACCATAACACAGAACAATTCCAAATCAAAAAATCTATACAAATATATCTAAAATGGTTCATACAATATCCCAATTGTTAAAATAAATACATATAGTCAAAAACTTTCTAAACGACAAAACTTTAGAATCGTCCAAAGCGTAGAGATCATCTCTGTTACCGATCAACAGAGACATCGCGGCCCTAAGCATGTACATACCGCACTCTCCGCTGTTCGAGAAATATAACAATTTCAGGTTTAAGAAAATAAAAAAATAAGAAAGTGAGAAAATAAGAAAATTACCTGAGACGTTGTTGAGGGAAATTGGGGCACCGCACCCAAGCAAACTTCTCCACGGATTCTTGCTCCACACCTACGTGTTGAAGCATCAGCGGTATCACTTCGGCCAAAGGATCGAGGAACGGCTTCATGAACCTCAAGTCAGAATCGCTGCTGCGATCGGAATCCAAAACGAGGATGTTCCTCTCCTTGAACCGAGCGACGAGGAGCACCCAATGCGAGTTAAATGCCAATGGGATGACGGCCACATCCGCTTGGCTCCAGTGAAGTGACGGCTTGCCGCCGTATATCGCATTGATTTCTCCCGTGGCGAATAGCTCGAACGAGGACACGTTCCACGGTCGCGGTTTGGCGGACTCCATCCTGACTGCATGTGCGAAGTTGGCGTTCACGTACGCGATTCGCTCCGCATGCACGCAGTTTTCTTGCATCGCCGTGAACCCGCTGAATGCCTCGTTGACGTGCTGCAATAATAGCATATAATGTTATTAAACGAAATAATTAGAACATATTTAGCAAAAAACACACATACCTCATCCGAAAGCCACACTTTCGGAGTGGACAGGTCGGCAAAGAATTTCTTGTCGTACGCTTGGAGGATTCCTTGCCGTTCCTCCTTTGCGCCCATTCTTGCCACCTCCGCCGCGACGGCATCCCAATTCTTCACCCTCTCGCCGATGATATGCTCTATGTCCGCGCGGCGTTGTATTGCAACGCGAGGGGTCGAATCGGGCATCGGCGTATACGGACTCGAAAGCAACCTCGACTTCTTCTTCGCACGTTCCGTCCGTGGCCGCCTCTCCTCCGCTTCCGCCGCCTTCTTTGCCTTCGACGCCGCGGCGGCCCTCTGCGCCTCCGCCCACGCCGCCTTCTTTGCCTTCGACGCCGCGGCGGCCCTTTCTGCCGCCGCCTCCGCCGCGGCCCTCTCGCCGCCGCCCTATCCGCCGCCGCCCTATCCGCCGCCGCCCTCTCCGCCGCCGCCTGCTCCGACGCCGCCCTATCCGCCGCGGCCCTCTCCGCCGCCGCCCTATCCGCCGCCGCCTTCTCCGCCGCGGCCCTCTCCGCCGCCGCCCTCTCCGCCGCGGCCCTCTCCGCCGCCTCCGCCGCGGCCCTCTCCGCCGCCACGGCCGCGGCCTCCATCTCGGCCTCCATCTCCACGTTCTCGCCCCCCTGCTCCCGACTCCCCGTCGGCGGCGAATGAGAAGGCGAAGGAGGCGGCATGTCCTGATCGTAGCTTCTCGTAATATCCCGCACCATTCTCGGCGTCAGGCTCTCAAGGGCTACAAAATTAGAGTATTACGTTAGATTTACGTAATATCAATATAATCTTATAAAATAAACATTAAGTAAGACATACTTTGGACCACGATCGAGCGCAGCTCCCTAATCTCCGTCCGCAAATCCCGTACATCGCCTTCCAGCCTGTCCATTCTTCTATCGAAATGGGCGATTATTGAGCCGGAAGGAGGAGGAGACGGCCTCGGAGGAGAAGACCTCGGAGGAGACGGCCTCGGAGGAGGAGACGGCCGAGGAGGAGACGGAGCAAGCCGATGCTCGGTGCAGTAGACAGCAGCCCATTTAGAAGATGCTCCACTATCCTCTGGGCCACGGCATCATTCCGGCTGCCACAAAATCCGGCGACCGTGCGAAAGTGCCTTGAATCGGCTTCAGCATCGGTCGGTGTAAGGCAACACCGCACGTCCTGTGTATTTGTACAATTTAGAAAACGCAATCTAAATAAATTCATATTATAAATAAATAAATATACTTACATCCATCGCCACGGCACCGAATGCACGCTCGACCGCTTGCCATCCCGGAGCAGAGCTCTTGCCGTAAAATGTGGTCTTCCAATGGCACATACGGGGTAGCGGGAGCCCTTCGCCGGCTCTTCTCACAGTGAATTCTTGCCCGACGGTCGGCCAGCACTCGTATGCCAGAACCTGATAAAAGAGAGTAGAAGTAAGTTAAAATAAATATAATATGTCTTAAATAATAATACAAAACTAATTTAATTACCTGAAGCGGCATTACGAAGCCGCTGATATCGAAGGTTGTTTGGGTTTTTCCATTCGATGCCATCTCCATCACCCTCCCCATGAGGTCTTTGTTCAGACCATAAATGACCTCCTCGAACGATATCCTTCCCCAAGGATATTCGTTGAAGCGGTCGAAGTCCTCCACCAGACGGAGCCACTCCTCCTTGACCTTCAAGTCCTTCTTTACCCTCCGCTCCCCTAGCACCCCGACGGCAAAATAAAGGGCCGCGATCTTCAATTTCTCGGGATGAACGCCCGAGGCTCCACCGGCGTCACGGATCATTTCCGTGATTTTCTTCTCCAAATCGTGTAAATATATAACGGGCTTGCCTGCGAGCCATAAAACAAACGTTAGTTTTTGAAATCGAAGTAAAAAAACGAATCAAAAAGATAAAAAAAATAGAATTAATACCAGGTCAATGCCTCGTCGCAAACTCGTTCGATGACGGTATCTCCGGCTCGTTAGCGCCGCAGTCGAGGCCCGTGAGTAGGCAATACTCGACCAATGAAAATCGTAATTGTCGCCCACGAACGACCATCCAGAACTCCTTCGAGTCCGGCATGTACTCCACCTGCCGGCTCATCAAATACCACATGATCATGTTCGAGTTGTAGTGGTTTCGGGCCACCTTTATCAGGTTCCCGAACTGAGTCCGTATAACCATCTCCTCCATTTCCTCCTCGTTCAAAAGCGTACGGATGCGTTCGCATACCGACATGTACTGCGCGTTCAGAGTGAGGGTGGCATGGTAGAAATTGTCCGCCGGCAACTTCGTCGGAAGATAGATCTGAAAACGCAAAAAAAAAAAGCAAATTCACTGTTATTCGAGTAAATTATTCGAGTAAAACATCACTCGTATAAGTCAAGCAGTTATCCGAACCCTAATTACTCGAATAAATACTCGAAAAGGCGATGAAAACGATTTTTACAAAAATCCTACCGATTACGACGTTTACGCAAAGATTTAACATCAAAATCGATCGATTTAACGCTAATAACAAAAGATCTAACCAAGAAATTCGTTCAACCTATTCGATTTAACAAAAACCCAAAATGCGACCAAAAACTCACCGTGGCTCTACCGCCGTCGATTTGCTCATCCACCCGGTTACGAACAGGCACGGAAGGCTCCGATGATCTCGTTTTTCTTTTCGCCATTGATGATTATGCTTGGGCTTGTGTACGATTTTTCGAGTGATTTGGTTTCGAAGAGAGAGCGCGAGGGATTTAAGGTTTTCGAGTGATTTCTGTCTAATTTTCTTTCCGAGCTTTTTAAAACACTGCTTATTCGGGTCAATTATTCGTGTTCTGTATTCGAGTTTTGACTCGAAAAGAACTCTTGATAAGCTACTCGAATAATGTTGCTTATTCGTTTAAATTTTCTGCACATTATTCGAGTCACCTTATCTCTTCGATTTATTATTAGAGTAAGTCATTCGAGTCTTGCTTTTACTCGAATAAATTCGAATAATTTTTCGCTGTTAATAAGTCGGAAAATCATTTATTCGAGTCGATTATTCGAGTGTTGTGTCCCTCGAATAAAACTCGAATAACTTTTCACTGTTAATGAGTCGGATTAGCCTTCTTAACCAGTTTTTTAGTAAGGGTATTTCAGTCATTTGAGAACCCGTTCCTCTTTTTTTAAAACGAAATAGAATCGTTCCTCTTTTTTAAAATTTTCCAAGTTTCGAAGGGTTTTCGATGAAGGTGTTGAAAGTGGAGATAAAGAGCCGAACAATGAGGTTATTACAAGTAGCAGTAGTTGGAGTAGGCTTAGTGTGATAGATGACAGAAGATGCTTTTCGATGGGCGATTTTCGATACGTAGTTGATGAGGTGAGCTTTAAAGTGGGCTTGGTTAATCGTAATGAGTTGATCGATCGTAGGAGCAGAAATGATAGCTTCTCAGTTTCGAAGATTTGGCTATGGTCTGAAAAGGGCAAGTCGTCTGTGAGTTCCTTGCATGGCGGCGATGGAAGCTGTTTGGTGTAAGAACATGGAATTTCTCATCTTTTTTCTTCATGGCTCACTTGTCTCGAGATCAATATATATGATTTTTTGAGGAATTATTTAACAGAATAACTAATATAATTTCGCTTATTCTACAAAAGCGACGTGCTTATATGGAGAACTGTGGCTCGTTTTGCTTTCGGATAATTCAAATTCTCTATATTATTATTCGAGCAGAGGTATAAAACCTGAAAAAATCTCCAAGAAGAATTGTTTGTTTCACAAGGATTATTAGAGGAAGATAATCCAAGAAAATTGGATGGATAATATGATACTTAGATGATTTTCGGCCACATAAAGATTATTTTATTTATGGGTAATTCTATTGGCACCCATCTTTTTTTATTTGCACCCCCTAACTAATATATGGAGTAAACATTAATTATATACCGATTACATACCCCATATAAAAGGGAAAAAGGAGTTTAATGTTAATAATTTAAGTAATATGTAAAGTAATATTAAATAAATATTTGCCGATTAAAAAGGCAATTTTTTATCTGGCGAGCATGGTAAATGAAGGCCCGCCCCGCCTACTGGCGGGTAGCGGGCTTGGTGGGCCCGGCCCGTCCAAAAAATAAAACAAAAAAACATATAAAAAAAAAAGAAAAAATATTAAAATAAACTAATGAAGTTGAATTACTACTAATCAAATTTAAAGTCTTTAAAAAAATTATTTTGTTATTAAATTTGATTAAATTAAAAATTGGATCTCAAAAAATTTATTTAGATATTAATTTTCTAAAAATAGTTTATGATATTTGGCGGGGCTGCCTGCGGCCCGCGCGGGCTTACCCGCATAGGCCCGCCCTCTAAGGGGCCTGAGAAATGGCAGTCCGTCCCGCCCTATTGGGGGTAGCGGGTCTGGTGGGCCCGGCCCGTCCTAAAAAATTAAACGAAAAAAATTTGATTAAATTAAAAATTGGATCTCAAAGAATATAAAAAACCTATATAATTCATTTATATATTAATTTTTAAAATTTTTTTTTTTGATATTTGACGGACCTGACCGGCAGCCCGCGCGGCTTACCCGCATAGGCCCGCCCTCTTGTGGGCCTGAGAAATGACAGCCCGCCCCGTTACTTTGGCGGGCCCATTTGACAGTACCAGGGGGATGGGCCGGCCCGCGGGCCACGAGCATTTTTGCTAGTTCTAATGTGTCATTGGTTAAAATGACTTAATTAATAGTTTTTGAATAGTCCATGTAATTAATATTATTGATTTAATAAAAAATAAGTTAATAAATATTTTTTGTTGAATCATGTGATTATTTAAGATTATTATTACAAAAGTCAAGTGTTTGGGGGTGTAAAGAGGAGTATGGGAGTGTAGGGGGTGTAAATAGTAGGACCCTTTATTTATTGTGAACGTGCAAAAATAAAATTTGGAGAAGCAGCAAATAAGGATAAACTTACAAAATTGGATAGCTAGCCGGATATAATTCTAGAGTTTTGGCATATAATGTCCCCAAGTTGTTTAACTTTAAAAATTAGTCCGTATAACATCGCCCCCTAAATCTCTATTAACACCACCCAACTTGAAAGAAAAAATAATTAACCCTATATTTATATATGTATAGGACACATTATAAAACTACACGCCTCTTCTGAAGTATTAAGAGCATCTCCAACCGTACGCTAAAACCCAAATTATAGGGTAAAATTACTCCAGTCGAATCCCAAACGCAAAATGGGTTTCATACATTCTCTCTCTTCACTTAATCGCATCTATGCGTTCAAACTGCCGTTTGCGTTTAACATTTGCGTCTGATATTTAAAATTGCAAAAAGCTCCTTTTTTGTTTTGGGTTTTCAAAGACGCGGTGATTGATTTCATTTTTCACAGACACAATGAACAGACGTGGTGATTGATTTCATTTTCTCTCTGTCAGAAAAAAGACGACTAATTCTAATGACAAGACGATGACAATCAGAAAAAGAGCATAATATTATATGCAAAGCAAGCATAGTGGTTGCGTCTAATCATATGTTATAGATTCACTAAAATAATCAAATTTCCTCATTTTGGGTTACGTAAGTTTTGATTACATCACATCAACATTTCTTAATCTTCACGGCATCATACTATAGCTTGAAAGCAGCAGACCGGATTTTAATTTCGAGCCAATGTTAAAAATATTAATATTCTCAAAATTTCGTATTGACTATATGAATCCAAGCATTTAATCACTGTTACAAAAATATAGAGAAACACGCTTTTAACAAACACTATCGAAGAATCATGGCATATTATTAGCTGGAATATGATGTTTGGGAATGATGGAATCTAATCATAATATGTATACGTTTTAAATACACGTGGTCGTATTGAAATTTATAAAATTAGTGTGGAAGTGATATTACAAAATAATCTTTTGAGTTTGAGAATAAGTTGAACGGTTGGAGATGAATTACTGCATTTTGAGTTTGAGAATGCGTTTCGGTTTGAGAATGCGTTTCTCGGTTGGAGATGGTCTAACAAGGAAAACCATGTTTAAAAATCCCATATCATGTAAAACTTACACTACATAACTCCCTAACAAATTTCCTCTAGTGAGACACAAAGGGGAATCAAACCCCCAACCACATAAATACTTTCACGTTCATTTAACATTAGCAAAAAGCCAAACCATACAAAGCACAAAACCTCTTATTACATCAAATACTCCCAAGAAACTCACCACCACCGCCGCCTACGAGCCTCCTATAGACCCTATCGGCCTCGTCATAGCCCTTCGCATCCACCGCGATGGCACCGAAGATGGCTCGGAAGGCACCGCAGACCACCGAAGGAGCCGAGGCGTCTGTCTTCTGCGAAACCCTAACGATCTTCTGAATGCCCAGGCGGGTCCCGTATTTATTACACGAGCCGTCGACCTTGGCAACCTCGGAGATCCTAAGGTTTAGGTCCTTCGCGGAAATGTCCGAGTCTATGATGAGGGATTGCAGGGAAACCGAGGCTTCGATCAAGCTCTGGCCCAGCACGCCCAGTGCCTTGTTGTTCTCCGAGGAGAACGAGGCGTGGGTCACTGCGCGACGGAGGAGACCGATGTCCTTGAATGTGTAGCTGTGTTTGGGTCATAACGTAAATATTCTCGTAGGGATACGTTTGCTTTATAGGATAAACATAGAAAATGGGTTACAAAATAGATACTAATCGATTTTCTCATGCTTGGTTCTACTTTTATCTTGGATAGTTTAATACTCTCTTTTTTTCGGGGCTTGGACCTTTCTCTTAAATAGGTTTATAAACCAAACGCAGCCTAAAAAAACTCAATTTTAGGAAAGGCTTGATTTATCATGTATGTTAGGGGTGGTGGAGTTACAGAGATCATCACTAGGATTCCAATTTCAGGACAATAAGTTTCAAAATTGAGGCAATTTGAGGATGCGTAAATAAAAAAGCTGTGAGTCTAGCAGTTTGAGGGTAATTAATGCCGAAATTCTGAAATTTAATGTTTCCAAATTGCTTCAGAATTACAAGGATTTTGTCTTACCTACCCAACCCAACTCCGTTAATTACTGACCCCTCAACCACCTTACCAACATCCAACCCAGGTTGGTACACCAGTCAATTCGTTAGATCTTTGACAGGTCGTCGAATATTAAACGTGTCGAAAATGAAAATCTACGCGAGTTTAGTTAAGCCCAACTGGGGATAGACCTTTTACAAATTGCTTCAAATTTTGAAGTACTAAATTGCAACAAACATGCTTGTCCTAAAATTATCAACCACTAATTTAGGAGAAGAAAGTTCACTAACTTGATCTGTTTCTGAAGATTCTCCAATGCGACGGAAAATGGCGTGGAGGATTCAAGTGGGACGCCGAGGATTGAAGCTCCTCCAGGCGTAAAAGTCTGTAAAATTAACTAATTAATAGAAAACGGTAAAAAAAAAAGAAAATAAAAGCTTTGATGAACCTTTTGTTCTACCTGGGCGATTGAGAGGAACAAGATGATTGCAAAACATGGCGATTTCATCTTTCTTTCCGCAATTTTTTCTTTCTTTTAGGAGTGCGAAATGGGGAAAAATTACAGTGGCGAGTGAAGTGATTCGAAGAAGATTAAGGTTTATACAGTGTCGATTTATTGCCACATAAGGCCCGTTGGGCACGTTTGCTTTCCTAGTTATAACCGGATAAGACAAATAATAACTCATTTGCTGTGTTTGATTTATTTTTCTCCAGCCCGAAATTAATAAACAGCCCAATAAAATATTCTGAACCTGTCATAAACAATCTGAATGGCGTGCTAAGATAAAATTAAACCAGAATAACTTACGAAATTATCCTTCATCTATCTATACCAAATCACAAGCCCTAACAGTGTTTCTCCTCAGTTCGACTTGAAAAGAAAAATCGAAGCTTTGTGGTTGCGACTCTCCAAGAACTCGGTATGAGCAGATGAAAAACTAAAGCATATCTCGAGCAGCAATAGTATTCAAGATTTTCTGAAGATTGTGACAAATAATCTTATAATCGGGCCAACTACTACTCCAGAAACGATCAATGAGGCATTCAAATAAGATTTTAGCATAAATGGGGGTGTTCGATCGGTAACCTCAAGTGAGAATGAAAATTTTGAACCAGTGGTGAAAGCCAATAAATGATCTTGCCACAGGTTTCTTCGTCTCTTAGAACCGATCTTCTCTTCGAAGCAGTGGTGATGTTGACCTTCAAATTAGGTGAAAAACCAGATTTCATTCTCATTTAAGAAGATTGGACAATTAGATATTTTTGTGAAAATCTAATTTGGAACTATCTAATAAACCACATAAAGCAAACATGATATTATTAAGATTTGCTTGTTAACAAATAAACCAAACAATTTTTAAACAAACTCTCTTGGCCCAATTTGAATAATTTATCTTGGGCTTTAATAGGGGTAATCAAATGTCGGTTAACCGACCGAACCGAATCGAAAAAATTTCGGTTCGGTTTTCGGTTTTTATTTTATAACCTAATTCGGTTCGGTTTCGGTTTACTACTTCGGTAAACCGAACCGAACCAAAAACCGAATTACTATTTCTTTATTTTTTATATACATATATATTATTATATATAATATGTATATTATATTTCATATTTAATAATATATCCATCATATTTAATAAAATATGGAAAATACTAGGTAAAAATTGAAATTTTATACAAATATATATATATATATATGTTAATATGAGATTATAATTTATAAAATGGTTAATCTAGGATCAGGCCCCATAACATATTTTCAATTAAACATAAGGACATATGTAAGTTACATTTAGAGATAATGACCCAATTTAACTTACATTTAGAGATAAGGACCCATGTGGTACCACAGACCCATGAAGTGGTACCACAGACACATGAACTGTTATTACATACCAATGAACTGTTACTGCAGAGTAATGAAGTGGTATGGGGGAGTCATGAAGTGTTTCTGAAGAAAATAGATCCTTAAAACTAATGTATTTTCTGACATGGGTCTGAACTGTAACTGAAACATAAAATGGGGCCTGATCCGAAATTTGCCCTTTATAATATACATCAAATTAATATATTTTAATAAAATATCGACAATATAAGGTAAATAAAAAATTTATGCAAATAATATATGATAATATATATTTATAATTTAAATCATATTACTACTATTATTTTTATTTTTATTAAAAGTCGGTTAACCGAACCGAATTGAAAAAATTCGGTTAAAACCGAAATCGAACCGAAATGTTTCGGTTCGATTTTCAGTTAATAAAATTCTCGAACCAAACTTTCGGTGCGTTTAGTTATAATAAGCATCCACCTTAAAGCCTAGGGGTGTTCATTCGGTTATAACCGAACCGAACCGAACTTTCGGTTTTAATATGGATGCTTATTATAACAAAACGCAACAAAAGTATTTCGATCCAAGTTCTTAACTTTTAAAACTTTGCAATAACCTTAGTGACTCGATTTGTAATTATGCATATTAGTGGCCAAATTTTTAAGTATTCTTATTCACACCCTCTTATTTACTATAGAGATCCCTAGCTATTATGAAAAAGTAAAACGTATTTAATTTGTTCAATTGAGTTTGACTTTGCATTGATAGGTTTCGTTTACATATTTCATTTTTAATAAACGGTTACGCATTTCCATGTATTTTACCCCGGCATGAATAATACAGCAGTAACAGCACTATAATAGGTGGTTCAAAAGTCATGATCTAACTTATAATTAACACCTATATTATAATAGTAGCTTTTTGGAAAAGAAAAAGAATTTTGTTCCCCACTAAAATTTGGGTTGGGTTAGATGACAAACGTCTCGCTTGCCTCGTCTACTTCGTCACATGGATAAGAACTAGAAATACAAACAAGAGCTAATTATTATTTTATTTTCACGTAAATTAGGGATTGCACTTTAGGACATATAACTTGGAAAACGTTAATTTTAGCACACTAACTTTCAATTCTTTAAGTAATTTGAAGTAACAATGCATGAAAACCTAACTGTGTTATTAAATAAGTAGAATGTCCTGAAACAGCCATGTAGCGTCCTTAAGCAATTCCAACGACAAGCATGATTATAACTTTAGATTAAAAATAAATTTGTGACACATGAGTGTCAATAATTTGCTATATATATATAATTTTCAAAAGTAGAGTCCTTAAATTGCAAATATGTATCCCAATTAATATTGCGAATACCACACACTAATGAGTAATGAAGACGATACGATTGCGTGTTTTAAAATCGAAGGAAGAGAGCGCTTTCAAAGATTTGGACCGTAGTTGATATTTTCCACAACGCAACAAAAAAATCATGGGTAAATTCCTTATCAGGCCCTGTCAGAAACTAAACTTCCTTATCAGTACCCCTGACAAAATTTCTTCCTTATCAATACCCATCTGCAAAAAGTTGTGTGTCTAATACCCTAAACAGTAAACGGACGAAAATACCCTTTTTCTGAAATTAAACTAGACATCATACCAGCTGTTTTGATTATTATACCAACTGTTATTTTAATTATATCAACTGTTATCATTATTATACCAATTGATATTGTGTACAATTCTGTTGGTATAATTACGACAACAGTTGGTATAGTTTCTACAATTTCTGGTACAATAGTAAAATCAGTTGGTATAACACAAATTTCACTGTATAAAATAGAAATAACTGTTATAATAACGAAAATAGATGGTATAATTTCTACAATTTGTGGTATAATTTCAAAATCAGTTGGTATAACGTTAAATTTATAAAATTAAAATAACTGGTATAATAACGAAAAGAGATGGTATAATTTCAACAATTTCTGGTATAATTTCAAAATCAGTTGGTATGACGTCCAATTTCACTGTAAAATTAAAATAACTGGTATAATAACACAAAACAGATGGTATAATTTCTACAATTTCTGGTATAATTTCAAAAATCAATTGGTATAACGTCCAATTTCACTGTATAAAATTAAACTAACTGGTATAATAACGGAAACAGATGGTATAATTTCTACAATTTCTGGTATAATTTCTAAATGAGTTGGTATAAATGTCCAATTCGCTGAATAAAATTATAAAACGTTAATTACTTGTACGATAACCAAAACAGGTGGTATAATTTGTACAATTTCTGGTATAATTTCAAAATAAGTTGCTATAAATGTCCAATTTTCGCTGTGTAAAATTATAATAACGTTATTTACTGGTATGATAACCAAAACAGATGGTATAATTTTTATAATTTCTAGTATAATTTCGAAATAAGTTGGTATAAATGTCCAATTTGAAGTGTGAGACAGGGGTATTTTCGACTTTTTAACCCTGAAAAGACCTTTTTAGGTACTGAACAGGAAGAAATTTTCAAATGGGTACTTATAAGGAAGAAATAATTCGAATGGTATTTAATAGGAATTTGAAAACTCTAAAGGTATTGATAAGGAATTAACCCAAAAATCATCTATCATCTTTTTCCACTATCTGCTCGTCGCGGAAAAAGAATTCGTGCGTTTCACAAAACTTTTGGTGAAGATTACCATGGCGACAGCTCGCAGATTATCTTCGTTGCTCGCTCGCTCTATCGCCTCTGCTTCTCATCTCGGTGAGGATACGAAGTCGTGTGTGTTATGTGTGAATCATCAGCTCGCGATGGATTTTGTGGTTTATACGTATTTGGTTTTGTCGTCTCCGTAAAAATCACCGTGTAGGATTTTAGCTTACTGCGTTTAAGTTGGTGTTCTTCCTCTGTGTCGTGAGCTTTAATTTAGCTGTCTCCTCTGAATCTAGTGTCGATTTGCATGTCGTAAAACGACGGTTCATAGTTGACTTTCTCCAGCCGATGATTTTAGGTTTCGATTTCACTCTGTGTTCAGGTACGAGGTATGGCTTAGGAAGGAGGAGCGTCCACAGGTTTACCACAGCTGCTTTGCAAGAAGAACCAGTAGTAACACCGCCCGTTCAAGTCAATTACACGAAGCTCCTCATCAATGGACAGTTTGTCGATTCAGCATCTGGTAATAAACGATCGACCGTTTGTTCTATGCGATTTGAGATTTGTGTTTCGATTTGAGATTTTGTCTATCTGTCTTTCCAGGCAAAACTTTTCCCACTTTGGATCCACGAACGGGCGAAGTTATCACCCACGTAGCTGAAGGAGACGCAGAAGATGTAAACCGAGCTGTGTCGGCCGCCCGCAAGGCGTTCGATGAAGGGCCTTGGCCAAAAATGAGTGCCTATGTAATAAGATTGGTGTTCCCTTTTTTCTCCTTTTTGTCTTAAGCCTGTTTTTGCTTAACTATTCGTCGATGTGATTCAGGAAAGATCGCGAATTATGTTGAGGTTTGCTGATTTGGTGGAGAAGCACACCGAAGAATTAGCTCAGTTGGAAACATGGGACAACGGAAAACCTTACGACCAAGCTCTTAATACCGAAGTTCCCATGGTTGTGCGCCTCTTCCATTACTACGCTGGTAATAATAATAATCTTCATCTGCTATCACCATAACTTCTCTTCCGAGCAAAACTTCTATGCTGAGAAACTTTGTCGAAAATCAATGAAAAAGGATGGGCTGATAAAATCCACGGATTGACTGTGCCCGCCGACGGGCCCCACCACGTTCAGATACTCCACGAACCGATCGGCGTCGCCGGCCAAATCATTCCCTGGAATTTCCCGCTACTCATGTTCGCCTGGAAAGTGGGCCCTGCCCTCGCCTGTGGAAACACAATCGTCCTAAAATCGGCTGAACAAACGCCCCTCACTGCTCTCTATGCTGCAAAACTCTTCCACGAGGTCTCAGTTTCTTTTCTTCATCGCCGTAATTTCGTATTTTAATTTTTGGTTTCTACCATTTATGATTTTTTTTACCTTTTTCTTTCCCTCGAAATATAGGCTGGTCTCCCCGACGGTGTTCTGAACATAGTGTCTGGCTATGGCCCGACGGCTGGTGCAGCTCTTGCGAGCCACATGGATGTAGATAAGGTGTTTTGAATAAATTTTCCCGTTATTTTTTTCTCGCGAATATCATTTTCTTGAAACTAAATATCATCGATTTTTTTCGTTTTCTTATCTGAAGATAGCTTTCACGGGCTCGACTGAAACTGGGAAGGTAGTGCTCGAGTTGGCCGCTAAGAGCAACCTAAAGCCCGCGACGCTCGAGCTTGGAGGCAAATCGCCTTTCATCGTATGCGAAGATGCTGATATTGACGAAGCAGTCGAATCAGCCCACTTTGCTCTGTTCTTCAATCAGGTATGAGAGCAAAGCAATTAACGCTCAGCTCGAGAAATTTATGTAAAGAAATGGCATTTTTTACGACGCGAATGTGTATGAAAAGGGGCAATGTTGCTGCGCTGGTTCTCGTACTTATGTCCACGAGCGTATATACGACGAGTTTATCGAGAAGGCGAAGGCTCGTGCATTGAAACGCACTGTCGGCGATCCCTTCAAGGAAGGAATCGAACAAGGCCCGCAGGTTCTTATTTCTCTGAAGTTACCGTTTCGAATTTCAAGATTTGTTTTACGAGGATTTTACTTGTGGGTTTCTTTTATTCTCTTTTCTTTTTTGTCGTCAGATCGATGAGGAACAGTTTTCGAAAGTTCTTCGCTACATACAATCGGGGCGCGACAGCAAAGCTGTCTTGGAATGTGGAGGCGAAAGGCATGGATCCAAAGGGTTCTTCATTCAACCTACCGTGTTTTCGAATGTTAAGGTATTCGATCTCCGCCCTTTAATAGACGATGGGATTATCTACTTTTTTCACCCCACGAGTTGGGGGTGACGCCTTCAGGCCACCCAAACTCAGCTTAGGGGGTTGCGTTTATCCTAACTTTCAAAATTGAAGCAATTTAAGGGCATAATGCGACGGAAAAATGATTTTTGGCCAGCCTTCGACACCTGGTCTGCACATGCCAAATAATTTGGGGATAAAATATTAACTTGCAGTTTTAGGATATTACCGTTCAAGGACACCAACTTTCAAACTTAAAGTAATTTAAGGTCACAATTAGGTATCTTAAGAAATGTGTCCATAAGAGTGCGTTTGGTATGCGGAATCCAACGCAGAAAAGAAAAGAAAAATGGAAAGATACGCATCAGATCGTATGTACATTACGCCTCCCGTGTCGTGCTATAATGCGTTTCTTTTCGTTTCGATACTGATTTCCGCGTATCAAATGCACCCTAAATTGCTTCTATTTTGAAAGTTAATCTCCTTAAATTGCAGTTCCCCAACGTGAGTAACCTAAAATCCGAACAATAGTTACTCGCTCCTAAATGACGATCATTATGAAAGCAAATTGTTCTAAGATAGACGACGCACACTAAATGTCTTCTTTGTTGCTTTTCCTATAAGGTTAACCTTGAAGGAGGTGCATCACTTTTTTTAATTTTATATAATTTATTTCGAACACGGCCTCTCATGTCTAGGCTAGTTTCTCTATTATCTATCCTTAGACGTGTAACTCTCAAAAGGGGTGGTCGTGAGGATTCGTGTCTAGGACCTGCCGGCTCCTAAGCTCTGATACCATGTTGAGTGACCACTTTCCCTAAGAGGTTAACCTTAAGGGAGTGCATCACTTTTGTTTTTAATTCTATATAATTTATTTCCAACATTTTTCTCATTCGAACAGGACGACATGCTCATAGCTCAAGACGAGATTTTCGGGCCCGTTCAGTCGATCTTGAAATTCAAGTAAGTCAGAAGTATTTCCTTCCCAATCCACCACATTCTTTCAGTAAACAACAATGAATCGAAAATAAAAAAAATTCCGATCTTCCTATGCAACTGCTCACCGTATGTCCCCTCCTTTTTTTCCTAAAAAAAAGCGACATAAAGGACGTGATAAGGCGAGCGAATGCGACCAAGTACGGCTTAGCCGCAGGCGTTTTCACGTCGAACGTCGACACGGCAAACACTCTTTCCCGAGGGCTTAGGGCGGGGACGGTTTGGGTGAACTGCTTCGACGTATTCGACGCCGCGATACCCTTCGGAGGGTATAAGATGAGCGGAATCGGGCGCGAAAAAAGCGTATATAGCCTCAACAACTATCTTCAGATCAAAGCTGTCGTGACTCCACTGAAGAATCCTGCGTGGCTTTGAAGGTATGTATGATGATGATCGAATGTTTTGCTTGTGTTGGTTGTTTTTATCTGATTGTATGTAATAAACGTTGGACTCTTGGGGGATGTTCGTACTGCCAAGTTTGCTTTGTTAAAAACTATACGAAATAAGTAAAACGGGTTAATTAATTTTTGGGTTCTTGTGTATTATGGGCTCATTTGATACCATTGCATGGGTATAAGTTATTTGTCGCTATACAAGTATTATATTGCATTTTAACATGTTTGATATGAGTGTATTAATTATTTGTATAATGATATAAATTGTGTTTGATAGATATGTTTGAGGTGTGTATGGACTATGGATTAGTGATACACACCTCATAACCACCTTAAAGGTGGGTATGCATACAATGCTTATAACCAAAATCCTTGAAATAGACATGTATAGTCATAAAGGCATGTATGATTATACACAGATAACAAACAAACTTATTCATACAAACCCATAATTACCCATAATTATCTATACCCGCCCATGGTCACGTATCAAATAACTCCTACGGGTGGGTGACATTAGAAGGACTAGTATGTTTAGCACGGTTATGTGTGTGTGTGCACGCGCACATATATCTAAATTATTTTATATTTCGAACATTTTAAATTATTATTTAAATTATTTTTAAAAATGAAACTTTAATTTAAGGATAATTTTGAGCATGTCAAATTGACAGACCAATTTGACAGCTTTCTATCAATATTAAGGCCATCTCCAACCATTCCTCCATAATTAGAGTTGCTACAGTGTAATTTCTCCAAATTTACAGTTCAAACAGTATCACTCTACTCCAACCATTCCTCTATATTTTCCTTTATCCAAACAAAATATTTTCAATCTATCCCAAAGTTAATAAATTTTACTATACAATTATTTGAAATATAAAGAAAATTTTAAATTATACAATAAAATGATAATAATAATAATATTAATTGTAATAACCGTAAAATTTAATTACGGAATTTACGACTTAATTAACAGTAAATTAGAAACTTCATTAAATTAATAAAATAAAGAAATTAGGACTTTGAGTGATACGATGCTTTCATGCTTTTATGTTCTAATATGACTTATGTGTTTATATGATTTCATGCTATGTGATTTATAATTCTTATGTGCGTTACGAATTTTGACTTATGTGACGATATTAGAAAGCTTGGAAGAGGAAATTTATACTGCGAAATTAAAAGAAGAATTTCAAAAACTCTAAGTTGATGTCGAGATTCACTAAGAGCTAAATGAAAATTATAATAGTAGATTAAAATAAGTTGGACTATATTTATAATTGGAATCAATTCTAATTGGGTAATAATTAAATCTTTGAAGCCTGAAATCTTAAAGCTCGAAATCAAAAGATATTGGTAGAATGTCAAGTTGATGTCGGAAGTTAGCATGAATGTCGAAATGAGGATTTAAGAATGTCAAGATCTAACAATGTCGAGATCAATCTTTGAAGAATCAAATTAATCGATTGTTGAGTCTAATGAGATAATATTCAACCAATCATGATACATATAAAATTTAATAACTTAAGGACACATAAGAATTGCTTAACATAGGAGGTAAAATATTAGCTTAGTCACCTACTAGCTAGTCAATTCAAGCACAACTTTCCAAGCTTTAATACTTATCAAATAGGTTGAGAAGTATTGAGAGAAATATCCTAGAAATTTCATAAGCAAAACACCTCAAGTAAACGAAAAAGGAAAAGAAGAAATTCCATAGCTCTAAAACGAGTTCAGCCAACGTTGGAATTCTCAACAACTCAAAGGTAGTCGAAATCCCATTTATAATACATAGATTTTATTATGACTTGCATGATAATATATGCGTGCAATCTTATATAACTTGTAGGAGAAAATTTCGAATATAAGATTCATTTGAGAGAAAACCCTAATTTCTGGAATTCTTATTTGAGTTAGCTTCCTACTTATTTAGTGTTGAATAAGAATGGATAGGTTTGGATCGATAGTTATGATAAATTCTGTAAGGTGTGTCATGTGGTGGTAGGGTTTCTATTTTTTTTTTTCCAGATTAGGAATCTCCAAACTGTATTAGTTTGTAGGATTGATCTCGAGGTCGGGAATGAGGATAGAAAATGTCGAGACTTATTCTGAAATTAATTTCGAAGCTTGATATAAGGAATGTCGAGTAATAAGATTCCCATCTTGATAAATGTCGAAACCATAATTGTTGTGTAGGAATGATGTCGAGACCTTCATAAGTATTCACAAGAATGTCGAAATACTAGTTATAATGTCGAAACACATTTCTAAATCATATATGGATTCAAATCTCGAAACCTTGTGTATGTTACCTCGAAATCATTGCATGCTATCTCGACATCTTAAAGTTACAATTTAAAAACATATCTTGACATTTTTAATATACTATTTTAAGTCCTAAAATTTCATTGTTAAAAGACATCTCGAAATTTGAGTGTGTAATGTCGAGAACTATCTTGATATAGATATCGAAATCCATAAATGTCATATGTCGATATCTATTTATGCAATAAGTGAACATCGAGATATCTAGAATTGAAATGTCGAAATATTTAAGGATTTGAAATATCGAAAGGTTGAGGAAAATCTCGAATTCATGTTTCGATGTACAGACCGAAATATTTGTGTGACATGTCGAAAATCTATTTTGATGATTGATATCGAAATTTATTTTCAACATTAATATCAAAACCCTCATATATGATGTCGAGATTTAAGCCTACCATACAGCTCAAGATTTATCTTGGATTATTATCGAGATCCGATTTAGTATTATTATCAAGATAAGTCATGAGGTCTCGAGATCTAACACAATACCTATGTCGAGATCCCACAAATAGAACTTAAGAAAATATATCGAGATCCTTATGAGTTTCAAAATAATACTTCTTCAATTTAGGTCAAAATTCGGAATTATAGGGTTTTCAATTAAGCCACTTTAGTGAGATTGTAATTAGACTAACAAACCATAATTTTATATGTTTCTGTACTTAGGGTTTGAAGGTTAGCGACTAACCATACGATAAGCTAAGGATACCAGGTAAGTGGAAATCCCAACTACAACACATAATTGTATGTGCATGAAATTATGTGCTACGTGCTTTTATGATTTTATGTGGCTTCCATGAATTATGTGATTTCTTACGAAATTAATTTACATTATATGATGACATGACACGCATGTTCATGGCATGAGCATATGCACGCACGACTAGTATGAGAGTCAGGGAAATAGCGTGCATGAGTATAAGATCGCTTGAGAGCGATGTATATTTGCCGATATAGGCATTTGTGTCGACTCAATGATGAGTCACGGCTCTTCTATGCTACCACGGCGATTCACGAGGCCGAATTACCTGTTTCACGAGAGGTAGGGGAAATACACCATGGCGATTCACGAGGCCAAATATATATTGCCTGATTCACGAGAGGCAGGTGGATACCCCGTAGCGGGAGATGCAACCTGGAGGATGTGACTCGAGGGAATCAGCGGCACCGAGGGTACCTCGAGTGTTGGCGACCTCGTAGTAAGCTACCAGTGAGAAGCGCCCGCGTGTCAGACTGCATTGGGATGGAAATGCGCCTTAGGGTTAAACGAAATTTGTGTGCCCGGGTTCCTCTCAATGTGACTGCACTGGGATTGAAATGCACTATTAGCCTCTCGGTGTGGACCGCATTGGGATTAAAAGGCACCATAGGGTTACGCACAGATGGAGTACTCGGGTTTAGCCTCCCAGTGTGTGTACTGCCACTTATACTCTTAGGGGTTTGAGCTCTATATGGTGCATAGTAAGATTGAAAGCCGCGGGCCCAATAAGAAATAAAAAGAACGAGAAGGATACGAGAGGTCAATAGCATTGGCGCGGATGCCTTCGCTATTTAGGTCACGTGCATTTCATGCATGGTTTTCACTTACTGAGCTTTATAAGCTCATTCCATGTTTTTATGTGTTGTAGGACCCCGCGATCACGGTACGTGATCATTTTCACGGCGAGGCCAACTTTTGAAGCTTCCGGGGGCTTTTGAGATGGAAGTGTGTGCATGGATGCGACCTCATGGAGGCCCAGTAGATAGATTTATTCTGATCCGCATGCGCGCTTTCCTATGTAATTAGGGCCCAGGATGATTTTGTAGAAACCGTTATGATTCCTTTTTATAAAAGGAAAAATTTTATACCATATCTTACAAGATCTATTTTGTTATTAGGACATTAGTCGCGTAGACTAGTGTAGAAAGTAGTGGTGGAAGGCGGGGCGCCACATTAATAATTACTATCGTATAATTAAACAGAATTACTAGAAAATAATTTTTTTACATAATAAAATAAAAGACTTAAATGTGCACTATATTTATTACAATTTGACTTTCTTCTTTTATTAAATAATTCCGTATAAACTGAAATAATCTTTAGTGTGAATAATCCTGCAATTTTAATTATAAGGGTATAATCGTAATTGTAAACCAATCCCTTTTTCCATCGTTCTCCATCGTCTTCTTCACTGTAATCCCTTTTCCCATCGTTCTCCATCATCGTCTTCTTCACTGTGACCAAACACATTCTGCAATTACACTAGCTTTTTTCAACTGGCTTATTTTGATTAACACCCGTTATTTGATCACATAAATTAGAAAACAAAAGTGAAAAAAATAAATTTGGATAGAGGGGAAACAGTTCCCCGCTACAGGTAGCGGGGCACTGTACCAAACGCCATGAATAGAGTGGCGTTTACAGGACGGTTGGAGCTCCCCCCACGCCATTATTGGCGTTTAACGCCAGAAATAGCGTCTCGTTGCAGATGCTCTAAGTCCTACGGTATATACCCAGTGTAATACTAGGACATCAAGTTTTTAAATTGAAGCAAAATTTTGATTATATTAAAATTGAAATTCGTAAGTTTATGATATCATGTTTCCAAGTCGAAACAATTTAAGAACAATAAAATGTCATTGCTTCAATTGTGTAATTATTGCCCACGGTTACTTCAACTTTCCAAATTTATTCAAAAATTGCAAATCTTAATTTAGATATTCATAAATGGTTATAATTTTAAACACTTATTCCGCATGATTTAAAAAATAATAATAATCAAGCCTAGAATAAATAAAGGGGCCAAAGTGATAGTCCACACTTGGTAGGAGCTGCTCTGGGGCTGGAGCTATTGGTGCTGCCAAGGTAAAACTCCAAGTCCTTAACATTTCTGACAATTTTTTTCATCCATAGTGAGGGCTATTTGGGCATTATTTCATGCGTTTCCAAGTGGGGAAATTACTTCTAATGTTACAAACAGAAAAAAGTTCGAAAAATGGCGAGCGCCAAGTTTTCCCAACCAATTTGGTGTGCTTTGGGCTTAAGAAACTCGAAGAGTTCGTACATTTCTTAGATCAGTAAGGCTAAACGCTTACAAGATAGTGCCGTGTCGAGCCACTTCGGCTTCATCATGCAGTTTATGTTCAGTTTCGTACCATGTTGTCTGAAAACAAATAGTAATGCTATGCCAATCCATTTGGTTAAAATCTTCTTCGCCTGTAACTTTTCCCAGTTACTATATAACTTATCTACAACATCAAAACCCTATACCACACGACAAACACTTCAAGCATCGACGGCGAATCCTAAACGCATCACAAGAGGGAAAAAAAAAACCTTTCAATAAGCTAACCTCAGCCTCGCCTCCTCGTTAGGGAAGATCTTATCGCCCGACGAGTGCTCCATGCCTTCTTCGGAGTTATAACTAAATATATCTTCGGGCGCATTGATGCAGTTTCTAAGGGTAAGATTCGCCGACGTCTTCCCATGATTATGATGATGATGATTATTGAGGTATAGAACAACTACGCTTATATCGTCGTGAAAGTGCCTCCTCACTCCTTTTTCGATCTTCCTTATGTCTCTGTATCTCACCTCCCTCTTCTTCGCTGCTTCTTGAATCGCTGCTGCTATTAGTCTGTTAGCTATTCCCTGCAAAAACAAAAGTTTCTTTAAGCTCTTTCTTACACGTAATATTCATACAAGACAAGAACAAAAAAAAGAGGGCAGTGTACAGTGAGTAAGACTCACAGCTCTTGGGTTTTTGTGCACGATTTGCACTGCTTCTTCGTCGCTCAACTGTTCCCATAAACCGTCCGAGGCGAAAATTACAAACATGTCCTCGGGCCTGAGCTTCCTCGTGACAATGGAAGGTTCGGCGCTCAAAACCGCTCTCTTCATTGGTACGAAGTTTCCATAGTGCTGGAAAATAGGGTCTCTGCTGAAGTCGGGTTTTTTCAGGTAAACATCTCCAATCGATCTAGACACCTAGAAAACATTATCAACCGAAAAGAATCACTGAGATGCATACGAAAAGATAGATACGTAACGCAGACAAGACAACCCATCCTAGGTTCTTCGATTGCTTATTTCTTACCAAGAAATGAGGAATTCGAAAAGCAATTTGATTCTGCATACCTGAATTATGCCCTTGATTCTCCAAACGCCTCTGCAGTAAATAACGACGGGCGAATCGTCGGGATGAAGGGCTTCGACTTCCATCCTCACGTCATCGTTCGAAACATTGTGATCCCTCGAAAGGCGTTCGGGCACGACTGAGCTCTTCTCTCCATCGAATCCTTTCCTCCCAAGAACGGCCCTCGAATCTCCCAAGTTTGCGACGAACAATTGACCTTCCGTCACTGCGCCGAAGAGACAGCAAGAACCTGCCGAGGCAATCTGTGGTTTTATGGGCAGGGATTGCTTTACCAAAGCGGTGAAATCGTCTTCTGTTGCAGTAAAAGCCTTCTTTATTACGTCGGGGGAAAGTCCACCTCGCTCAGTCGCAAACTCTGTTTAGAATAGAAGAAATATCGTTTACCATAGTACGAACTTCGAACCCTAGAATCGAAATTGAGACAGAATTGGGGGAAAACTTACTGAGGAGATAGGGGAATAGGTGTCGGCTGATGAATCTTGAAGTCTCAGGTCCACCGTGGCCGTCGTACACGCCGACGTACGTGGCGGAAGGTGACGTAAGCACCTGGCACTGATCTTCGAGGCTCGAATTGGCCTGAACCACGGCCATCGAGAAATCGCCGTAGGCGTGGGGGTTCAATTCCGACTGCCACAGCAATCCGTCGCCCTTCCGCCGGCCGCCGAAGCAGCTGTAAAAGCACGATCGCAGCATACTAGCCTCGCCGAAATCCTTTTTTCCCCTTTTTCTTCTCCTCCTTCTATAAGAAAAAAGAAACTGATTCGATTGAATACTTCGAATCTCCTCCTCCTTGAATTGAGTTCTTGGGAAGTTTACTGCGTCAGTTAAATTTGATTTCTTGGTGATTAAGAGTGGTTTACCAACGTCTTTCTTTTTCAGGTGGACTGAGGTTTTTAATCAAACGTGTGAAGGAAAACGCGTTAAAAGTTTGTAAGAGAAAGAAGACATTAGTGACACGTCAGCGTCTCTTTGAGGTATGTATTATTACAACGCGCTTTTCTAATTAGAGAGCTTTGCTTTGAGTGTGGATCATAATTAGTTTTAAGTAAATTGTTTCTTACTATGTTTACTAAGAATTTTATGGAATTTGGAGTCATAATAGACATTATTTTTCAAATGTAACTAATATCTCCTTTTTAAAATGGAGCTATTAATCACGTAATTTCCAAAGTTATCGCAGTGGCATGACCGACCACGTAAACCACGTTTAAATATAGGGGCATTTTCATTTCAGGCCCCCAATATAACTATCATTTAGGACCAGATCATCTTGGTAAAAAATTTAGTTTTAAGGACCCATTTTCTGTCAGTACCACTTCATTGCTCTTACATACCAGTATGTTGAAATTCTGTAGTACAAAACCATAATCCAGTACCAGTTTATGATCATCTGATACCAGTTTATTTTCTGCAGTACCACTTCATTGCTCTGACATACCAGTATGCTGAAAGTTTGTAACACAAAACGATCATTCTACACCAGTTCATATATCTTTCATACCACTTTTTTACACCACACAAATGGGTCCTTTAACCTAAAAAATCTCAAATAGGGCCTGGATTCGAAATCAAACCCTTAATGGGGCTTGATTTCGAATTGACCCTTAAATATATTTACTTATATAATTATAGAAATGTAGGTGTGCTATTGACTTTTTTAAGTTTTACCTAAAAAATAAATTAAATAATAATTAATTAACAATAACTACTATCATACATAAATTTAATAATTTTACTAATTTATAATAATTACAAATAGGTAATACCGTTTGCACGGGTTTTGTCGCATTTCTTGTTTTATGGAGGTTAATAATAATCATTTTATGGGCGGCTAATATAAATTGCAGATCACAGACTTGATGCTAATAGACTGGGTTTATAAGTACTTCGAGAGTTTAGATGTCTTGACTGGGTTTTAAGGATGGTTGTAACTTGTATCTGGGGATGGTTATTTTGAATTCGTCAAATTTGATTATTTATATTATATTGAGATAGTTATTATGCGAGGGAATGAGCAATTGAGCATTATGATTATATTACATGGGCTTTTAAAGTTCAGGCCCCAATATAATTTTCATTTAGATTTTAGGGCACTGTCAGAAAATTCATAGTTTTAAGGACCCGATTTCTACAGAAATACTTAAGGGTTCTGCTGTACCACTTCTCTGTTTAACAGTACCACTTCATGGGTCTACAGTACCACTTCATGTGTCTAGTACCACTTCACTGTTCAGCAGTACCACTTCATGGGTCTACAGTACCACTTCATGTACAATGTATACCACTTGCGAAAATTTAGGTCCTTATCTCTAAATTTCATAAAATCGGGTCCTTAAAACTATAAATTTTCTGACATGGATCTGAAACCTAATTTAGAATATCTTTTGGGACATGACTCGTAATTTGCACTATATTCTATATATAATAATGTGCCGTGGTTATCTATTCAAATAAAACAATAATTATAAGGACGACCATTTGATTAAAACTTTGAAATGAATGGCCTTATCATATATATTTAGTATTATAATTGATTTATATCTCTATCAAATTAGAAAAATGATCATTTTAATTCAAGGTCTTGTCGCAATCAAGAAGTGTAGTTATATTTTGCACTAAATGCACGTCATATTAGTAAATATAATAGTACACAATGCTTGACTTGACCCTCAAAATGGAGTCACTTGGGTAAACGGTGTGCTTCTTGGAATATTCTTAAACAAAATGTCTATTTGAGCGTAAAATCAATGCAAATATATGTTCATTTCATTCACACTGGATTGCAGGGGATACTTAGATTACTTTAATGATGGGATAAAAAATAAACCAATACTATATACACATCTGACATGAAGTAGATTGTTTCTTTTGAGATATATATTTTTCCTTGCAGGAAACAATACCTTGTGTTCAGTTAAGTTCAGTTTGAAGCAAATATGACCATTATTGTGGCCTATTGTTAGGATCGTGGACCGGGTGTTAGAGGGGATGAATAACACCGGTCACCATTTTTGCTCATCGGTGGGTTTCACGTCCGGTTAGAGAGTGAAATCGGTTTCCAATCTTCAATCAAGGTCAAGTGCGGAATATATTAGGCTTGATTGTGAACTATGTATGGTGGTTTGTGTATGTGGGTGATTTGGTCCGGTTTTGGTGTATCGAGACGGTGGAGGCATTTCGTCGAACACCTTGGGTGTGGATATTTGGAGTGTGTATTTTGACTTGTAGGAAAGAGACATGAGATTTGTTATGGAAGTTCGGAGTTAACTCTCCTACGTCTCCCCTTCTTCCTCGCAAGGAAGGTTCACTAGACTTCAGTTATACACTCATTGTACAACCTACCCGGCTGCCCTCAGCCTTATCTAGTGAATCACCTAGGCAGTCGTATAATACAATCCACCTACTTCGACAGCTTTTTACAGTCCGTCAGAAACTTACGGCACCCCGCAAGGTCAACCGTAAACGTTGTAGGCCGCAACCTCACAACCACTTTGATATTTTACGTCTCTTAGCTAAGACGGCACCATTCTTTCTCGTCTCGATGCGAAGACTACATACACTTGTTTATAGTCTATGTGCTAAGACTCTCACTCAACTAATCTGCTTAAGCTCAACTCTCTAATATGTGAGTGAGGTGTGTGGGTTTGAACGTTGTAGCTCTCTCACTTTTGTAACCCACACAGTTGGAAGAACTCTCTTGATTTTCTTCTTTGCTCTTTACTCTTGTTCTTCTCTCTTGGATCTCTCTTTGAATGTGTATATGGTTTGCTCTAGGATCCTTAGCTTGTTTCTGCCCGTCACAGTTGTTTTTATAGGTCTTCCCACCTTAATATATCCGTTAGACTCAATAAAATAGCCGTTGGGAGCCTTTGATGACTTTGGTCAATGCTGTCAGCTTTATCTGTCTGTACCTCTGCTGCAGTAGAAGGCTTGTACACTAGTCAACAGTTGACCAGTCAATCCAGTCATTGACCGGACCAGTAACTGACCGAACCAGTCAAGACCGAAACCGACTAGTCAGTCTGAAACCGGACCAGTCCAGACCGAAACCGACCAGTCAGTCTGAAACCAGACCAGTTCAGACCGAAACCGACCAGTCAGTCCGAAACCGGATCAGTCCAGTCCAGTCTGACCAATCGAAACCGGGTTGACCAATAGTTGACCGCGTTGACCAGTATTGACCGGAAGTTGACCGATCCAGTTTTTCGCCCTGAGCTCATATTTGATATCTGTTTTTCGAACTGAGCTCATCTTCACACTCAATAAATATGTTAGTAATACAATTACT
Organism: Craterostigma plantagineum; assembly: GCA_027422505.1. Classification (NCBI taxonomy): domain Eukaryota; kingdom Viridiplantae; phylum Streptophyta; class Magnoliopsida; order Lamiales; family Linderniaceae; genus Craterostigma; species Craterostigma plantagineum. Next base: position 8,584,366 of record JAPQWV010000035.1, read on the forward strand.
AAGTTTTGTGTTCATCAAACCGGATTGCTTAGATATTTAAATCCAACACCTATATATTCATATCTAGCTTCTAAACAAATCATTCTTTGCCAATTTTGAAGACCATAATAAGTGAGCCCAATTGTATCGAACTCATGACCTTCTTCTGACCAGATGTATTTTTTAGTTCAAATTAAAACTTCTGAACATCACATCGGCTTATTAAACGATCTCAACTTCAAGGGAAATTGATTCTTATGCCTATGTTTATCGTCTCAACTTACATAGATCGGCGACTCCCTATTAAAAAAATACTCAAACTACTATTGGAAAAATACTATTGGGCTAACGCTAACCCATGGGGCGATGAGAGAGAGAAAGAGAGAGGTTACTATTGCCCAGGTTGAGTAAGTATTCGAAGGTGGAGCCATTTTTTCAAGAATTTGTTGAGATAGAGAAAGAGAGAGGTTACAACGAGAAAGACATTAAAAAAATTTAAATACTTATCGTTTTACACTTCTTTTTTAACAAATCGTTTTCCGTTTCCAAAAAGAATTAACTTGAATACTTTCAGCTTTACCCATCATCGTAGATAAACAGAATTATATTAAATAGGATAAAACAATAAATTAAGGACAAAATAATATTTTACCTTCTTTCTAATATGGGTGCAATTTCCTTAACTGACTTCTAGTTCAGAGGGACTAACCAAGTCGCGAGAGTTGAAGAGGCCCAAAAAGGAAGCAATATACAATAGAAACTAAAAGAAAATACCAACCCACTGTTTTTTTTTTCAAAAAAAAAAACAGTAAGATTTAAATCTCGGGATTTCGACCGTCGATCTTCCTACGACAGTAAGGGCAATCTCCGGAAGCGCTTATCCAAGGAACCAAACAAGAAACATGGTATTTATGTCTGCAATTCAGACGAATAAGCTCGTCTCCTTCCGAGAACACCTCCAAGCATATGCTGCAATCTTTCGAAAACGCCTTTGTTTCGCCGTCGAATTCTTGCGGGAAATTCGCGTATACATATTTCGGTAAGCGGTCGATTGCCCCTTTTGCAAGTCCCGGCGATCTCTTGCTTGTTGCGGTTCGTGTAAGAAGGAGCAGAGAAGCTGCAAAATATCGGGTTATATCCGCTTCGACCGGCGTGGGATTTTCTCGGCTCGGAATTTCGTTACTAGGGTTTCTTATTGAAGTGCCGTTATTTCGCCTGTAATATAAGAAAGTAAGGAACGAAGCTTCTTCATAGAGCTGAAAGTTTGGGCCACAGCCCAGCCCTAAAAAACCGGGTTTAGCCTTAAATTTGCTGAGCCGGCGAGTCAAAAAAACCCGACGGGTTGCGTGCCAAATTGGGCCCGTTGTGTTTTAATTTTTTCTTTTATTTTCTATATATAATATTAATAAATTCAATTTGATGTGTAAAAAATAATATTTTTGATGAATTTATGGGATATAAGATTTTTTTTCTAACTATATATTTGTAATATTTGGTATCATCATAGTATAAAATATAATATTTTTGAAGCAAATAAAAGATTTTTCAATAAACAAATTAGAAAAATAATAAAAATATAGGCCCGTTAGCCCGACGGGCTGGCCCGGTCCATCATGCTATGGATTTAGCCAAGACACAGAAAATACGGTCAACTAACACAAAAGTACAGTTCATGCAGTATTTTTTTTTACTCGAAACCATCAACTCTATTTTCCACACTAGTTTGTCCTACAACACATTGACTCTATTTACTATATTCAAAACAATATCGATATGCATTCATACTTATTATTATAATCAATTTATAAAAATACATATGACTCAATCAAATCAAAATATTTGATAAAAAAATTAAAATTTGAATATTAAATTAAAGTGAAAAATAAAAATAATAAATATAAATAAAAAAATAAAAATAAGGTCATGGGATTAGTTTAAGTTTTCGGATAAGAATATAATAAATTACGATACATTTTAGGTTGATGAATAATGCTTTAGGTTGATGAATAATGCTATGCCAAACGTAGAGTAACATTGTTCATCAACACAAAACACTGCTTCAAATTTGCAGCTTGAAAAAGATATTGTATTTTGCGCAGTACGCATTGGCGATGCTCTTAGGCCATCTCCAACCATTCCTCTATATATAGAGTTGAAACAGTACAATTCCTCCAGATTTACTGTTTAAACAGTACCGTCAAACTCCAACCATTCCTCTATATTTTCCTCTATATGTAATATTTCTTATTCCTCAATTAAGTAAATTGTTGAAAATTATTGATATTAGAGAAATAATCAACAAACCTAAATTTTCAAATAAAAGACTTAAAGAATGCAAATTCTTAAGTTATGAAAATTAAATACAACATTCTTAATATTTTTATTATACTTTAATTTATTTTTATTATTTATAATGTATCAATTGAAAAAAATGATAAATTCAATAAATTTACCTCATGTTATTTTGTTTTGATATATAATCAAAAATTATTACTTAGAAGAAAATATTAAATTAATTAAATTACCTCAAATTATTAATCAAAATATTAAATAGAAGAACCTCGTTTATATATTTAATTTTGTAGCTAACTATTTTAATTAATTTAAATTAAGACCAATTATGTATTAATAAACATTTTTTATAGGTAAAATTATTGTTTTATTATTTTTTTTATAAATAAAGTTATTGTCTTCTCTCTCGCCTCCCAACACTGTTCATCTTTTTTACGGTGAAGAACGATTCCAAGCAAACATTCCAAGTTCTCTCTGGTAGAAAAGCTGTAATTTGTAATACTATGTCAGCTTTCATCTTTAATTTAATTTCTGTGATACTCAAACAAGTAAGAAAACGTATAAAATAAAAAAAGAAAAAATAAAAACTATAGCGGGTGAACAATGCCCCGCAAAAGGTAGCGGGGCACTGTAGTTTCCGCTGCAAATAGAGTGGCGTTTGGCGGTGGGTTGGAGCTCCTCCACCGCCAAATCTCCAGCGGAACGCCAGCTTTGGCGTCCCGTTGGAGATGCTCTTAGGAAGTTAGTAACTGTAAAGATGTTTACAAAGCTGGGACCTGAAAGGGAGGCGCCGTTCAACCTTAGCAATAGCCTTTCCCTAGCAAGTTCGACGGCTCTTGGGAGCCTTTCGCCACTTTCGACCGAAATTGACTCGCGATCCTAGTCAAATCCATAGCAGTGGCTAATTAGAAAAGCAAAACTAAATGATCCGAAATTGATTCTTACCATTAATGTGTCTTTCATGGCATTAACATGGCAGGGTTGAAATCTTTCTTACCATTCTTACCCGAAAACAGCAGATCTCGAAGAACCAATTGATAGGATAATCACATCGAACACAAAACAAATTAAGGGAATTGGGAAATTAGGGATTTAAGGGAATTACTAAATTTCGCTCGAAATCTAATTTAAGGGAATTGGGAAATTAGGGATTTTGAAGATGGGCATTAAGTGTTCTTACCTTCGTGGAGAAAAAGAACTGAATTTTTGACCCCTCTTCTCCTCAGTTGCATTCGAGGAAGAAAAGGCTGAAGCTTCACAAATCACAGCTTTTTTGTCACCTTCTTACAAGATAATAAATATAAGGGAAAGATTCACTTAAATTTATATTAGGCAAACTTTCTATCACATAACTCCCTTATCAGAAAAATACATCACTTAACTCCCCGATTTACTGCTTGTACCAATTTCTTCAGTCACGGTGTACCTTTCTATGTTTGTATTGTATCCCACAATATGTTGATATAGTGTAGCTAAATGTGTTTGTATGGTGTACCTGCGGCAGATCAGGTACATATCTGGAAAAAAATAGAAACACTGTAACAACACATTTAAGTACACTATATCAACGTACTGTGGTACACAATACAAACATAGAAAGGTACAATGTGACTTAAGAATGTAGTACAAACAGTAAATAGGAATTAAGTGATATATTTCTCTGACTAGGGAGTTAAGAGATAGAAAGTTTGCAAATAGGGATTTAAGTAAAAGTTTCCCTAAAAATAAATCATTTATCCTTTTAAATACTTCACCTGTCGGAAAAGAAAAATAACGTATAATCGAACCGATATTGAAAAAAGAAAAAGGTAATGGCATGACATCTATGACCGATGTGGTAAATTATTGATCTTTTATGATGCCGTCGAAATTTGATCTACCGCGCTAAACGGCCAACGAACTCCTTCCCACCTTAACTTCGCCGCGAATTGCCTGAATATTACGAAACAGGGTAGGGGTGGGGGTTCATTGCCCTCTTGCCTAGGTCAAGAGGGTAGTTTTCATGTTCCAGGCGTAAAGTAGCATAGAAATTGATATAGAAATGGTATAAAGTGATAAAGAGTAAGCGAAGCAGAGTAACCGTGTGGATACATAAAATGCGATATCTGTTTGGACGTGCTTTGTGGTATTTATAGATTCCTTCGGTTTCGTCCACATCCCGTGCTTCTTGGGATCGAGTTTCCTTGTTCCCCACGACGCACGTCCCCCTACCCCCTTAACCTTAGACGGTTATTCTTCGCACGTTCTGCTGGCATCGACGAGGGGAGATCGTGGCGGTTTCCCATCTGGGAGTCCAATTTCCGAGGTACGTGCCTAGTTCAGGCGTCGGGAGAAGTTCCCGAGGGAACAACCAGGGTGCTCCTGCAAGGTGGCTCGGGGATATATGGTCTCGGGAAACTTCCCCCCGGCGTGCTCCTTGGTGGACTCGGGGGTTTTTACCGTGGGGGCTGTTGGGGTTGTCGAAATCACGAGCAATATTAACGGCAATAAACCAACAACGAAAGCGAAAATAACACGCCAACTTTTAACGTGGAAAATCCAAAACGGGAAAAACCATGGGATCGCTCTCCCGATCCAATGAAACAATCCATTATAACGAGTTCGGGTGGTTGAGGACCCGGTGTAGTGGATTCGGGCCCATGCTGAGGACCCGGATAGTTCTCTCAAACCAGGTGGTTGGGTTAGTTAATGCGGGTAGGTTATTTTGCCGCAGGGTTGGTGAAACCCGAGGATAATATTTTATAAGTCAAAAGAAGGAAATTAGAATCTAGAATCTATTGTAAAAATGATTATGTTGAAGCAATTGTTCTATTTCGGGCATGATATCATAATGTCCCTAATCTCTTTATATATGTCATATACATATAAACGTGCGAGATTTGTTAAAAAAATACTCGTTATATCGAGGGATCCACTTATAAAGTTGTATGTATACATTGCAAGATGAAATTACGCCCAAAGTTATAGGCTTTCGTTCAAACTATATAAGATAAACCATTATTATTTCAAAAGATTATTGTGGTTATCCTTTTAACCTCTAATGTTCAAAACAAAACTTCCACGAACAAAACTTCGTATAACATCAAAATATTAGTGAGCTAAATCACTAAACATCTATTCTTATATTTTATAAAGAGTCTACGCCTCATAAAAACCGTACTATAATTTGGTTTGTCAATTTAAAGTTTCAAACCAATCATGTTCTATCTATAACTAAAAATTAATTAAAAAAAAGAATTACTACACACGTTGTATATAAAAAATTGCCACTTAATTTCACTCCATTTTTTATCTACAATTAATAATTACAAAAAAATAAAAATTCAAACCGATCATTCCTTACTAGTACAGTAAACGGGCCCGTGGCCCTGGCGGGGCGGGCTGCCGTTTTTCGCGGGCCTAGGCGGGTAAGCCCGCACGTGCCACGGGCTTTGGCAGGACGGACCTGGCGGGCTGCGAGCCTGCCCGTCAAGTATAATATAATATTATTAAAAAATTAATATATGAATGCATAATAAATGTTTTTTTGAGATTCAATTTTTATTTTAATCAAGTTTAATAACATAAATAAATTTTTAGTAAAGAATTTAAATGTGATTAGGAGTAATTCAACTTAAATATTTTATTCTAATGCTTTTTGTTCTTTTTTTAATAATTTTTTTCCTTTTCCTTTTTAGTTTATTTAGGATGGGTCGGGCCTGCCATGCTCGCTACTCGCCAGTAGGGCGGGGCTGGACTTCATTTACCAGGCCCGCCATGACTGCTCTACTCATTACCTTTACTTACTATAGTAACTATTAACTTTCAATTTTTAGTTAATTATATTCAACCTTTAATTTATTAATAAATCAAAATTTATTATGAACAAATAATGATTCATCAATAATGAATCATCAAAATTAAATCATGATTCATCACAATGAATCATCAAAATTATGATTAAATGTGGATGTTTTTGGAATATTAATGACTCATGAATTATGATAAGATGAGGTGTATAAAAATATGTTGTATTTTTGTATAAGTTGTATAGATGATTAAAGTTTTTTAGTGTATGATTTTAGTATACATAGGTGTTTAAGTTGCATTGTAAAGTATCAATATATAGAAAATGTATTCTCTCCTTTAAATTCTCTCCTTATATTATTATAAAAATAATCATAATATATATAAAATAATCTTAATAATATAAATCATAATAAATATTTCATAACAAAATTTTCTTTGTAAACGATAATATGATATTATATCACACAGCATTTTGAGTCTGGAAGAATACTAATATTGATAGCAAATGCGACCATATGTAATAACCCGTGATCTTTGAGCCAACCCTTTGGGACATCAACTATCATAAAAATATGTTTTTTATTTGGTGCTGATATTGGTTATTTATTTATACTTATGGGACTCATTCTAATCATCAATATAAATTGGTCAAAATCCAAATCAAAGTTGAATAAGTAGAAAATTCCTCGTCATAGCAAATGCACCCTAACAAGTAACCATCCACCCACCCCAACTCTCTCTCTCTCTCTCTCTCTCTCTCTCTCTCTCTCTCTCTCTCTCTCTCTCTCTCTCTCTCTATATTTAATTAAACAACACCTAATGTAGAAGGGGATAAAGAGTCCACGTTGACTATGATAACATATGTTTTGTCCAATTTGACTCTGATAAAGCCTTATCTCCCCGGTCACTAATTGAAATCAATCAAAAACTAATTTTTTGTGACCATTATTGCATGGATGGGGTACACAGCAGCCTTAGTTTAATGCTGCGTAGACTATTGACCATATTTACATTATATAGCTATATATTAGAGACTCTATACTAATTACTAACATCTCCACTCATAATCTTTTTCAATTTCTTTGTAATTCAACCTCTTCAAATTCCATCTATCTCAAATGGGTTTTTCGTATCTCCTCTCTTTGCTCATTGCCATTTTCCTCTCTTTCTCCTATGCAGTCACGGCTAATACGGAAGGTAATTTGCTTTTTATTTTCTTTTGCTAATACATCGATCATTCATCATGCTAAGTCCTGCGATTTGAAGTGTTGATTCTATCTGTAGAAAGCAGGTTTCTACTTGCCATAGAAAAAGAAAAAAACAAAAAGAAAAATCTTAAAATATCATGACAAAACCCTAAAAAAAACTTCGTACCCTTCGTTCTATCAGTTCTTGCCCAGTTCTTTCACTTAACATTGTCTATTTTCTTGAGAGAAGTGAACGAATCAAGTGTGACAATTCTCTCTTATTATATTTTCTTCTGCACTTAACGTATTTAGGAGATGCATTATCTGCGTTGAGAAGAAGGCTCACAGATCCCAACAACGTTCTGCAAAGCTGGGATCCAACGCTTATCAATCCTTGCACTTGGTTTCATGTTACATGCAATTGGAATAATCAAGTCATTCGCTTGTAAGAAAGAAAACATCTTTCTTCTTTCTTCTTCTTTAATATATTAAAACTCTTTTCTGTTCTAATTCTAATTGCAGGGATTTGGGCGAGGCTGAGCTCTCAGGCACTTTAGGGCCCGAGCTAGGCGAACTCAAGAAACTTCAGTACTTGTAATAAATTAATCTAAAAAAACCCTCGTCCAAGGAAATCATAAAATATCAACCTTTATTTTGTGTCTTAAAAAAAAACTCGTTTTTAAACTGATTTGCTATAGGGAACTTTACGGCAATAATCTTGGAGGAAAAATCCCTGAAGAACTGGGAAATTTGGAGAAACTTGTAAGTTTAGATCTTTACAGTAACAAGTTGCAAGGGAATATACCCAAGTCTTTAGGGAAACTGAAGTCCCTACGCTTTCTGTAAGTAGTAAAAGCTAACTAAAAATTCCTTAATCTCCTCAAAGGTTGTAATATATATATATATATATATATATATACATATAATTTGTGCAGGCGACTAAATAATAACAAGCTGACTGGAGCAATACCAATAGAGCTTGCCTCTTTGTCGAAGCTGGAAGTCTTGTAAGAATACAATGTTTATTATGTAATTAAAGCTTATATTATTATGATTATATATTATTATTATTATTATTAATGTTCTTGTTCTTTTTGCAGTGATGTCTCACACAATTACCTTAGTGGTATTATACCAATAGGCGGGCCATTTGCGAATTTTACAATGTCAAGGTAATTACATCCAATTAATATGTGTTGAGAATTTCTGTCCCACATCGAAATCAATATCACTCGGCTCAGTATATAAACCAAAGAGGCCTCTCCACCTATCACCAATTGGTTTTAGGTTGGAACCCTCAATTTAACATGGTATCAGAGCCAGGTTTGATCTGCGTGTTATCGCGCATATTTCGCTCACCGTCACCCGATTTCATATATCCACGTGTTAGGCTTTGAATCGTGCCACACGTGAGGGGGCGTGTTGAGAATTTCTGTCCCACATCGAAATCAATATCACTCGGCTCAGTATATAAACCAAAGAGGCCTCTCCACCTATCACCAATTGGTTTTAGGTTGGAACCCTCAATTTAACAATATGTGATGTTACACGTACGTGTTAATTAATGTATCCACTATTTGAGATATTGTTTGAATGTTTAATTTTCAGCTTTCAGGACAACAAGCGGCTTTGTCTGTGAAGAGACCATTAGAGATGGATTTATCTGCACTGAGAGATTATTGTAATAAGAATAAAAAAAGCATCACTTCAATGCAAAATCATCCCTAATAATCTCAGAATTAAAAATGTATTTTTCGTCAGGTGTTTCGTTAAGTCATCCATAATCACCTTCATAATTAAATTTTATTATATTGAAATACAAATTATAAAATTAATAAAATGGTAACTGACTAAAAATAGTAATTAAAAGAAAGTAGCCGAGTTTTTAGATTTTATTCTTAATTTTCTTTTATGAAATTGACAGAAGATAGTTTATAGCCAACCATCACGTTTTTAATAAAAGTGAATAGATGTAAATATAAACTTAACAAATGTATTAACTATTAAGTAACAAGTTGAATTACAGTGAATATAAAAAAAATACAATCCAGTGTTGATGACAAAATAAAAAGTAAATCAGGAAACTTTTAAATAAGGAAGCACTGAACCCATGTATATGCATTACTGAAGTGAAGCCTACTCTAAAATGGAGGAAAACCCTCAAATTTAAGGTTATTTTTCTAAAAATTGATGTTTCCCTACTTACTGTCATTGCCCACGTGCTAATATTTACTTCTGTAATTGTTCTGTGCGCGTACGTAGTTTTCACATATTTGAAGGACTGCTTTGTAATCTTCTCATATGTTCTCTTCCACGTAATAAGCCAAAGTCATGATGGGTCCCACCACCTCCCATCTAAGTCAGTCAACAGCGCACCACTTTTGACTGAACTGTTCAATTCAGACAAAGTAATCAGAGTCCTAATCATCAACAGAAAATCGGGAGTTTTTGTTAGATTAGATAGGATTAGTATCGCGTGGAATTAAAAAAAGGGATTCTAGGCATTTTAATTTGAAAAAGGGGATTGGGTATTGAAAAAAAAACGAAAGTTTGATTAGCTTTTTGATCTGCTCAACTCAAATTTCATGTCGAAATGAGATGTTAATCGATGGTTTCGTGATTATTAAATATATTAATCATAAATCTGAGTGAATTTTCGTGTTTTTAGCCTGAAATCGACGTTTTCAAACAAAAAACGGTTTATTCGAATTATTCTGAACTCGAATTGAGTAATTCGGATAACATTCGGATAGAAAAATAGCATTCTTTATTCGAATCGAATTAATTATTTTTAATTCGAATTTTTTTATTCCAATTGGTTAATTCGAATAAATTCGAATTTAAAAATATTAATTCGAATTAATTCGAATTTTTTTATTCGAATAAATGCTATTTAAATTGGGATATTTTTGTAATCTTCGATTCAATCCCTTATGTGTACTGGAAATAGAAGGCGGTCCCTTCTGTTAAATTAACCCCGCAAAATCACAACCAAACGAAAGATTATGAAAACAAAGACTACGTACCAATTTCACGCCATTACCTCTTTCGTGTTCTTGCACCTCTCATTGGTCAGACTCAGAAGCTTCAAATTCAAATATGCGTGTGACCCGTTATCGTACGGGTCGGTCGGCTCGGGTCGGATCGCAAAGTCCACCTTGTATAGCAGTCTTGACCAAACTTCCACCATGGTTAAACTTAAATCTCTCCCCACATTTCTTTGTCCATTTTCACCATCTCAATCTCTCTCTCTCTCTCTATCTCTCTCTCTCTCAAATGGGTCTTTCGTCTTCTCTCTTCTCTTTGCTTGTAACCATTTTCCTCTCCTTTTCATCTGCAACCTCCACCAATACTGAAGGTAATTTTTTCATTCTATCATCGGGACTATTTTCTTGATTGCTTTGGTATGTGTTTTTATGTATATGTATGTCTTATTACTGCAGAAAAGTTCGATCTTTTCTGATTTGGGATTCTTCTTTCCAACCCATAAAAGCTGATTGTTCTTCTCCTACAATAAATACAACCTCGTCGTTTTATTGCAATCTGTGTTCTTTTCTCAGGAAATGCTTTACATTCACTTAGGGCAAGACTCACAGATCCAAACAACGTTCTACAGAGCTGGGATCCAACGCTCGTAAATCCTTGCACTTGGTTTCATGTCACTTGCGATTCAAATGATTTCGTCGTTCGCTTGTAAGATAAAAAAAATAAAATTAATCTTTTAATAAGCTGTTTTCTTTCTTGATGTTCTTCTTGTGAAAAATAAATAAGCTCATCATCTTCCATTTCAGGGATTTGGGCAATGCTAACATCTCAGGCACCTTAGGCCCTGAGCTAGGCGATCTCAAGCACTTGAACTACTTGTAATAAAATCTCAAACCCTCGCCCAATATGTAATAAAAATTCAATCTTTATTATGCCTTCAATCGCTGGCACTGATTTATTTGCAGAGAGCTTTACGGCAATAATCTGTACGGACCAATCCCAGAAAATCTGGGAAATTTGGAGAAGCTCATAAGCTTAGATCTCTATGGGAATAAGTTCGAAGGGGAGATACCGAAATCTCTGGCGAAATTGAAGTCCCTTCGCTTTCTGTGAGTTGCATAAGAAAGAAAGCCAATGTACTACTCATCTTTTCCTTAATTTCCTCGAAACAACTTAACATATTTTTTGGACAAAAACAATTGCAGGCGACTCAATGATAACAAGCTGAAGGGATCGATCCCAAGGGAGCTTACAACGTTGTCGAACCTCAAAATCTTGTAAGAAATGACTTACGAGTGAAATGTTTCTATGCAATAAAATTTCGATCTTTATTGATTTTCGGCTATTCTCTTGGCAGCGATGTATCGGGCAATGATCTGTGTGGAACCATACCTGTCGATGGCCCGTTTTCGACTTTTGCTATGTCGAGGTAATAATAATCCTTGTGTTAGTGTTAATCCATATTCATTTTATTGAAATTTTACGAATGAATCTTCTGTTTTTTTCTGTCCTATACAGTTTTGAGGATAATAGCAGATTGAATGGGCCTGAATTGAAAGGATTGGTGCCCTATGATTTCGGATGTTAACTAACAAGTTTAACTGTATTGTATTTGCATCTCAACTCTTACAAGTTACAATTGAAGAAAGAAACAATGTTGGATTTCAACTGTTGTGTTAATTGAAGAAAGAAACAATGTTGGATTTCAACTGTTGTGTTAATTTTGGTATAAAGATTATTTTTTCATTACGTGTGATGTGATATGATTTCGAGTATTTTGGGAATGTAATATGATCAATATTTATAGGTAGCATTCGAGATTAAATTAAACAAAATTTTCCCAGAATATTTGAAAAGAAAAACATCATATTGGACATGGTATTGGGCTTGGCTTGGCTTGATTTTACAGATTATTAAGAATTTCACTAATATTTTGTCTATTTTATTAAGCGTGAATAATGACTATAAATTTTCCCTTCGTCGATTTAACAAAAATATTACTCCCTGTCCCAAATATTTATGGACATTTGGGAGTCGGTACGGGAATATTTAAATGTACAATTAAAAGGTAAAAAAGTGTAGTTTGACACGTCTTTTAAGAATATTTAATATTATTATATTGATTGTCTGTGTGATAGTTTTTTTCAAGATTAGTAAATGTACAAAGATATGGGATGTACGATTTAGTAAATGTATAAATGATTTGGACGGATGGAGTAATAAAAATTTTAAATTATTATTTTAATTAATTCTTATACCTTTAATTTAATTTATTATATATCATTACATTTAACTTATAATTCAATCAACTATTTTACGAATAAATTTAATATTATAAATTTATATATGCATCAAAATTCAACTTTGACTAACCAAGCTCGTGACACGTATAGAAATTACAGAGGACACGTGGTGCAATTTTCCAAACTGCCTGCTTTTTTTTCCAAATTTAAAAAGAAAAATCTACTTTTCGAGTTTCTCAGAAAATGAATAAATAAATAAATTACTACCTCCGTCCCGGTATATTTTGTACATTTGATTGGGTTCGGTTTTTAAGGAATATAATATTTTAATAGTATAGAGTAAGAAAAGTGTATGGGTGTGACACGTCTTTTAAGAATATTTAATGTTATTATATTGATTATGTGTGGTAGTTTTTTACTATAAATGGAAATGTATAAAAGTTAGTGGGACGTCCGATTTAGTAACTTGTACAAAAATTACTGGGACGGAGGGAGTAGTTCATAAAATGGCGCTGCGCAAAAGCTTATTTCTCGGATTGTTTTAAATAAATAGCCATGGTCAACGTTAAAATAACCTTAAATTTTAGATTATTTTTCAAAAGGTAGAATCTACGGGGCTATTTTTTTAAAGTTGACTGTGTTGTTATTTTAGAAAGACCCCTTATTTTTCCTCCAAACGCACACCGACTATGGCGAACACAGTGACGCGCAAGGCGGCGAAGCACTTCGCAAACTCCATAGCTTCCGCCCGCCGACTCCATCAATCGACGCCGTTCCACCGTTTCACCCTTCCCACCTCGGCGTCTCCGGCGAAGGCGGCGGCGGGGGCGGCGTACTCTTCTCTGAAGAAGCCGCCGCCGCCGCCCGCCGGGCTGGTTGGCTGGTACTTGAGCATGCTCGAAACGCGACCCATCATCACAAAGAGCTTCACCGCGGCGTTCATTTACGCCGCCGCCGACGCATCTTCTCAGGTGGTAACTGATAAATGTCTTCATTCATCTTCCTAGGAGCGTATTATTACTGGGACGGCTACCATTTTGTCAGAAAGATTCCAACTTTTTTCTTACATCTGTGATTCTTAACTCTGTTCTTGATAAGCCAAGACGAAGTATTTGCTAATTTCCATTTTCTTTTTCCCAATCTTTAGACTCTAATCAACGAAAACAGAGAGAAGTACGACCTCCTAAGAACGGCAAGAATGGCGGGCTATGGATTAATCATCTTAGGCCCTTCATTACACTATTGGTACAGCTTCGCATCAAAGATGTTCCCAAATAGGGATATTATATCTACGGTGAAGAAAATAGCTTTAGGACAAGCATCGTACGGACCAACAATGACCTGCGTTTTCTTCTCCTTCAACGCTGCTTTGCAAGGCGAAAATTCCTCGGAGATCATCGCAAGACTTAGAAGGGATTTGTTCACTACGGTAATAAATGGGCTTATGTATTGGCCTGCCTGCGATTTCGTAACGTTCAAGTTCATCCCAGTTCCATTGCAGGTGAAATTTTAAGTGTGTGTGTGTGTGTTTGAAGAGGTTTGTGAATACTAACTAAGGTTGTTGTTTTTGTTTTTCATTTTTCTTGTTGTATTGCTTGCAGCCACTTGTGGTGAACTCATTTTCTTACCTTTGGACTATTTACTTGACTTACATGGCGAGCTTGGAGAAAGCTGATGAGAGTTAAAAGCATTTCCGACCATTTTGACTGAGATTAGCAGATTAGTGTTTGGGTGTAATGTTAAGTTTAGTTTTCTTGACGGCGACGAGTATTTAGTAAATGGGGAGAACATAAGCTTTGTATTACAGAGTATTTTTTTGCTTAAATAGTATTTTTACAACTACTTAAATAGTATTTTTTTTGGATTACTATTTGCCGCCCCTTTTTTCTAGTCATTTTTCCTAGTCACTGCCTCCTAAAGGACAGTAAAAAACGATTTTGCCCTATGATATTTAAATTAATTTAAAAAGAAAAAACTAACTAAATATATAATTTCGGTACGAAATACAAAAAACTACATACACAAACAAATTCGAACGATCGATCTATTCGGAAAAAAAATTCGATTTAATATTCTAGGACCGATCGATCGATATTATCGGCCCTGCAGTGCACCGGCCGAACGAAATTTTCGGCCGGGCTGGGTGCGGGCCGATCGATATTTTCAGCCCAACCACAGCCTGGCCGAAAGATCGGCCCGCACCCAGCCCGGCCGAAAATTTCGTTCGGCCCTGGCAGTGTACGGCCGAACGATTTTTCGGCCCTGACAGGTCTGGCCGAAAAAATCGATCGACTAGTAAACTACAGGGCCAAAAATTTCGTTCGGCCCGTGCACTGCCTGGCCGAAAATCTCGATCGACCGTATTTTTTTTCTAAGTTTTTTGGAAATAATATTTGTATTAGTAATTTTTGTGTTTATGTTTGGAGTATTTTTTTGCATCTTTATCCCGTTTCGAATTACTAATACAATAGATAGTCACAAATTATAACACAAAAAAATTACTAATACAAATAATTATTCCCGAAAAACTTAAAAAAAAAGATACGGTCGATCGAGCTTTTCGGCCAGGCAGTGCACGGGCAGAACGAAATTTTCGGCCCTGCAGTGTACAGGCCGATCGATTTTTTCGGCCAGACCTGTCAGGGCCGAAAAAATCGTTCGACCCGTACGCTGCAGGGCCGAACGAAATTTTCGTCCAGGCAGTGTCTGGCAGAAAATATCAAACGGCCCGCACCCAGCCCGGCCAAAATTCCGTTCAGCCCTTGCACTGCAGGGCCGATAATATCGATCAATCGGTCCTAAAATGTTATATCGAATTTTTTTCCGTATCGATCGATCGTTCGAATTTATTTGTGTATATAGTTTTCAGTATTTCATACCGGAATTATATATTAAGTTAGTTTTTTCTTTTTCAATTAATTTAAATATCATAAGGGCAAAATCGTCTTTTTACAGTCCTTTAGGGGGCGATTACTAGGAAAAAGGAGGTGAATAGTAATTTCCTTTTTTTTGTCCATGGAGATCGATGGTTGCTTCTTGCTTTGCATTGCTCGAGCAAGACAGCAAAAATGATTTTATTTCATAAAAGTAAGTCTTGGCTATTTGTTGAATCTTGCAATGATTAAATCGAACCCAAAATAAAGAACAAAAAGCACATTTAATCTCACTGTAGGAAAAAACCCTTCTGCTGCTGGAAATTTTCCTTCTAAAACCCATTATCAAGATCTGCTAGAGAAATTTCTGAAGAAATCTTCCATGCTGAATTCTGTATTTCTGTTTCTTGAACTCACTTGCTTTCGAGGGAAAAATGATAATTCATATTCAAAGTCTGCGCCAAAATGTGCATACGGCTTCTATTTATATTACATCAATTTGGGCCTATTAGGCGACTCAGCCCAATAATAAGAATACCCGCTAATTACTTAACACAACAGCTATAACAAATAGAACAGTATATAAAGGGGAACAGCCGAGTATAACATCAGAGATTGCAGTTCTTCAACACCCCCTTCAAGCATGGTGTGCGTAGAGGTCGAGGACACCATACTTGGCAAGAAGACAATAGAACTGCTTTTTTCCTAGTGGCTTGGTCAGCATATCTCCTGGCTGTTCTGAGGATGGAATATAAGCTGTTGTGATTGTGCCGTCTTCGATCTTGTCCCTGATAAAATGGCAATCGACTTCGATATGCTTGCTTCTTTCGTGGAAAACTGGGTTTGCTGCAAGCTGTAAGGCCGACTTTGTGACGCCCGGGGCCGAAGAGGGCGAGGAGTGATCGCCGGTGCCAGGGAGCACGGACAATGAGCGGCTCCTGGTAGGCTTCTAGGCGAAGGGGTACATGAACGAACCGATCCAACACCAGAATGAGAGGGGATCCTGAGACTGACAATGTATGGGCGTGTCAGGCTAAGAATCGTATAAAAGAATTGATAGTACTACTCATATCACCAAGGTCGACCTACCTTTACGGGAGTCCATCTATAGAAACTCCGAAGTTAATCGTGCTTGACTTGGGGCAATCTAGGGATGGGTGACCCCCTAGGAAGTTTCTCAGGGTGCGTGTGAGCGAGTGCACGAAGCACGCTAAAAGGTTAAATGGTGGTACAGTGGGGCCAGACTATCAGTCGGAGTGTGGTGGGCCCAACCCCACTAGTCCCGGTAGGGACCGAAGCTATAGTGACACCCGGTATGGGACGGGTTGTTACAGGTGGTATCAGAGCACAACCTCTCGCAGTACGGTGCTGGTTCGGGGATGAACCAGGCGGAAGCTGGTGGGCATGTGACGCCCGGGGCCGAAGAGGGCGGGGAGTGATCGCCGGTGCCAGGGTGCACGGACAATGAGCGGCTCCTGGCAGGCTTCTAGGCGAAGGGGTACATGAACGAACTGATCCAACACAAGAATGAGAGGGGATCCTGAGACTGACAATGTATGGGCGTGTCAGGCTAAGAATCGTATAAAAGAATTGATAGTACTACTCATATCACCAAGGTCGACCTACCTTTTCGGGAGTCCATCTATAGAAACTCCGAAGTTAAGCGTGCTTGACTTGGGGCAATCTAGGGATGGGTGACCCCCTGGGAAGTTTCTCAGGGTGCATGTGAGCGAGTGCACGAAGCACGCTAAAAGGTTAAATGGTGGTACAGTGGGGCCAGACTATCAGTCGGAGTGTGGTGGGCCCAACCCCACTAGTCCAGGTAGGGACCGAAGCTATAGTGACACCCGGTATGAGACGGGTTGTTACAGACTTGCTATCTGACACCCAACTCCTTGCTACGATGGTTTGTTTCTTTGATTTCCATGACAGTGTTGAGTTTCCAAGCTTTATTAAATAGCCTGACAATGATCTCCTTGTATTCGGGCAAGCTGCCCAATATGCATCACAAAAGACATTGAGCTTTACATCACTGTTAGCAGATAATAATATCCCGAGACCTGGTTTCCCTTCCAGGTATCTCAATGCTCTATAAGCCGCATCTAAATGTATCTGCCTTGGCTTGTTCATGAACTTACTAAGAACCTGCACATCATAAGTAATGTCAGGTCTAGTGATACACAGATAAAGTAATTTTCCAATTAGCCTCTGAAAACCAAATATATCATCTAGAATAGGATCAGTTTGGCTGATCTTCTCCCTCACAGCCCTGCTATTTTCTTCGATGGGGTATGAGCTGGTTTACAGCCTGTCATACCAGTTTCCTTTAGCAGATCAATGAGATATTTTCTTCGGTTCAGATGAATTTCCTCTTTTGATCTTGCTATTTCAATCCCAAGGAAGAACTTCAGTTCTCCTAAATCCTTCATGAGGAACACCTTATTGAGATAATCCTTGCACTCAGTAATTAAGGTTAGATCATTTCCAGTAATTAAAATATCATCAACATAAACCAACAGAACTATAATTTTATCACCTTTCTGTTTAGTGAATAATGAGTAATCATGCTTAGAATGTGTGAAACCAAACCTACTAATAACCTGGACAAACTTATCATTCCATTGTCTTGAAGCTTGCTTCAAGCCATACAATGGTTTTTGAAGTTTGCAGACTTGATGCTTTCCTTTCTCAGGATCTGTAAAACCTGGGAGCACCATCATATACACTTCTTCATCTAAATCACCTTGAAGAAATGCATTAGTAACATCCATTTCGAAAAGAGGCCAATTAAGAACAGATGCAATTGAAAGAACAACTCGAATTGTGACATTACAACTGGTGAGAATGTCTCACTGTAGTCAATACCTTCCTTTTGTGTATATCCTTTAGCTACAAGTCGAGCTTTGTCTCTTTCTATCTCCCCATTTGATTTATATTTTATGGTATAGACCCATTTACAGCCTATAACAGTTTTCCCTTGGGGCAGATCAACTAGTATCCAAGTTCTATTAAGTTCTAATGCTCTAAGTTCTGAGTTCATAGCTTCTACCCATCTCATATCACCCTTTGCATCATCATATGACTTAGGGACATAGTCCTTTGAGATAGCATCCAGATATTCCTTGTAGTTAGGAGCAATTCTGTCATATTGAATTGCTGCTGATAAGGGATATCTGGCATCACTAGTCATATTAGCATCTGATGTATAGGGTGATACAAAATCGGTGTGCCAAAGAGGGGTCTGGAAATTCTATCTGACCTTCTTACATGTGGTGTGGTTGATCTTGGCTTACACTAGAACCAGGAAGTTCTGTTTCTGTGTTTTCTGGTGACAGTTCTGCTTCTGTGCTTTCTGGTGGAATTTCCTCAGGTGTATGTGGCTGTAGTCGATCCGTATGGTTCCCTTGCTGCTGCTGGTAAGGGAGGATCAAGTCATCATAATAGTTCTATTCATCATGTGCTGGAAATCTCTCCTTGTCCAGGTTAGTTGCACTAACAGCATATGGAAACGCATCCTCAAATAATATTACCTCCCTCGACACAAGGAACATCTCAGAATCTAAATCCAACAACCTATATCCATTTTGTGTGGTAGAGTACCCCATGCAGACACAACGTTTAGACTTGTGTTGAAACTTATCCCTCTGAGTAATTAACTTCTGAAAACAGAGGCATCCAAATACTTGAAAATGTGCATAGGAGGGCTTCTTACCATAAAGCATCTCGAAAGGTGTTTTCCCATTTAAGACAGGAAGGGAGTCATGTTTATCAGGTATACTGCTGTTTTTACAGCTTCACCCCAAAATTTGATGGGAATGTTTGAGTGAAACTTCAAAGTTCTGGCTACATCAAGTATGTGCCTATGTTTTCTTTCCACAACCCCATTTTGTTGGGGGTATAGGCACATGAGCTTTGGTGAATGATGCCTCTCGAGGCTAGCATAGCATTGCACTCATGAGAAAAGAATTCAAAAGCATTATCACTTCTGATAACTTTTATCCTAGTGCTGAACTGATTTGTGTATTCAATAAAGAAGCATTTCTCCTACTTCTGATTTCGTTTTCATCAATAAGATCCAACACGCTCTTGAATAATCATCTACCACAGTTAAGAAATACCTCTCATGATCATAAGTTAACTCTTTATATGGTCCCCAAATGTCAATATGCACCAACTCAAAAATGGATGCAGCTGTGCACTCTCTAACAGGAAACTTGAATCTTGCATGCTTTGCTAAGGGACATATGGTGCAGTATTTAACAGAGTCATTCACATTCAAGTGCAGATCATTCATGTACTTAAACCTTCCAAATGACATATGCCCAAGTCTATAATGCCACAGAGATACATCGTCTTTATTCAATCTAAAAACAGTTTCCTTATTGGCATGATTACAAAAACTAGTAAATGACTGCTTGTTCTTCACTGGCAAATCAGTGGGTTGTGGTTTGAGAATGTATAATCCGTTCTCAAGCTTACCGATCCTCCTTATCATGCCAGTCAAAGCTTCCTGTAAAGCACAGAGATAATGAGAAAAGAACAGATGCACCTTCTCATCCTTTGCTAACTTAGACACTGATAGCAGATTCTGGTTAAAGTCTGGGACATATAAAACATTTCTAAGCCTAGAATCCTCATGAATTAAGATAGTACAAGACATAACCACTCTGCTAGATGTTCCATTAGGCAGCCTCGTACAACTAATTCTGCAATTATCACTATCAAAACTATTGAACAACTCACTGTTGCATGTGATATGATGATTGGCACCTGTATCTATTATCCAGTTAAGCCTAGAATCAGAACATGTACCTGCAGTGTTTATAGTAGCTGAGCTCCCAATGGCCTTATAGTCCTCAGCACTAGAATTTTTCTCAAGAAGCTTCAAAATCTGGGAGTATTGTTCATTTGTAAATCCTTTCTGACCAGCTGATGCCTCTCTCTTATCATTCTCATGGCTTACTTCTGGGTCAATGATGTTGTTTGCTATGAACTTGCCACCACTGAATCTGCCCTGTCCTCTTCTTGCCTCTGTACCTCTTCTTCCTCCTTTCACAAAGTTGGGAGGATAGCCATGAATCTTGTAGCAATTCTCCCTAGAATGACCATTGAAGTTGCAGTGGTCACAGAATGGCACAGCTTTTCCAGTTTGGCTGCTAGTACTGGTATGATTGATGGAGTATTGAGTCATAAGAGCTAAAGAGGAGTCAGTGTTGGTGGCTTGTAGATTAATTCCCCACCGAGCTTCCTCATTTATTACCATCGAGTAAACCTGATTGTGAGACGGAAGAGGGGACATCAGAAGTATTCGCGACCTGATATTTTGATAACAGTCGTTCAAACCTATCAGAAATTGCATCATCTTTTGCCAGCTGCAAAAGTCCCTGTATTCCTTTGTAACTTCATTTGCAGGAGATGGAATAATTGAGTCGTACCGTCCCATAGAGTCTTCAGCCTGTTAAAGTATTCTGAGACGGATGATGCACCTTGAGTGCTCGAGTAGATCTCCGAACAATCCATACATCCTTGCACCATTCATCTTATCAAATCTCTGCTGCACTGCGATGATAGTCAATGCCTGAAATTAATTCTTCAGAAATTGAGCGGTGGATCCAGGTTTTCACGAGCGCATCACACCGCTTCCATTGCGTGATCAGTGCAGATCGTTCTCCGGACATTTGCAAGTACCATGGATAAAACCGATCTTTTTCTGAGCTTCGAGTGAAATCATCATTCTCGTGCTCCAGATCTTGTAATTTTCGGATCCTTTGAGGATTCCAGTGGTGAGATCGAGGTTCAGCGTATCCGATGGATGAATATACATTGGATTGTTAAATTGCACAATTCATGCGCCTGCGTTGTCTCTTGAATTCGATGGATTCGTTGTGTTTGTCGTGTTATCTTCAGTCGCCATGGCTGATTGAGATCAATTCAGCAAGGCTCTGATACCATGAAGAAATCTTCAATGCTGATTTCTGTATTTCTGTTTCTTGAACTCACTTGCTTTCGAGGGAAAAAATTATAATTCATATTCAAAGTCAGCGCCAAAATGTACATAGGCTTCCATTTATATTACATCAATTTGGGCCTATTAGGCGACTCAGCCCAATAATAAGAATACCCGCTAATTACTTAACACAACAGCTATAACAAATAGAACAGTATATAAAGGGGAATATCCGAGTAAAACATCAGAGATTGTAGTTCTTCAACAATTTCTTCCTTACTAAAAAAATTCTACTGCTTAGTAGCCAAAGTAAACTTAAATTCTGTGTTGTTTAACTTAGCATTATGACGAGGGATTTTCAATCAACTTCATGTCTTATTTTGCATTAAATTTTGTTTTAGTAAGGAATGGTACGACACTGAATTAAAAAGTTGTAATTTCATAATATAATTAAAATTTATAGACTGGAATTTCAAAATTATAGCAATATGAGAAAGAGGTTACAATTTTAGGATAACAAGTTTCACAATTGCAATTTCAGGATAGTGGTTTCAAAATTATAGCAATATGAGAAAGACCTACAATATTTAAGGGTACAATTTT
The DNA here is from genome assembly GCA_027422505.1 of Craterostigma plantagineum. NCBI lineage: Eukaryota > Viridiplantae > Streptophyta > Magnoliopsida > Lamiales > Linderniaceae > Craterostigma > Craterostigma plantagineum. Next base: position 8,606,264 of record JAPQWV010000035.1, read on the forward strand.
AGGATAACTAGTTTCGAATTTGAGAAAAAAAAATTGAATAGTGCTTCCTAAAATTGCAATTTTGTTAACCTCATCAATTTTGAAAGTCATTGTTGTAAACATTTTAAATTTGAAACTTACTATCCTAAAATTCCAATGTCTAATTTAAAAACCCTACAAACAATTTTGTACTTTCGAAGGGAGGACTGTTTGTAAGGAAGGGCTACTTGTGTAACGGAATGTTCAAGTTGAACATTTCCAATAATAATAAATTAGTCCTGCTTAAAAAAAAAGCTTTATCACGAGACGTAGTCAAACAAGACGTCTAAGGGGATGGGTCTCAAGCTCAATAAATCGAAGTCACCCATGATGGAACCTCAACCTGACACTTGATATACCGTCTAGGTCTCGAGTTCAATGAGTCAAAGTACATCATCAGCGTGATTTGGAGTGCTATAATATAGAATGCATCCCAAATTTAGGTAGCACTTGTTGCCCGTTAGTAAAAAGGTAGGTTGAGATTTGATCTCTTAATAGGTCTATATCAAACAACTAGGATATCTTGATAGGACTACCTATGTGAGTGTAAAAGTTTGACCGCTTAAAAGAAGTTCAAGAGCTTGACTTCGACACTCATGAAGGATACTTGACACAAGGTCTATAATGTGTCGCTATAAATGAATGTCTGGCTGTGTGAGAAATCAAATGTGTGACCGACTCTACAGGTGGTCAGTATGAATAATTGGTTCAAGGCTGTATCCACCATCTTATTCGGACCTCTTGTATCGAGCCTTCACTAAGTGATGGTTCAAATCTTTAGGCATAAGATTTACAGATTTGTTATCATTACGAAGAGTTTCCTTTATATTGAAAATGGCAGGGGATTGTTGAATATTTTCAAATAAAGAAAATAAAATATTAAAATATTGTATGACTTAGTTGAAAGTCGGATCCCTTCGTAGGAATAATTAATGAATTGTTATATCACTTCAATAAAATATTATATTTGTTAAGTTATTCCTTTTGAGAAAAAACATAACAATTCAAGTTTTGGCGAATAGATACACCAATTCAGAAGGAACCTCTCTGCAACTATAAATATTTGGGTTCTGTCTTACGAAGAGAATCAATTCAAGCAATCAAATCGGCTCAAACACACCAAAGAATTCAGTGCATACTTCGCTAAAGCAAAAGTGTGGTACGTGTTTCTTTGTATCCTGAAGGTATTCAGTTATTCTCTCGTTTGCTTTGTAGAGAGCGAAAATCACCTTTGGGAAAGTGGCTTATAGATACACGCCTAGAAACAGATTATCTCAAGTTCTTGCAGAATTCCAAACTTGAAAGAAGATGAAGTCTTTTGATCGCTACACACCTCGTAATTACGACAATTGCTATAAGAACTACAATAATTTAAATTGTTCACCTTTAAGATTTAAGACTTGCTACAACTTAAAAACCAATTTCGTAAAATTAACACCCCTAATTAAAATGCTCCAAATGTACATGTCTACATAAATAAAACCCTTAAATTCTCATTGAGAAAAAAAGTGCAAGATAAAAATAATTACATCCTTAAAAATCACAATTCCATCCTCCCCAAACAAATCACAAATCATATACTCAAAAGCCTCTGAGATTGCTGCTGATGTTGATCATCATCTTCATCTTCTTCAGACCCACCATTTTCATCACCATCACAATCATCACCAAACCTCGATGATGTAATAACTCGACTACCCTTCTCCTCACAAAACTCGACACATTTCCTCGCCTTAACATAGCCCATTGCAGGGAATAAAAGAAATCCCAAAACGATCACCGCCCCACTCACTAAATAAGTCCTAAGAGAAGCCAAACACATCACAAGGATGAGCAGAGAAACAGGCGGCAAGCAAAGCAAAGTGGCGCCGAAGGTATTTAATGGGATATTATAGGGTCGGCAAAGGTCGGGTTTTTTCATTCGCAGATTTAAGAACGCTGCGAATTCGAAGAGCATCCCTACTGCGTAGAGAAAGTTGAGGAATTCGAGGATTTCTTGGAAGCTCATCCACGATAGGAAGATTACGCCCGTGGCTGAGCAGAGGATGCTGTACGTTGGCGTCCCATGTTTCGATCTGCAAAGACAAGTTTAGGGGTTAAGATTTTGTCGGGATTTTATTGATCGTGTCAAGAATTGAGAGGTAAGAGCAAGACAACATATGCTGCAAAATCGAAACTTTCTTCGAGAATGTGAGTTTATCATCGTCAATTGCTACAGATTGCTATAAAGATCGAATCTTTTTTCAAAAAAGGTGATTGTCTACCATCAATTTGCTACAAAGATTGAAATTTATTCAAATGTGATTGCTCTTACGCTGTTTGTTGCAGCATAGAAACTTCAAGTTATATAAATTGCTCGAAAAAGATCGAGAATTTTCCAGGAATGTGATTTTTCCATCATCAAACGGCACACATTGCTATAAAGATCGAAACTTTTTTCAAAAGCGTTACTGTCTATCATCAAATTATCAGCATAAATGCAACAAAGATCGAAGCTTTTTTCAAAACCGTATTTGCGTACCATCGAATTATCAGCATAAATGCTACATAAATTCAAACTCTATTAAAAATGTGACCGTTTATCATCTTCCCATCTACGCCAATTGAACATCATCGAAACTTCAAGTTAAATAATTTGCTCGACAAAGATCCAAACTTTTTCAAGAACGTGATTTTTTCCACCAATAGTCAAGTACAGATTGCCACAAAGATAGAAACTTAATGTAAAACCGTGACTGCCTACCATCAAATTATCAGCACAAACACTGCAAAGATCGAAACTTTACTCAAAATACAACCGTTCATCATCTCGTACCAACGCCATTTATTCGCATCATCGAATAAAAACATAAAAAACATACACGAATCTAACCTCGAAGCGAAGAACGAAGGGATCATCCCCATCTCAGCCATCCCAAGTAGCTGAAACGAATCGCTGCTCATCTCAGCCTCGAAAAGTCCCATGTTAGACAAAGCAGAAGCAGCTTGTATCCACCATTTCAGCCAAGACCCTCCGATCAACATACCAATCTGAGCAAAATACCCGTCGCTCCAATCGGCCGGGTCGGTTCGAACCGCCCCCGTACCCGCCAAGAGCGGAACCAAATAAGAACACACCACTAAAACCACAGCACCCATGAGAGCCCTTGGGAAAGTCTTGCTAGGATTCTCAATTTCGCCCGCCAAAGTACTTGCATTGTCCCAATAGTTTAAATTCCAGAAAAGGCTGTTGAAATAGCCCCTCCAATCGACTTTCCTACGATCGAAAACGAGCCATCTCTTAGGGCTAATTCGAGGAATCGAAAGCAAGCCCATGACTAGAAAAGGGAAGAGCGAAAACATGGCGAGCAAAACAGTTGAAAATCCCACGATGTGAAGGCCTCTGTAGTTCAAGTAGGTTAAGGAAAAAGTGATTCCTAGCAAAGCTGGGATTCTAGCGATGGCCTTGTCGAACAAGGGAAATGAATGCTTTAAGTAATCCAAGAACAAAACTGGGTAGAGTGCGTTGTCCATTACGCCGCTGAACCATTTCCAAAACCCTTCTTGGAAGCCCCAAAATGGGCCGAACGCCGACGAAATCCAAAGCACATAGCCGCCGTTTTTGGGGAAAGCCGTGGAGAGCTCGGCGGTTATTAGGGCTTCTGGGATGCTCCAAAAGAAGGGGAAGATGAAGAATCCGAGGAGAGATAGCAGCGGCCCGCCGCCGCATCTGACGGAGTCCTCGACGCCGAAGGGGCCGCCGGAGACTTCGTAGAATATCAGGGCTATGAGGGGAAGTATGGATAGCTTGGGATTGTCGGCCTTGCTCTTGGGATCGTCGCCGCCGGCCGTAGCATCGTCGTCGTCGGCCATGTAATGGTAGGCGTGATCTTAGATTTTGTGGGTTTGACTTTACTCGATGATTCGAAGTAGTGATGGTAAGATTTTGCCGGAAATTTTAGTGATTTAAGGTTTAGTGGTTTAACCGATATAAAATCGGAGTCAAACCGGTATCCTTAAATATAGTAAATATATTTTATAAATGAGTCAATCAAATAAATAAAATAATATACATGTATTTATAAACTTTTCCATAATAAATTTATAAAATTAATAGTCAAAATTAAATAAAAGTAAATCATGTTGGTGGTTAAAAATTAATTATTTCATGGAATGTCAATATCTTTAATTATATTGAGTTCAAAAGTTATTTACAACAAAATATAGCTTATTATGTGTTGTCCAAGATTCGAACCCAATCCTACCTGAGAATCAGCCCACAACCTTTACCGCCAGACCACGTTCACATTACTGGAAATTTACTCATTTTCTCTACTTATATGTTTTTCTCCTTTTTAAAAAAAATAATAGACCGGACCGGAACCAAACTGGAATTCCGGCCGGTTCGCGGTTTTCAGGTCGGAACCGGGCGGTCCGGTCCGGTCTTAAAAACCTTGGTAGGGATATATACGATAAAGATCGAATTTTTATTCTTAATTTATGGTCCATGCTATTGCTGAGCCGACGCAACATTTTATTGCAGATTTTGATATTCATGTTTACATATTATGTAAGTATAAGTTATTTGTGTACGACTGTATAAGGATTTTGTTAATATTGTATTTTACCATATCTAATATGTGTGTATTAATTATTTGTGTAATGATATAAATTGTGTTTGAGGTGTGTATACGTGTGTATAGATGTGTTCAGACGGTTCAAAAAACCGTAACCGAATCGGCGGTCAACGGTTCGGTTAACCGTAGTCAACGGTTACGGTTCAAACCGTAACCGAACCGTGATTTGATACGTTTCGGTTACGGTTATAGAATTCTCTAACCGTGAACCGCCGATGGCGGTCAACCGGCTGTTCTAACCGCCGGTAATAACCGGCGATTTTTCATAAAATAAGGCATTAGACTGAGCTTATATTGGGCTGAACTTGAGTTTTGGTTGATTAATTATTTTTCCGACTATTGAGCGTTACCTTATTTCTCTTATTTCTTCTCACTCATCGGTCATCAAGTTATTCTCACTCACATTTTCTTTTTATTTTTCAGTTTTTCCTTTCTTCTAATTGACTCTGTTACCGTTATCATTTTTATTAGTTCCTTTTTTATTTTTTTCATGCTATAGTTCTATAAATATGTGGAGAATTTGTATAGATTTTACACGGAATTTTTTTGCTCTCAATTCTCAAGTTAAAAGCAAACACATCATCGAATTTATGTAAGCAATTCGCATCTTTATCAAAATATCAGTAAGTGTTGCTAATATTATTGTTAAACGAAGAATGAACGATTGTATTTTTTTCTTACAAAATCTAAGGTGTAATTGTGTTTTCTTTTAAGATGGATTGAAATTTTCGACATTATTAAATAAAATTAATTTCCTTAGTTTACTTAAGTGATTATTCTTTGTTTTTTTAAATAAAATAAAAAAATTAATTAAAACCGTGGCGGTTCAAACCGTAACCGTAACCCGCGATTACGGTTACAAACCGAGACCGTAACCGGTTACCGCGGTTCGGTTACGGTTTGAGATTTTCACTAACCGTAAACCGGCGGTTATAACCGTGAACCGTAACCGTGAACCGTTTGAACACGTCTACGTGTGTATGGATTAGTGATACACACTCGTAACCACCTTATAGGTGGGTAGGATATACAAGCTCTATAACCAAAATCCTTGTAATAGACGTGTATAGCCATACAAGGCATGTATGTGGCTATTCACAGATGACAAATACGAGGTAACTTATTCATACACATCCCATAACTATCTATACCTATCAAACGACCCCTAATTGTTATGGTTTATGTATTTGGTTTTTGGGATAATGTCATTTGTTCACATGAGTGAAATTATTCGAAGTTTATTGTAAATTGGTGACGTGAAGGAATTTGCTGTAAGAGAAAACACCAAACGGAAGACTACAAAGAAAAAAAATGATTTCGGTTTATCTATGAAGCTTTCTTTTCAGGGAAAATGAGAAGATACAAATGCAGTAAAGAGTAAGTGGTAGTGCTCGAGTTTATTGTAATGCATTGAGTTACCATTTTTCTCTCCTCTCTCCTCCTTTTCTCTACAAATTAAACAACCTAACCACAAAACACTCATCTCCCCATCCTTCTCACCATTTTTTAAGGATGGGGAGGAAACATCTTTATTTCTTGTATTTGCTCTTTCGCATTTTTCGGCATTTTTTTCATGTTCTCCCTCTGTGGGGGCCTCTTTTTTCTCTTATAGGAGCTCTTTCTCCATTTATAGGAGTCAGTCTCAAAGACGACGAGTTTTAGAAGCTGAAGACGGAAAAAAGGGATGACTGTTTCAGATCTGGGTCTATTAGCCATAGTTGTGGAGTTTTGACTAGATTTTGCAGTATGTTCTTTTTAGGTTTTCTTGTTGCTCTAAAACTTGTTTTCTTTCGAGTTCTTTTTTCGTGTTAATTATGCTTTGATATTCTCTGAATAGAGATTTCGTTCCCACTATATGATCGATTGTATGTAGAGGACCATGTCGGGCTATTTAGTCATGTATCTTTGTTTATATATATTAAATTATTGTTTCGAAAAAAAAAACTCGAAATTAATATATCTAAATTTAAACAAAAAAATTCAAATATAAACATATGGGCCTTGGCCCATTTCTAAATCAATGACATGGGCCATATTAAAAAGTAAAGCCCAATCTCTTGTAAGAGTGAGCGCTAGGGTTTTCTCGTGGCTGCTCAGTATAAATATCTCTAAGCTAAAGAAATTGCCTTTCGCAATCTGCAATTTGATAGTCAACGAAAACTTAGCAGCAGCAGTAGCAGCTTTTGGGCGATCATCGAAGAGGATAATCATGGGGCACGCAAACATATGGAACGCTCACCCTAAAACTTACGGAGCTGGTTCTCGCACCTGGTAGTTCGATCGGTTTTTGTTTTTTCGTTTTCGTTTGGCATCTTTGTGAGTTGATTGTTGTTATTATGTTGATAATTACTGTGGTTCAACTGTAATCGATGCTAAGTGAGATCAATATTCTGTCGATTATGATAATTTCTGTTCTTCTATAGAACGCGCGAGATTCAATTGTACTTGCAATGGATGTTCGATTCATATAGTGTTTGCCAGATTTGTGTACTTCGGCGTACGCCTTTTCGCTGAGCTTTGAATCAAATTGATGAAGGAGTAGATATATAGAGTTAAGAATGTCACAGTCCATTATCATTATATTTACTTTCTTTGTTTTATTGGGAGGATGTTTTTTCTTCTATGCTTGAATTTGTACGTGCCTTTCAAATTTGTCTTCTCTGTTCTAAAATCTTTTCTGTTTCTTGCTTGGGATTTGGTGTAGCCGTGTCTGTGGAAACCCCCATGCGATAATTAGGAAGTATGGTCTCATGTGCTGCAGACAATGCTTTCGCAGCAACGCCAAGGAAATCGGTTTCATCAAGGTAATTTCGTTCTACCCTGTCTCATATGTTCATTCTCGAATTTATACAAAAAGCTTTATTTCATCTTCATGAAACTTGGAACAGCGAAGTACGTCGACTATTCTTCCTGCCTATATTTTCCCCATTACGTTCAGGCATATAAGCTCTTGTCTTGATACATCTCCTCATTTATGATGCAGTATCGCTAAGATCGAGTTTTCGTAAGAATTCGAAAGCGGGCTATTCTGATGCGATTTCTTCAGTTAGTTCGATTTCCCTTTGTCTTGTTTAGTCTTTTGGTCATTAAGGTTGCGACATTATTCGAATTCGACTGTTCGTAATAAGGCTGTGACAATATTGATTTATACTATTTGAAGTCAATTGTTTGGACAATCTCAGCTTTCTCATAACACTGAGATCTCAACTTACAAGCAATCTAGCACCAACCTTTTTAAGTAAATAACTGATTCAAAGTCTATTATTACCTTAACAGTCACCACTATTCTCCCTTACAAGCTTTAAAAGTACACACTGTGATTAAACAAGCTGAATCATGCATATGTAGAATCAAACAGATTATAAATTCAATTAGGTTATAAAATGCTTTAAATTAAACAGCTAATTGAGAGCTTCGTTCTCACTGTAAAGTGCTCCCAACTTGCATGTGAAGCCACTCGGCTTGCGCCCTTTGAGTGTACTCTCTCGGCGTCTGAGGAGAACAAATCATAGTATTCGCACTAAAGCCCGAGTCAGTTAGCTGCAAGAATTATTCGTATTTTGAAAGTTAGCATAGCTCATGAAAAAATTGGATTAAATCAACCTCAAAGCTTACGTCTTTGGTAGAAAATCCTTGTATGACGGGACCCGCCCTCGAGTTAACTGCTTCGAGCTTCATCGACAAGAACTACAGAAGCAAAAGTGCAGTAAAAAAAACACGGGATTATTACGTTTTTCGATAGGCACTAGAGATTTAAGACGAAGAAGTTACGTAAAAAAAACCTCGACTTGACGCTGTAGCGACTGTATGTAATTGATGATCTCATCAAGAACAAGAGCTTTTCCAATGACCTGAAGCATTTTTTCGACAATTCAACTATGAGACTTCGAAAACGCAAACCGTTTTTAAGGATATTAAACGAGCGAATGGTTCGACCTTATTACATCCCGGGACCAAATCTTGCAAGATTTTCATCCTCTCGCTGATCTTTTCGCGGCGAGCCTATCGGACAAAGAGCAAAAAAGAGCACAAAACTATCAGGTAAAAAAGACTGCATTTTTTTCATTACTGTGAGTTGTAAGAAAGAAAAACCTTACTCTTTCTGCTAAGCTATGGCTATCAGTAGCCTGACCCCTCCTTGCCCTGACGTGAATGTAGTCCTTAGGCGGGTCGGGTTTGGGTTTCTCCGAAATGGGCTTTGACCCGGCCCGCGAGCTTGCATCTGCTTCGGTTTCATCCCCTCCGTTGGGAGCAATCCTTGAAGAAGAACCAAGAAAATCCCTTCTCCTCTTCACACCGACGCCGCCGTTCATCTCCGTCGCCGTCGATTCGTCCGCCGACCCACGGCCGCCGGCGAAGGGAATGGAGAGGAGGCCGGCGAGGCTGTAGGAATATGGGTTGGCTGATGCGGTGAAAGATGACTCGTTTACCAATGGTGGATCCATCTTTTTTGTTTGTTATTTGTTTAAAATGATTTGCTTTTAATTTATTGTTTTAGCATTCCCCAGAAAAAAAAATATCGAGCTTGAAGTGAAAGGACAGTGTTATATAATATATATATAAGGAGAGATGGAGAAATTTGTAGCTGAAGTGTTACGTTGTTGGGTTGTAGTGAGAGTGAAAAAGTATGCTGTGAATTTGAAGGTTAAAAAGGCGATGGAGAAAGGGTATAGATTAAACATATAATATAATGTGGGGAAAAAAATGGAGTATTTCTTACCATTTTATCTATTACGACGATCAACCCCAGCCGAAAAAATTCATTATAAAATTCAAAAGTTCAATATGCTCTTTCTCACTAATTTTTAATGCTAACCTATTTTACAATTTTACTAATTGATAACGGTATTAATTGAAAAAACATATTTGATAAAATTAATTATAAAATCTAATGTTATTATATGCTAAACAATGTTTAACTTATATTTCATATAAATAAAATAAAAAAAAAAACTTAGAAATATGACACAAGTAGAATACTAACATAATTTGGGCGAGAGAAACACACCACAAACTCATACTGTATTAGGTTTCATTTTGCAGTATAATCGATGAAAATTGAGTGTATCGATTGGGGATGTTTAACGAAGATTGGATTTCGTTGGCTCTTTTTAACCCTTTTTAGTCTTAACGTTGTTTTTTATTTTTACTTTTTTCTTAACTAGTGACCAATAGAATTTAATATCTTCCAACCCCATGGGACGTTTCTTGTCGATTATTGGAAAAATATGTAGTAAAATGGGACTGATTTTGGGATCTTAAAATTAATCATCGTCTAGTAATAAACACGCCTAACCCTCATCAATATCCCCTATAAGTCACAATCTTTCTTTTATTTCACCACATAACCTAACTTGCCTCACATTATATAGTTCTAATTAAACAATTATAGTCACTGAATAAAGTATGTCATTAAATATGCCAAAGATAGGAAGTTTTGCATTATAAAGTCTAGCAAGTAGCAAGATGTTAGTTCCTTTTCTATGTTTGTTTATCAATGATAATTAAAGCATTAACATACTCGTGTACGACATTGATACAAAAACCGTTATATGCATCAACTATATCGACAAAATTTGATATATTTTCACGTTAATATATATACGTTACGTAGGCTAGGCAATGGTACGGGGTTATATACAAGAATAATATTTTTTTTCCATTAGATCTTATCTAGAATCATGTCATCATAAAATGAAAAGGAAAGAACAATCAATTTTGGCTTTTTTAACCGATTCCATGAAACAATTGGTCATGCCTAACTAATAGTAAGACCATCCATTTATGTAAAAAGAATAAATATGCTCTACTTTATTAAGTTTTTGGCACATGTCATAGAGAGCTTAATAGTTTTGCAGGTTAGGTATATTGTTTTAGTGACAATATTACATATATAATAAATATGTATATATTCGCTATATAGCATCAGTTCCTGTCCATTAAACATCTAATTAAAGACACATAAAATACGATGTGCCCACAAATACACTTCATTGTTACATAAAAACAGCAAGAAGAATATCAAATGTGGTCGACAGCATTTAAGAAAGATTTGTCTTCATTTTAATTTCAAGTTTCTTAAATAATTTTAATTGAGATACTGTCAAGTTTTTATTGGTGGATAATTTTTTTTTTTATAAATGCCGTCCACTTTGTATGTGGATATTTTTTTGATAAAGGCTTAAGACCCTTTAATTTCTCTTTTTTCTTGACAATAAGTACTACTTGCCATCCAAGATTTCAAGCACTACTGCATTTATAAGTCTTATATCTAACAAAAAGGTTCAAATTCGCTGTTAATTCTAAAGGAATATATAGGGGTGTTCAAATTAACCGAAAAACCGAAAAAACCGACCGAACCGTAAATAAAACCGAAATGACCGGAACCGAAAAAAACCGAACCGAATTGTACAAAACCGAACCGAACCAAATTAAAATGGTTCGGATATCGGATTAGGCATACGTAAAACCGAAAAAACCGAAAAACCAAACTGAAATATCATATTACATTAAAAATAGAAAAATATCAAAAATCATTTTTTTTCTCACATAACGTAAACAACACAGTAATATAATTTCATTGGTATACTTTTTCCATTTTTTGGTAAATGTTTTCCTCACCAATCAAATACTATTTTTCTCCCAAATAATTTCTATTATATTCAGATGAATGTTTTTATATTTTGGTTAGATTTTGTTCCATTTCATGTTGTTTTTTTTTTCCGGCCTTTGAATTATTTTCCTACATGTCACGTTCCATAAATCTTCTTTGTTTTTTAATAACCATAAATTGTTTTATGTATTTTCAGTTCATAATATATTTTTGTTGATATTAAATTCCTAACCGAAAAACCGAACCGAAAAAACCGGAACCGAATTATAAAAAACCGAACCGAACCAAATTAAAACGGTTCGGATATCGGATTAAGCATACGTAAAACCGAAAACCGAAAAACCGAACCGAATTTTGAAAAAACCGAACCGAACCGACCGATGAACACCCCTAGGAATATAGTATAGCAAGAGTATTGAGAAACCTATACAAAAAAATAGGCGCATTTTGTTTTGCTTTGTATTTTCCCATTTCATTCACGGTGCACTTGCTATGCAGAATTAGATACGCAAAAGAAAATGAAAAGTGTAACGGTACGTGATCGAGCGGATCGAGTAGTAAAAATAAAACGGATATCGACGAACTATCCTATCAGTGGCGGATCTAGTATAGGGCTTGGGGGGGCCACGGCCCCCCGGGAATTTCCAAAATTTTTAGTACTATATACGTATATATAGTTTTAGTACTGAGAAATAGCTTATGTTGTGTAAATAATATGAAAATGTTAGGTCGCATAGTGGTAAGGAGCTGTCTTATACTTCAGTTGTCGAGGGTTCGAGTCCCTTCTAGTATTAATTTCTATTATTTTGATTTATCTCTAATATCTTTGCTTCGTTTTTTACCTTTTGTCCTTAGATTTTTAACTTTTTAGTGTTCTTTTTCTTTTAAACTCGTAATTCTATTTCTAATTTTATTTCGTAGACATTCTTTTTTTAGTTTACTGTTAGTTCTTAGCGTTTTTTTTTGGTTTTTTAACAAAATAATACAACTAAATTCATTATAAATATTATCAATTGGTTTTTATTTAATATCTAATTTATTATTTACTTTAACAAAATAATATGACTAATCAGACATGTGCATTTGAACCGGTCGGCCTATTTAGCAGGTAGCGGGTCGGCCTTCGGGGTTTACCTGGCCCGCCAGGGTTCCCCGAGTTTCCAAAAAAAATATTCTATGTTAAACCAAACTATCAACTCCATTTATACGGCGCCCCCCGCTCCAAAATTCCTAGATCCGCCCCTGTATCCTATGCTCAACAGGCAAGTATACCTATCGGGGTAGTATAGAAATGGCGAATGTTCGAGTATCGAACCCCAATGGAGCTATATAATCAGAAAAACTCGAATTGTAATATCCAAGTGAAAAAGTTTTGATTGTTATAAAACTGAAAATATAAATAAACAAAACTGATAAACATGATGAGAATGAACGACGATAAGAAAGCGAAGCGTATTTGAGACTTCGACTCCCCCAGCTTGATTGATCTGCTGAAAACATATATTAAAATTTTAGCTAAACGTTAGACCGTGAGGATTACTAACACATGCGTACGAGTTCATATGACTGACGAAACTGCGCCTTATCACACGAGGCTCGTAAGCAGCTAATCTACATCTTAAATAGCCGGGCAAGCTTCCCTAATTACTTAATCAAAGACCGTATTAAATCACTATTAATTCCTCTATTAGATTTGACTCTAATCCAGCGGGGCAGCTCAACCTATCTCTAGTGATGAGTTTATTACGCTCGTTTACGAGTGTTCTAATCGTTCACCCCTCTCTCGAGCGCAGCGTACGATTTCCCAAATAATCTATCTTACACACATAGACATGATTAAGATAAATAAGAATTTCAATCACATAGACATAATCGAAATCATATAAATTCATAAACGAGTCTTAACAGTAGCATAACATCAAATTCATAAACGAGTCTTAATATGTCTATAAATACGATCGATCTTGCCAGGGTTCATTCATCTCAAATACACAAGAAATTAGCTACTCATTTTGTCAACTAAGAACATACTAACCATCAAAGAAAATATAGATCTTCCCTGATTTCTTCGGTTCCCTTGTTGTTCGTTGAGGCGTTTATCGAACACCTAGCATGCAAGCTAAGTGAGTGAGTCTAACTTGCTCTTTAGCCTTTCTTTCTCTTCTCTAAGTGCGTGTTCTCTCCCAGTGGTTCCTTCCTCTATTTATAGCAAGGGGCGCTCGAAATTAAGTGCATGCAAGTCTTCCGTGAACCTCCTTGCTTTAACTCTTTCACATTGAGAAAAGCTAGCTTTGTCCCCCAAATACTTCATCTTTAGACTTCTTTATTGAGTTCACATGAAATGGGGTGTTTCAATGTCGAAAATTAGGTCTAAAGTATGCCTCTTTCCTTGAATAATGGATAACGTTTCGACCAAGAAGAGACAAGTTAGGTAGGAGTCGTTTTTATTGTGTTTGACCCCTAACACGGCCTCGAACACGGCCAGGTGAATTGCTTCCGCTCAAAACTTGCTCTCTGCCAAGCAACACGGCCTCAAACACGGCCGTGTTGATTTCTGGGCTGAAACTAAAGCTTTCGAACCTTCAACAGGGCCACCAACACGGCCATGTTGACGCGTAGTAAAATAGCAGTAACTTCAGAATTTAATATCTCACAATCTAGACCTCCAAATTCAAATCCTTTTGTTCATAACCAAGATCAACGAGTCCTCAATCTTTGGTTAAAATTCAGCTCCATTGGAAAACGTTTACCCCCTCATTTGTTAGGATCCGAAACTGTCGCAAAACCTGGAAATCATGCACGCACTGCTTGAATGTGAGGAGCACGGCCATGTTGATGGATTTGGCTGAAGGATTTGATTGCTGCTATGGAACACGGCTTGAGCTCTTTGCAAACACAGCCGTGTTGATTTCGAAACATCATTATTTGAGCTGCGGCGATCTTACACGGCTTTGAACATGGTCGTGTTGGTTCACTGAAAAATGGCATGAAGTTCAAAAATTAATATCTCACGATGTATACCTTCATATGCAAATCCCTTTGGTGAGAGTTAAGATCATTAAGTCTTCTAATTACACTCCAAATTTCAGGTCTATTGGTCAATTTTTTCCTTTTATTCAATGAGACATACTAAACTGCCACAAAACTGTCGAAAATGCTGTAAACTTACAATTAATTACCAAATTTATCACGAAGACTCCATTTTTTACTTGCAAACACTTCAATTATAATACACATAAACGTAAGAAAATATGTTTATCAGTAAGCATCGAACCACTATAACGTTATACTTTTCTTTTCTCTTTTCCAAATCGAATCCTGCATACCAAACGCACATTATAAAATAAATGAAGCAACAGATCAGATCGACAAACAAACATCCTCCGGTAGACACACAACATTAATCGAGGGTAGTTCCATCTATTGGAAGAACATACCCATTGGAAAGATTTGAGTAAAGCGGTAATAAGGGATTGAAATTTTCGGGTTGTTTACCTTTAGTACGGTGGATCGATCAAAGGCAAGAGACTATAGAAGATACAATGAGATTTTTTCATGGTTGCCAACCATCTCTAAAGGCTGGAGAAGGATTACTCGTGGCTGCTAAGGTGGCCCGAGCAGAGTGATTTCCCTGAAAATACGAATGAAATATCAGAAAAATGTTGTATATAGGTGAAAAGTTTGCTGCAGTAGTCGTTCGTCAGCTTAAGAGTTGATATATCTATTTATAAATGTAAAAAGATGTTATGGGAAGTCAATAACATCTTTAACTGTAACAGCTAGTTGATTTTGTGGAGTTAAAAAGATGTTATTGTGATTTTTGCATGTCTTCAAAAACCTAAATGAGCTTCACCGTATATTTTCTCAGGGCACTCAGTGCCCACACACGCACAAAGTCTTGTCAGTCCTCTATATTCATGCATGGAATATAATCAGACATGTACAACCTCTATAAGAAGTAGTTGTACTGTAATGAATCGAAGGGATACTATTTGCCTAAGCCTATCATGACTTGTTAAGTTGAGTAAGGTCATCTTGCATTACTAAGTGGCATTGTTAAGCAAACGTGACTATCCATGGACAAATTTACGATGACTCTCAAAGCGATACTAGAAACAATCTAAATTCAGATTTTCATTTTCAGATGACTGTTGTTCTCATTCATAACCATGTTGAAACACAAGAACTGAAAACAAGAGATGCAAAATAGCTCATTGATTCACCGTGTAAGGAGCAGGCTTCTGCTGATGAGACTCAGATGAGGGCGAAGGATGCCCAAGAATGTTACCATTAGTGTCGATTCTTGCGGTATCAATCTTGGACATTGTCCCAGAATCGGTTGTTGTACCACCTTGAAGATGATGCAAAGGCCGGCCCAACATTGTTTCAACGAAACCATGAGTGGCTGGGATACTTGTTTCAGCACTTGGACTAAGTTGTGCTTTCTCTCTTCCAAAACCTCCAATTTCTCCATAACCTCTTTTCTCTGTTTCTCCACGTCACTTGGAGAATCTTCAGTGTTGATTTTCTGTATAAGATTTGAAAGCTCAACATCATGACCACATTACAAGTTTGAGCATTGGCGTTCTTATATACCAATATTTACACTCTTCCATAAGAGCTACACATTATAAAAGCACGATTGATTTTCAGACCAAAAAATACCTTGTCGTTCAAATTCACTTCACCGACCTTCTCTTTTTTCGTCCTCCACATCTTCAGCTTCCTCGACAAATGCCTGTTCTTCACTGCTCTTCAATTCCTCCTCAGGCGCACACATTTTATCACATTCTGATAAATGAAATTTATATTGTATTTTATATCCCGTAAAAGCGTAATAGGTTGTTATTTATTTGAATTTCCATCGAATATTAGACGTATACGTTTGTATTTCATTTTCGACAGGTATTGGTGAAAAATAATTAAAACCGAAAATATTCAGACTCGGAGAAAAGTATAGGATCTCTAACCCAAATACTAGCCCAAAATCATCTGGGCTCATGAGTACAAAAGAATTAGCCCAAAAGCTAGAATCAGGTTGCCCAAGGATAGATACATGATACATACATACAAACTCACACACGCATACTCATTAAGGAAAACGGGAAGAAGACCCAACAACTCTTGTATCGCCCACACGACAAAGAAGATGATCCACATAACACACCGCACACAAAAGATGACAACGAGCGCACGGCTCAAGGAAGAAAATTAAAAAAGCAATCTCACGCCATTTTTCAGCCGTCTAATGGAGATTTTGATGCGCCTTTATCTCCTATAAATTGCTGCGATCTGTCGTAGTTGAAGGGGGAGACGAGGCCATATACACGTACATTGGGAGGTGGTGGTCTGCACACACCTAAAGCAATCACCTCCCACTTCACGCACGTTACTCACCTCACACCAAAAAGCCACGTTACTCACAAGGAAGCAACTCAAGGCAGCCGTGCGTGAATTGGAGCGAGTAAGGCAGTGGTCTGCGTGAATTGGAGCGAGCGAGGCAGCCGTGCGTAGGAGAGCAGCGAGTGGGCAGCCATGTGTAGAAGGCAGCGAGCGAGTAATGCAAAAGAAGAGCAAGGAAAGGTTGAAGCTGATAGCCCACCTCCTGTTCGACAAAATTCCTCAACGAAGGATTAACCCCGAAGGCGAAATTCAGGGAAGAAATTGTGTTTTTCTCTTTGTTATTTAAGCTTCTCGTCGTGTTAATGCATCATATGAGTAGCTAAATCCCGCAGTATTTGAGATTAGATGAACCCTAGTGAGTTCGTACGCGTGTTTAAAGTATTGTCGTTTTGCATTATTACGACTTGGTTACCAATTACGATATTGTTTTGATTATGTCTATTTTTAGTAAGATAATTTTGGAAAATCGCAAGCTATGCTTGAGAGGGGCTAACGATTAAACCACTCGTAAACAAGCGGAATAGACTCATCGCTAGAGATAGGTTGAATTACCCCGCCAGATTATAGTCAAATCTAATAGTGGGATTCATCGTATTTTAATGGGATCTGTGGTTGACTAGTTAGGGAAGCTTGACCAGCTATTTCATAGATTAGTTGTTTACGATTCTTATATAATAAGACACAATTTCATCAGTTGTATAAATTCGTACGCATGCTCTAGGAATCCTCACGGTCTAATAGTTAGCTAAATGTTATTATACTTGTGATCGACACGTGGTGTGCTAATATAATTTGCAAGTGCGACAAGTGATAATATAAAACGAATACCTAATTACTATCACCAACGTGCGATAGGCAGTGGATCTATCGTTTGTAGTGCAGTAAAGTGAGTAAACGAGTATCGAACACAAGGAATAAATTAAGTACTAGTAGTGACCTATCGACTCGATATTTAGCCTAAATAAAATAAGCAGATGGTTTTACGAACTATCCTAACAGATTACTCCTAAATCCACTAGAGATTCAAAGAACACGCCTAAAACTGGTAAGAGAGCTTTCAGATAATAAAGATGTGCTCGGGATTCGAATCCCACTAGGTATTATCGCCTAAGACAGTAAATTATCGTTCCTACGTGATTCTGACTAGATCGCAGTAATTTCCTACCCGCTAGCGAGTTTACTGTCGCCTTAAACGCTCGCGGGGATCTAAAATTCAGTAATTACTAACGGCGAGAATCGAGTATTTGCTTTCGCCCTATACTCGAAATCCTATCTTCTACGAATGGCCTAATCGTTGTTTAGCTGTCGCCCTAAACGATTTTCCACACTATCACTTTAACACATAGACATATTAAAGCGACGAAATAATTTCATAGATAGATAAATAGTCATAAACACGAGTCACGATAACATACGTTTTAAATACAAAATAACCTAGCGTTCATCTAATCCCAAACACATAGGGAATTTAGCTACTCATAATAGACGGGAAAACAACGAAAGAAATAGAGAACAGAGAAGGAAGACTCATGATCTTGAATACTGGCGAATTAGGGATGGTAGCATGGATGAATCTTCGTTCTTGTTCAATTGGGCGTGATTGCGTCGTTGATCCGTCTCTCGCGCTTCGGGATGCAATTCTGTGTTCTTTTAGCCTCTTTTCGTCTCTTCAGGGATTAGGGTTGATATCTGGTAGGTATTCCCCTCTTTTGGGTCGAATTTGGGCTTTTATAATGACTTTCGCTACTGTCACGGCCTGAGACATGGCCTGTCACGGCCGTGACACTGTCGGGGCACAAAATGGAGCTCAGTGCCGTGCGCCACGGCCTCTTGCAGAAGTGTCACGGCGTGACACTTTCCAGCCTTGCGACAGTTTCGTATTTCTCTCAGATAGAGGGGTAAACGATGTCCAATTGACCTGAAATTTTAACCATAGATAGAAGACTTTCCAATCTTGATTCTGACCAAAGGGATTCTCAATCCGAGATCTGGATTGAGAGATACGAATTTTCTAATATTGCTGCTGCTATGGGTCAAGGCCTGGTGCAAGAAGTGTCACGGCCGTGACTTCCGGCAGTATAGTCTTCTGTCTCCTGTCACGGCCTGATGCACTGGGTGTCACGGCCGTGACACATGACTGTTTCCGTCGTTTTTGCTCCGTTTTGCCTCGTTTTCGCTCATTTTCGCCGGAAAGTCGTCCTAAGCTCCTTCAATATCAAAATATGTGTAAATAGGGCGAATAAACGCATAAAATGATTGCTAGAGCTCTATTATAACCCAATTATATACTACGATAAACGTATTGATATACGTTTATCAACTTGTCACTCGTTTGGTCGAGCTAGGGGGATTCGAAGTCTCAAATACGTTTGCTTTCATAAAGTCGTCCAACCCCGTTATCGCTCTTTTATCAAATTTTTATTTCTGTGTTTATCGTTTATTTAGTTTATCGTTATTTATATTTTTGTCAAATCAAAAATAATTACTAGGATATTTCAACGACGGTTTTCTAAGGTATGTAGTTAGTTCATTTGGATTCGATACTCGAATATTTGTCATTTCTATACTATTTTCGACAGGTACACTTGCCTGTTGAGCGTATGATAGTTCGTCGATATTAGTTTTATTTATTACTCGATCCGCTCGATCACATTCCACCATCTGATCAACAATTTTATCTCAGCAATAGGTATCAGAAATAGGGTTACGCTTAGGCTTCGGGTTCGGAGATTGTTGATGATGCTACTGTTGCGGTTCGATTTGTTGGAATTGGGAACGCCGGCGTTGAAGTGCTCTTTCGCGTCGGCGGAGAAGAATTCTGAAGCCTTTAAGAGAAATCGCAGGCTTCGGACACGATCGCAGGCGAGGCATGTCCGATGAGGTCTTGTGAAGGTTACCTCTGTGCAGAGATATCGCCACCATATATGCTTGCTTGTGCTTTTTAAATTGATAAATGATAACCACTCTTTGAACTTGGGACTATATATAGCTTGATTAAAAAAAAATTATATTTTAGATAACCTGTTATGGGCCTCTCCATCAGAAATTACATGGGCCTTCATAGGCTTAATGGGCCTATTTAGTAGAATTTTGGCCCATTTAAGCTAATCACATAGCCCAATAGTAATAAAGCAGTGTCTTCAATTTCATTTCGCCTTTTCATTTCATTTAAACTTCCATTGGAAAGGGTGAAAGCCTGCATTTAGCTAAATCCTTTAGGTAAATGATTTCTTCTTCCCTACCAGCACAATTATTTCGTTGGATTTTTCGACACATCATAATAACAATATTTATATGACTGTCAAAAATCCAACCAAGTGAATATTACACTATACTACGTACAAGAATTGATCTGTAGTTGCATCTGTAAACTAGATCGATGCCAACTAAAATGTCATGATTGACTTGTACTAAGTACGCTATATTGCAATAAATAAGACAAATTAACTAAAGAAAAATCCCAGAAAATAAAACTCCATAACAAGTACAAAATTATAATAATCAATCAGTCATCATGGTCATGGCATAAAGTAGAACGGCCGATACCAAAATTTTTACCCCAAGGAGATATGATGAGGATGATGATGATGATGATGATCTATACATTGCATCTCCATTTGTATAGAAAATAATATAATCAGATACACTTCAAATACAATAAATCCCTTGTGATTTTCACCTGAAAATATCAAGCATGAGCTTCAAAGTTCGCTTCGATTTTTCACCAGATAAGTTCCTGCCATATTTACTTAACGTTTTGTGCGCCGTCCCTTTACCTGGGCATGTAAGAGTAAGTTCTTTTCGGAGAATCTTTAATACAATCTGTCAAAATTCTTTAAAACTATCCTATGTCTCAATGCGAACGATCCACGGGCCACCATGAAGTATGCAGAATCTTAGTTTACAGCTTCGAACAACAGAACTTGAGGTTGTAAGTGTCCTTTTTCGCACATGGAAAGAACGTCAGCCCAGCTCCCAATTAACTGATGAGGAAATAATATCCGGCACATTACGAAAGCGACGTATGAAACTAAACTAGGCAAGAATAAGTGATGGTACCTTTACGGTTTGGTCATCGTACATAATCCACTGCTCGTGATCTGAACTGTATGCAAAGCAATGGTAGTGCTGCCCGTAATAACAGACCTAGAAGTAACAGGTTTAATTTAGAAGAAGGATAGAGATACATTAAAAAAAAAAGAGATTAAATAGTCGATCTTTTAGAAACATATGTCGCATCATGAATGAAAGAACGAAGGCTAATACCATCTAACATTAATTTGGCAAGTAGTTACATGGGGCTGGCTCGGAGAGTGGATTTCAGAGTAGAGTGAACAAAACAAAATATGATTACGATTTTGTGAACAAATTATAATGATAGTATTGTTAAAAAATAAGTTCCAGTAAGCAACCCGTCTTTTAATAAGGGAAGGGCTTCCTAAGACAAGAATCTTATAACCTAATGGATAAAAGTTCATAGTAATGATAGCTGGGTCAGTAGAAAAAACCATATTAGACGTCTTTACAAAACTTTATATTCACGGTAAAATGCCACAGTCCAAATGCCTCCCATATTTTCTTTTCATCATTGTGGTGTATGCCCATACTATACGAAAAGATAACAACGAAAGGCATGTGTAGGCCAATCACCCAACATCTACAAAATCTAGAATAAAATAGGGAATAACTTTTTAAAATTTTTAACATGCATCAACACATTTCTCTACTCCATATTTAAGTAATAGGATATAAAGTTTATATGACAAGACATACCACCGAAACCAAGCGATGTATATTTTGTGGATCGAGACCCCGATAAAGGACACTGATATCAATCTCAGTTGATAAGGCTGCTAATGTAGCTGATATATCTTCAACACTCTCACTCGTATTCTGCCATCCCAGGACTGCAACTCATGTAGCAAAAACCATGTCAGTGTAAATTAGGCAAAGGGAGGCAACAAGAAGACGACAATAAGCAGATTGCGAATTTGATCACCTGTCGTGAAAACGTGTGGTGGAGTAGAAAGAATATGGTGGATGTAGTTTAATTTTCCACAGCCTCCAACCTCTTGATCACAAGCTAACTGGTGATTCATTTCGACAAAGTTCAAAAGTTCGTCGAAGGAGCTCTCTGGGAACATGACCTAAAATGTAAAAATGGCATTGAGAAATTAACAATCACTTCTATACACATTCAATTTCGTTTCTTTCAATTCCACCTTCACTGATAGTAATTCAAGTTGCAAAGTTTAAAACAACTTGGTATACCACATTACAGTGTAGAAGACATATATCCCACAACATAGAACAAGCTCATGACAAACTACACACAGCAAATTAAACGATTACCTAGACATACCTTCATTGTTCTTAGAGCACTGGCATTGATATTATGAAAGAACGATGTATATTTCAGATATCGAGATTCCAGTCCGCAGTTGTAACAGTTCATTCTCTCAAATATATCCATTCCGAAAAGAGTATGTGCAATACACGACAGATTAGTGCAGTCCCATGATCCCATTGAATTGCTATCCACTGATTCTGTATCTGATACAGATGATGCAGGCGTGAATGCACCATGGAGACAATTGAATATTACACCGAGTACTTCAGAAGCATCATTCATTTGACCCTGCATGACCCAACAATTTAGCTATAGACTAGAAAGAAGATAACTCTTGAACGAAGTTACTATCAGGATGAAAGTACATGGAACAGACGTGGAGTTACCTCTTGAAAGAAGTTACTATCAGGATATAGGTTGCTCAGAGCAACTCTCAAAGAAGTAGGTGTTACAGCTTCCCTATTGTTATCTCTAGAGGAGGCATCACTCATGGCCCTGAATATGTCATACAACGCACATACAACACAAGGATTGCCGACATGAATATGTTCTTGTGATGATCTCCATAAGAATTCCTCTCTAAATCGTCTTAGGTGCCACAAGGACTGCATGAAAAAATAGAACGACAAACTCAAAAATCCAAGGGAGATAATACTTTGAAAACTGTGTGCAACTAGCTTTCGGTCAGTGATTGTAACCATCCATAAAATATATTGATTACCAACCTGGATAATCACATTAAGAAAGCAGTTGTATTCACCAACTTCATTTCGTAGGCCCGTTCCATAAGTGTCGATTGGAACAGTAACAGCATCTGACATGCCTGGATCACAAATATAACTAGTTATGCTGATACCTATTACCTATAACATAAGTATGCCATCCCGGGTATTGTGACCGAGTCAAAATATTTTATTCAAAAGCTACTTCAGAAAGCAGGTATGAAACTGTGAAGATGACTTCCCATCAGAAACGAGAAAGATAATTTGTTGCCATAAAGACAAAAATTAGAGAAATCATGACGTAGAAAACTTCACTAACAAGGTTGAAGGCATCTTAATCACAATAGTTTCAATGGTTTAGACAAGTCATGACAAATATGATATCGCCCAATGCTAATGACTTAGCTAGGTGAAGTACTACACTATAAATTAGAGTTGGAACAGAAACCGGAATGACAGAAAATAAAATGTCAATGCACCACGTGGGTATGAATCCATGGAATAAGTCAAAAACTGGGAAGAATGAGTATAGCCTCCACCAATAGCTCATTAAACTAGTGCAATGGGTTCATTGATCGAACGAATGAATATACACAATGTAAAGGATCTCAGATAACCCCATGGAGAAAAATTTAGAATATACCAAGGCTTTGGCGTACAGCCTTTTTAAGGTCAGACTGAAACCTCTCTTCATCCTCCTCCTCAAAGCGAACTTCTGCAAATTATTTCACCAGATTATCATTCCATAAACATAAAGTGATCTTTAGTATTGTTCCTGATAATAGTGCTACAACACCAGGGTATACATGATGAATGACGAGGAACACGAAAGCTGTCTAAATACCATAGCATCACAAAAAGTATCAAAGAGAGGTGCTATACTGTAGCTAAGTTCTAAAACTTTTCTAATCACCCATTCCCAACAACTAAATCTTGTCTATTAGGCACTTTAAATGATTCAACACTGGCTGAATTTAAGAAGGTATCCTGGATTACATTAAACCCTATTCTCCAACACCCCACATAAGGTCAACACACAGGTTCTATCTAAACTCAAAATATCAGATTCCATGAAGAACATCAACCATAATGACATGTTAAGCCTACAACATCAAAGTGACAAAAACTCAGTACTGAGTCACACATAAAACTTCAGTAGCTACATACCGCCATCATCACCATGGGATTTTAGGTCAGATATAGGATGAATGGAATCACTCGATTTCTTGTCGGAGGTCTTTAAAGAGAGTTTTCCATCTCGTAATTTATTTTGATCCTTGTGCTGCCTGTTTCTCCTTCCAACGTGTTGAACTGTATATGAATCACCATTTGGGGACATACCTTCATTCTGTAAGCCTGAACAGAATAAATAGAAAGATGAGCTCGAAACTCTATCAATGGGAGATCTAGATTTCCATGATATTGATGAATATTTCTACACCTCTTATCGGTGCACCATCTATGGCATTGTTCAGCTCACCGACCGACACGATGGCTAATGCATCATCCTGCATCACAGATTTATATCAAAATGTCATTTATAATTGTTAAAATTAATACAAAGTCTACTTTTCCTTGATGCCGAACTGAAGTTAGAGCTTTGGTCGAAGGGTACTAGCATCATCTCTGAATACCAGTCAGTAATGCTAGAAACCCCTTAAACAAATACTTTACCTTCCTATTCCACTTCTCATTGGCATTTTCGTCATCATTCGAATGTTTCATAAGTGTTTCATACATCCCAACAGCTTCTGCCTTCTCCTTCGTAACTCCAGATTTTTTCCTGTGCAGCTCCGCTAGATGCTTCTGCTTGGCTTCATTTTCTATTCGTCTTTGGTACTCTAAAGTTTCCTCAAGTTGCCTTTCTTCAGCCTCAAGTTCAAGTTTTTGTCTGTATTCTTCATTTTGTAACTGCACAGCATCATTCGTCCAAGGTGCACCACTTTCGGAGCCTGGACTCCCGTCGTCATTATCATTTTGAAACAATCTAAAGCAAGATGATCATAGGTGCATCAGCTGAGGAATATAATGGAATGACACATCGAAAAGACACAAATAACTATGAGGGAAAAGAGACATACGTCTCCTCAGAAGCCTTAATTTGTGATTCGTCGCGGTTAGCAGCCTGCATAGTTAATAGGCATGATTGTGATGCTCATGCATCAAATAGTTCATTTTCGGGCAAAATAAACACTTCACTAAAAATTGAAAAGACTCGAAACCTTTGGATCCTTGTACTTCTTGTTCTCCCTACTCCTTTTCTTATCCTTAGCCCTTTCGTTCACATGTTTTAAATTATCTGTGCCAGACCCCTTCTTGGAATCCAGAGCAAGTTCAGCCAGAAGAGCCTCCCTAACGGCCTCAGATTTTTCAGTAGCTGCTTTCTCCGCCAAATCCTCGAGGCGAGCCTGCAAAAAAATAGAAAACGAACATCTAAATTTACTGAAGAATGCATTGAAAAGATTAATGAACTTCCGTGATAAATTCTTCACATTCTGACCCGCATAAATAATTTCACGAGGGGGATTAATATGGACCGGTAATCATGGCAGCATGCAGGCTCAAGCTTAAGTTCCAATTGCTGCATCCCTGCAACTATTCGCATGATTCGTGCATCCACTTTGCTGATCTGCGTGACAGAAGAGTATAAGATAAAGATTCATTTATTGGGCGCAAAATATAAGGATGTAAAACTGGTCACCTCAACGGAAACTTGCTCTTTCTGTCTCTGTATGGCAACTTCTACGCGAGAATCCTCTTGATGAATGCGGTCCTTTGCTCTCCAGTCATCATCTTCGCCAGCTTCCAAGTCACACAGAGGAGATGTCACGCCGCTGCAAGTTTCCTCAAAACCAAAATGGTTAACATTGAGGGACTCTGCCTCCTTCAGAACATTCGTTATGGCTTCCACCTCAAGTCCACTGCTGATAACAGCCATTTCACTTCCATGCTCGATAAGCTCTTCACGTCGTTTTATAAGGACAGTTTCGTAACTTCTGCGATCAAATTCCTCATGTTCTCTTTTCTTTCCCTCTTCCAAACAAAGATCCTCCACAATCTGCAATGCTTCCTCATAATTTAAATGCTCAGATTTCCTTTCGCACAAACTATGGAGATGGTTAGATTCCTTCTCAATTAACTGGAGAATTTCCTTGCCTTGTTGGGATTTCTCCTCTCTACTGGATTTCCATGATGCCAAATGTTCACTGCTCGAAGCACCTCCAAGTATCCAGGACAATAATGCATCTGTATCAATTTCATCGCTGTTCTCGTGACTGAGATGAGTTGAAAATGCCACACCAGTATCATCATTGCTACCATCTTCATTTGACACACGAGAGAGAGTACAGGGAAGAGAACTCCCGTCAAATACTAAAAATGACGCATCCTGACTGAAGAATATTTTTTCCTCCTTCTTAGTGTTAGTACCTTGCACCCTGGTTCTCAAATCATCTGATAAATTACTTTTATCGGAATATCTATTTAAACCACAAGCATGAGCAATTTCCTGCAAAAATTTGAGGATTTTCTTCAACTCTGCAGCAGGCAAAAAGCAGATGCACAAAGGTGTCTGTTCAATGATGGTGCTAAGTTGAGGACTACAAGCTAGCCCCTGCAGCTCTTCAACAGAGAAGTGCATAACTTTGCTAAGGTGGCTTGCGGCAAGACAGTTGTTCTTTACAAGTGCCTCAAAAACAGAACCAATTTTTTCTAAAAGCTTCGCTCGATCCGGATCATCAGACGACGGCCATTTTTCATTCAATAAATCTTCCTTACTCCTTTTCTTTCCATCACAGTCCATCCACTGGACATCCTCAAATTCCCGACTGTAAGCAAGATTGCCATTGCAATTCACATTGGAATTTTTCCTGCCATGATATGAATCTTGTTCGGAATCGTAGGTGCAAGTGTCAGCAAAGCATTCTCCAGAATCATTTTGAACATGTCTGGCGCATGTCTCTGCATTACCTAAATTGGGTTCCTTTGGTTCTGAATCTTTTTCAAGGATCCTAACTGCCGCATTGAACTCAAGTGGTTTCCAAGAACATTTAAGAAGCAATTCTCCCCATTCCTTATCCAAAATTTGGGGCAGAACTGATTGCATTTTGGGCAATAAACTCCCCATGTGCTCCTGAACAATATGATGCATAAAGATACCGGGATCAGAAAGTTTCTGATCGCAGCGGCAGCACAACCAATACTTCCACACTTTCTTTGATTCCCCGAAGGAAAGAGCTTCGCTGAGTACTTCATTAGGACCTTCATCTTTTAACGAACTAAAATGCCCCTTCAATTCAGAGACTTTAATCTTCATCAAGCCTTTCTTACCATCTAAATCTAAGGAATTCCAATAGGAACGCACCAAATCCCTCCTTTCGTCCGTAGATGCAGCACTTTTCCTAGCGTTCCCGCCTTTCCTCCTCTCTGCCCCTCGTGGGCCGGCACCAGAATCCGATCCCTTTCCGCTGTTGCTACTATTTTCCCCATCAATACTTAACTGACCTGACTCCGATTTATGCTGCAAAACCCGAGCAGCAGCCACACGGACCTCAATTTCCTTCCTCCGTTCCTCAGGGGTCTTGGCAACCTTCTTAATCTCATTTGGCCTCTTTGCTTGAACCAACCTCAACTCCATTGGATCCTCAGGCACCCGCCTTATAGGAATTAACCTAAATTTCTCCTCGCCGTTGCCCAAATTCTTTACCCAAGTCGATATGGAAGCAATGTTCGACTTCTGAATCAACGAGCGAAGCTCACTCTGCACCTGGGACACTCTTAATTCCGGAGTAGGCAGCTTTTGCTGAGTCCCCTCCTGCAAACTCTCCTTAGCAGGGTCCACAGGATTCTCAATAGCCAATGCCCTCTCACACTCATGAATAACCTCCTCATACTCTTTAGCATCATTCGCAGCCTCATACAACAAATTCGCATAGAAATGCCCATATTCTATCGAACAAGGGGACAAACTCACAGCCTTCCTCGCACTCTCAATAGCATTCCTCAAATGGCGTTGCTTGGCATTAGCATCGTCGATAAGAGAAGCCATCTTCATACACACGGTGCCCTGAACCCGATGAACCAAGGCCGAGTGTGGTGTATTCTCATTCTTCGCACACAAATCCTTCATCAATCTAAGGGCTTTCGTGTGGTTTCCGCGCCTAAGAGAAGTCAGAGCCCTCTCGCACTCCTGCTTAATCAGAGCCGCGGACGACGACGAGCTAGGGCTCGTCATTCCATTGCTTCCATGGCTATTGCTATTGCGAATTTCCAAATCTGCACCATCCGACTTCGCAACTGAATTAGGGTCTGATAGAGTTTCGGGATTTAAATTACCTCCGGCGTCCGAGCTAGACGAAACAGCCCTGATTCCGGCGCCGCCGCCGCGGGCGACTGCTTGGAGCGAGGAGCGACGCTTCGCTTCTTATGCCCCATTGAACAGATCAATTTTTCTGGCTAATTATTGCATGCATAAATCAATCGACGGCCGAACCTATCGAAAATCAGCAGAGAGAAGACGAAGAGGTACAGTACTGACTTCTGTGTGCGTGTCTCTGGGTGTGTCTGTGTGTGTGTGCGTGGGGAAGAAGAGAGAGATGGAGAGAGTTACTGAGAAATCTTATGAGTGGAAAATGATCAATTTCTATAATTATTTTGTTAGGTATATTTGTTTACGTTGTTTATTATTATTAAAATTATAATATCCCAAACGCTAAACCGCGGATTATTTTGCATAAGTGTATATCAAAATTTGCCATTTATACGTTTTATTTAATATTTATGTTATTTACAGACACTTAAGGTTGGTGAGGAGACTAGGATATGAATTCTTATTTTTATTATTTTTGTCTTCTTCAATGCTTTACACATAAATACGTCTCTGTAAAAAAAACTTGTAATTTAGTACCTTGTCAGTATTTTTTTATATGTAGGTACCTAACAGAATAAATTTTTTGCACATTGGTACTCGATCCCTCCGCAGGTACGCCGTATTAGCACATTTAGGTACCCTATAGCAATGTATTGTGGTACGTAAGACGTTTAGAAAATGTACACCGTATTAACACATTTAGGTACTGTATAGAAACCGTATAGGTAACTGTACAAAGGCGTGACATGGTACGCTATGCACATATAGAAATGTACGATCTTTACACATAAACTGGTACAAACAGTAAGTCGGGTACCTATCTGTAAAAGATCTGACATAGGTACTGATTTGTAAATTTTTATTAAGTATGTATTTATTTGTAGATTACAATTCGAATAATTAGAGCTCATTTCTCATTTTCATATCTCGAATATCCTCTAAAATTTCAAATATTTTTAGAAATCATGAAGCTTTCTCTTTTCTACCGCCGTGATAAATATTTTCAATATTTCATATTCTAAACTTATGTTGCCCGAAAAGCATCGAAGCGGTTCCTAATCAGTAGTAATCACTAATCAGTCTTGCATTGATTATAATATATAGTATATTGATATATGAACACATATAGGGAAAATTTACCCAACATTAATGATGATGGATGCCATTACATTATGGTATTGTGTTACACTATTATCGTAAAGCTATTTAATTACATTTTGAGAGCTTGGGATGTATCCATTTTAAAATAAATATACTACAAACGTAGAGAATATTCTCATAAAAATTCTCTTGGCCCTTAAAAAACATTTTACGGGTCTACAAGCTCACGTTTGCTTTTCCGTTCCTCACTATGCATTAAATACAAGTAATATATGACCCTTTTAAAACTATAAATATAAGATGATTTTATATTAAACTTGTTGGGTTAAACAGAATGTTAATAAGACCTATGCATTAAATACAAGTAATATATGGCCGTTAATTAATTGGGTAAAGTACGCTATACCCCGTTGTGTATATACTAAAATGCACCATTCTAACTCATGGTTTTTTTATCACGTGAAACCTTGTTATGGTTTTCAAAACTAAGCACCCAACCTAGGGTTGCAAACAAATCGAATTTTTTTGGTTCGATTCGCGATTCGATTCGAAATTTTAAGATTCGAATTCGAATATTTAGAATACGAATCCGAATAAGAATATTTTTATTTATTCGAGAGCTATCCAAATACGAATATGAAACCTCAGTATTCGATTCGTAAATTAACCGAATTATTCGATTCGAATAATTTAATATATATATATTTAAATATATATATTTATATAATATATTATAAATACTTGTGTTTTTTAATAGGCCCATTAAGAAGTTATTAGAGCCCAAATAATACTATAGCCCAAAAATCACAATCGAAACCCTCCCTCACCCTCACGTAGCAATTTGCAACTAAAAACCACAACACTCCAAGTCTCCATCGCACATCGCAGCTCTCTGTCGCCTTCGCCAACAGCCCGGCCACCATCGAACGCCCCCACCGACGCCACTAGTAGGCTCACTCGCCGTCGCCAGCACCGTGGTCGGACCGCGTCTACTTTATGCGATAGAAGGTATTTTTCCAGAAAAAGCTCGTTTCTATTAGTTCGAAATTAGTTCAAAAATTATTGTGATATTGAAATCTTGATGTTTTGGTTGTGGTTCCTTGCTATATCGAAGGGATTTTGTGATTTGTATTGCATAACAGTATGGAGGACGTGTGTGTATTATTTGAAGGGTTTCGTTCTTGTGTTGAATAGGATGTGTTATTACTGTAAATGCCACTTGTTTGTGTTCAATATAATGTGGGTTTGTGAATGTATTTATTCAAAGGGATTGGGAATATATGGATTCTTCAAATGCAATCGAGGAAGCCGTTCAAGGGAATGATATTGCACAAATTGAGGAAATTCACGAGGTAATATTTTATAGTGTATGTGAAAATAAAGTATACAATTGACTTTAAATTATTCAAACATAGTGCGGGGACCCGAATTTTAGATCCTTACCGCTCTAAGTTATCATCCGATATGGTGCAAGTCTTGGGATTCGGCAACTTCACGGAATCACTAAATCGGTTACGACATATGTAAGTTCTTTCATGTATTTGGATATTTTTATCATGATTGTTGTATTGATTGAATCGTTTGAATAATGCTTTGCTTGTGTGAGACTGAATATTTGATGGATTTCAGTCACTTTAGTATTAATCTCTTAATTTTCTTATAGGTGGAAGAAGAACCGATTGATGTCATTTTGCAAGCGTGATTTTTGGAAGCAAGGAGACAATAATTTTTGATGTCTATGTGTCGGTTATCATCGTTTTGGATTGAATATTGTCTCGGTTATCATCATTTGGGATTGAATGTGTTTTGTAAGCTATATTGATTTAATGAACTCAATTATCTATTGGCAATTTTTGTTATAATATTTGCTTTCTTTTACAGGGGAAAAATTATACTCGAATTCGAATATTCGGATAAATATTCGAATATTCGATAGCACATTCGAATCGAATTCGAATCGAAAAAAAAATTCGTTTATTAAACGAATACGAATACGAATATTAGGTAAATTAATCGAATACAAATAGAATATCACGCTATTCGATTCGTTTGCAACCCTAACCCAACCCCCCAGTCAACCTTTTTTTCCGTTGTTTGCTTCACACGCGCTGTTGATGATAATAGAAATAGGATTTGATAAAAAAAAATTAAATTAAAATGACCGAAATACCCTTCAAGTCATCTCCCTCCCAAAATCTTCCATTGTACGTCAGCATCGACATCAAAAATCACAAGAATAGTTGAAGAAAAAATGGCAGAGTTCAAAATCAAAATTGCATCTTACATAGCTGTCATCAGAAATCAAAATCAGAACTATTGCAACATATCAGGAAAGAAAGTTCACCAGCATGAGTGCATTCTTAGAATTTGGCCAAATAACGATCAAAAAGGGAAATTAATTGGCAACCACGCCGTCCCAAACAGCCCAACACCGCCATGTCTATAGCAACCTCGTCGAGCCGCTCGACCCAACCCTTTGCAGCAGCACCACCACACCACCTCGTTCGCAACCCTCTTGACCCAACCCAAAGCCACTCCGCCGCTCGGTCGGCCCCCTCCCTAAACTGCCCTACGCTCCAGATTTGACTCGAGGCCTCTCATTGTGCCCCTCGCCACCCGTCGCAGACCCAAACCACTGAATATAACCTCTCCATTTGCCACCGCAACCTTGTGACCCTTTGCAGTCCTACACCCCAGATCTATCAAATTTGTTGATGTTGTAAACGCAGAATTAACGTGGTTCGGAATCAATCGTTCCTACATCCACGGAGCAAATCGAGCTCGTATTAATTCACACCCTTTTACAGATTACAGACTCAATCTTCACTCACCCAAGAACTGTGATGAAGATGAACACACGCGTGAATGAGAAAATGAGATAATTACAGTTAGAGGAACAGTAGCCCTATTTATTTTGGCGCGTAGACGAATTGCTAAGTGTATATAATGAAAGTCGTCGGTGACTCCAGCGTCTTTGTAAGTGTGAACAGCTCTTTTAATCAACTGAAGAAGTGGATCACGGCCGTGAACTCTGGGGTCTGAGCCCGTGACTCGGGGCAGTGTCCGCAGCTTGTTGACGTCACGGCCGTGACCCATGGGGTCACAGGCCGTGACTCAGGGCAGTGGGCTGTAGCCTGCTCAGGTCGTCGTTGTCACGGCCGTGACCCATGAGGTCACAGGCCGTGACTCAGGGCAGTGGGCTGTTGCCTGCTCAGATCGTCGTTGTCACGGCCGTGACCCATGAGGTCACAGCCCGTGACTTGAGACAGCTTGATATCTGGAGCTGAATTTTGATCCTTATAGTTCAATATCCCCCCGCAAGATGGACGGCATGGATCAACGACGGACATCTTGAGCAACAATTGTTGTAACTGCGGACCAGTGAGGGCTTTGGTAAAGATGTCTGCTAGCTGAAAGACGGTCCTAACTGGTAACAATTTGATTGATACTTGCAGAACATGGTGCCGTATGAAGTGGCAATCAACCTCAATATGCTTGGATTTCTCATGAAACTTTGGGTTCGATGCAAGCTTTAAGGCGGAGAGGTTGTCACAATATATAACTGGTGACTGTGGGAGCTCCAAGTTCAACTCGTGCAGCAAGTGCTTGACCCAAAGAACCTCGGCCACAACTGCCCCAAGGGCCCGTATTCAGCCTCGGTAGATGACCTGGAGACGGTGGCTTGTTTCTTGGCTTTCCAAGTGATCAAGGAATTCCCCAAGAAGGTACAGTATCCTGTGACGGACTTTCTGGTATCCCTGCAAGCGGCCCAGTCGGCGTCTGAAAAGGCGCTGAGAGAAAGCTTTGAATCTGAGGACATGAGAAGCCCCTGCCCGGGAGATCCCTTAAGGTAGCGAAGCAGGTGATGTGCAGCCATCAAATGTTAGTCCAAGGAGCTGAGATGAATTGGCTTAACTTGTGGACTGCATAGCATATGTCCGGCCTAGTAAAAGTTAAGTACAACAGCCTGCCTACTAGTCTTCTGTATGAGAAAGGGTCTAGTAAAAGTTCCCTATCCTCTGTCCGTAATTTCTGACTGGGGTTCATAGGGGTTGACAGAGGCTTGGCATGAAGATAACCTGTGTCTTCCAACAATTGCAAAACATATTGCCTCTGTGAGAGGTAAATCCCAGCCTCATTTCGAGCAATCTCTATTCCCAGAAAAAATTTCAAGTTGCCCAAATCTTTGACCTTAAAAGGGTGCTTCAGGAAGACCTTAGCCCGTTCTATCTGCTCAACTGAGGGGCTTGCCAGAATAATGTCATCAACGTAAACTAACATTACCACCAACTGATTGCCTTTACCCTTTAAGAACAGAGTGTGGTCAGCCTGGGTCTGTCGAAATCCATAACACTTAGCTGCATCGGTGAAGGCCTTATTCCATTGCCGAGAGGCCTGTTTCGATTTATTCAGTTTGCAGACTACTTTCTCAGTATTGTGTGACTGATATCTGTTGGCAAATCCTTGGGGCAAGTCCATATATACCTCTTCAGTGAGCTCCCCATTAAGAAAGGCATTGTTAACATCTAATTGAACAAGGCTCCACCTCAGTTTAGCTGCTAGGGAAATGATTATTTTGATGGTGTTCGGCTTTGCGACAGGAGCAAAAGTGTCGATGTAATCAATGCCCTCTCGCTGATCATACCCTTTTGCCACCAATCTTGCTTTGTGCTTTTCAATCCCTCCAGCTGCATTGAGTTTAACCTTGTAAACCCATCTATTTCCGATTGTCTTCTTGCCTGCTGGAAGAGGCATTAAGGTCCATGTGTTGTTTTCTTCCAGAGCTTGCAATTCTTCTCGCATGGCAAGTTGCCACTGCTCTGATCTGGAAGCTTGGTAGTAGTGTTTGGGCTCCTGTGCTTGGCTTAGAGCATTCATGAATGCTTGGTGATGGCCTGAGAATTTCTGATAGGTAAGCACTTGCGACATAGGATACAACACTTTCTTATCTCTCAGATTGTGGCACTGAAAATCCCTCAGGTATTGGGGCCTCCTAGACTGTCTCTCAGACCTTCTAAGTCCCCCCTGCTCAAGGTGATGTTCATTTGGTTCATCCTCTGCTTGACTTGGAGATGGACCATCTCCATCCGGGGTTGATGCTGTCACTTCTTCCTGCTGGGACCATATATCTGTCTGTACAATCCCTGGCGTATTTTCTTGGGCAGTGTCAGCAGGTGTAAGGACAGATGCATGCTTTGTTGGCTGAGTACTACCAGCAGATGTATTAGCTGCAGGCTGGCTCGAAGCATCTCCAAAGCTATAAGGGCGAGGCAAGACATGATCAGGGAAGGGATCTGATGGATCCCCTGCAGTAGCCTGCAAACCTTGGAATGGGAATTCTGTTTCAATAAATTTGACATTTCTGGAGATTATGATCTCCCTTGTGCCTAAGTCAAGAAGCTTGTATCCTTTGATCCCGGTTGGATAGCCAATGAATATGCATTCCGTTGCCCGTGGATCGAATTTTCTTCTACCTGCACTAAGAGTGGAACAAAAGCACAAACATCCAAACACTCGAAGTGAAGTATAGTCAAATGGTTTTTGAAATAAAAGCTGATATGGGCATTTGTTTCCTAAAGATGCCGAAGGGGTCCTATTGATCAGATAAGCTGCAGTCAAAATACACTCAGACCAATACTCTATTGGTATCTTAGACTGAAAATATAAACTTCTAGCAACATTAAGTAGATGCTGATGTTTCCTTTCAACCACACTATTCTGTTGTGGTGTTTGTACACAAGAGAGATGATGCATAATGCCTTTAGTTCTGTACAAATCAGACAAGTTTAGTTCCCTTGCATGATCTGTTCTTATTACTTTAACTCGGCTCCTGAACTGTGTTTCTACGAGAGCAAGGAAAAAGGGAATAACAGTGTTAGCCTCAGATTTGTGTTTTATCATGAAATCCAAGTGTACCTTGAATAGTCATCCACAATTGTTATAAAATACTGATGTCCTAAGTATGATGGTATGTGGAAAGGACCCCAAATATCACAGTGGATCAAATCAAACATGGTACATGCAGTTTTGCCATTAGTTGGAAACATGTTCTTCTTCTGTTTTGACAAAGGGCAGATTTTACAATAGGTATCAGAATGTTTGAAGGCTGGTTTTAGGATATTCAAGACTTGATCTGAGGGATGTCCTAGTCTTTTATGTAACAACTCACTAGAACCAGAAAAATTATTCAAGCAAACTGCACACGAAACATGCTCAGCTTGAAGCACATAGAGCCCTCCTACCAGATCACCCTTGCCAATCACTTGGTGCAAATGGTCCTGTATCACAAATCCATTAGCATAAAAAATGAACCTGTAACCACTTGTGTTAGACAAGGAACTAACTGAGATCAAATTGAAATGAAACTGGGGCACAAACAAGACATCTGTCAAAGTGACTGATCTATTAAGCATAATGGTCCCTGCTTTGTTAACTGCTATGACCGAGTTATCTGGCAGAATCACCCTAGTTACTTCTATGTCATGCATTTCATCTAACAGTCCTATATTACCACAAACATGTCGTGTAGCTCCCGAATCAAGTAAC